>CM064537.1:11163600-11243600 GCA_032716605.1 Paralithodes platypus | reverse complement strand
TCGAGAAGCGATGTGTGAGAGGATTCTCCCCACACATGCGAAAAATATTCAATACATGGATGCACAGCGCCCCCCGTACAGAGAAAGAAGCTGTGCAGGGGCAAAGAATCCCCGGAGGCAGCTGAGCACATCCGGTTGTAGCAAGGGTGGTAATATGGTCTCTCCAAGTGAGATCAGCAGAAAAGGAGACTCCTAGAATACTGAGAGAAGATGAAAGATTGATCTGTGCATTTCTGAAGCATAAGGGACAGTCCTGTGGGTGTTCTCTACAGGTAGATAAATGGAGAAATTGGGTTTTGGAAGCATTGAAAGCAACAAAGTAGGGCTAGGCAGCCCCGCCCAGGGAAGTACTACCGCCAAGGTTTCGGGAGACTCAGGGAATAGCCTGAATTCCATTTTCTCTCCCAGGCCTTGGTAGCTGGATACATATCTTTCTGCCTCACACATCAGGGGTATCAGGAAAACCCTCTTTATATAATATACACATCCAACTTCACGACATTGCCCTACATTGCTATCCTCTATCCATAAAACACTACTCTTCCCACTACATATCATACATGTAACACCATACACCTTACCCAATAAATATGGCAGTACAATTGTTAAGAGCAAACCTGATGGTCCCTCGGATATCCACCCCCGGCAGGGTTGGGTCATTGACACAGGACCCTCCCGGTCGTCATCATGCGACTGTGTCGAGAGCATTGCAACATCCCAAAGCTGCTCGTCGGTGCAGCTTTTTCTTTAGCAATATAAGGGGACTTCACTCTAACATCAATTCTGTACACCAATTTCTTCAAGCAGAATCCCCTACTCTCTTTTTTTGGACAGAGACTCAAGTAACATCCACATCTGACACGTCTAGATTTAATTTTCCAGGTTATCAACTGCTCCAAAATTTCAGACCTAAAGGAGGTGTATGTTGCTTCGCAAAATCTGAAATTGCCCTGGAGGAGGTTACTAGTTTCAATTGTCCCTATTTTGATTATTCTATATACAAATTAATTTCTGCTGGTAAATTTAAATACATATGTTGCATCTACCGTTCCCCAAATACTCCTCCAGAGCAAAGTCTTTTTGATTTTCTGTCCTCACAACTCAGTGTCCTCAACTTAAATGCTTCTTCTGAAATCACTGTGTTGGGTGATTTTAATGTCCATAATGTTGAATGGCTCACTCATTCAGCCAGGACTGATGATGCTGGTCTTGAATGTGAGCTATTTGCAGACTCATAAAATCTCACTCAACTAGTCAACCAACCCACCCGTGTACCAGATAATCCTAATCATAATTCCCTCCTACTGGACTTATTTTTAACAACCAATTAAGAAAATTATGATGTTACAGTGATGTCCCCGCTTGGATCTTCTGATCACTGTCTGATACAGGCCACCTGTCTATCACCTACCACACCTTCCCACTCTGAACCTGTTTTGGTGACTAAATGGCATTACGATAGGGCAGACTGGGAGGGTCTTCAGGGTTTCTTTATTGATATTCCCTGGACCTCTTTCTTTTCTAATGATGCACACTCCACCTTGAGCCACATACAAGATTTTGTAAAAATTGGAATGGAAACTTTTATTCCTCATCAAAAGTACAGTAAAAGATCTAATTCACCTAAATGGTTTGACCATAATTGTGCTAGAGTAACTGAACAAAAAGCAATGGCCTACAATGCATACACAAGATCAAAAACTCATGAAGCCTTTAATTACTTTATAAACATCAGAAATCATGCCAAAACTGTATTAAACCTAACTAAATCAAACTTTCTCCACAAGCAGGCAAATAAACTTCTAAATAATCCAAATGATAACAAAATATTTTGGTCTGCTCTTAACTCATTTAAATCCAACTTCACTACTGCTTCATCCATTCCACCATTAAAATCTCCGACTGGCAATCTTGTAAGTGACCCACGAGGTAAAGCTAACCTTCTTGCGGATATTTTCTCCACCAACTCAACCTTAGATGAAATAAATCAAGATGTCCCTGTACTTAATTTTAATTCGCCTGAAATTCCCTCACTTAAGATCCACACCAGACATGTCAAAACTATTTTGCAGAATCTCTCAGTAGATAAGGCTCCTGGTCCAGATGAAATTCCTCCAATAGTACTTAAGAATTGCTCCTTGGTGCTCGCTCCTGTATTGGCAAAATTTGTCCGTCTGTGTACTCATACCTCATGCTTCCCAGTACCCTGGAAAGAAGCAAACATCCATCCAGTTCCTAAAAAAGGTGCCTCTTCAGATCCATCAAACTACAGACCAATAGCTATTACTTCCACTCTTGGTAAAGTCTTTGAAATTATATTAATCACATAATTAAGCATCTTGAGAATAATAAATTAATCAGTGATAGGCAATATGGTTTTAGACGATGTCGATTAACTGCAGACATGCTTTGCCTTCTTACGCATCAAATCAACCAAGCTACAGACCAACATGGTGAAACACATACAATAGCACTGGATATATCAAAGGCATTTGATAGAGTCTGGCATCAATCCTTATTGTCGAAGATGTCACACTACGGCCTTGCATCATTAGTTCCACTAATTTCTTCTTATCTTCATAACAGAAAAATATGTGTAATGGTAGATGGCCTTTATTCTCAATTTCACTCAGTAAATGCTGGTGTTCCCCAGGGATCAGTTTTGGCCCCAATTCTGTTCCTCATTCATATCAATGATCTCATATCTACCACTCATAATCCAATACATTCCTACGCAGATGACTCAACACTCCACAGTTCCTTCACATTTACCAATTCTTTCACCCAACCCGATCTTATAAATTCAAAAATAAATACTGCAATTTCTCTGAACCAGGACCTTTCTAGAATTGATGGATGGGGACAAAAGAATCTAGTTTCCTTTAATGCACAGAAAAACAAATACATTCAATTTTCTAACCGACAGAATCTCACTGACTCCCATATATTTTGTAATGATGTAAATATTCCCACTTCCCCTAGTATTGACATTCTCGGTGTAACATTAACTACTAACTTGAGCTGGACACATTATGTTAGAAGCATTGCTAAGAATGCCTCTAAAAAACTGGGACTCCTGTACAGAGTTCGAGAATTCTTCACTGACGAGCAGTTGGCCATGATATATAAAAGTCATGTGCGTTCTCAGATGGATTACTGTTCACCTCTGTGGGGTGGAAGTGGAGTGGTTGCATTGAGGCAGTTGGACAAAATTCAAAATAAAGCTATTAGATTAATCAATAACCCTGCAATCACACAGGACCTTCCTACATTATCCATACGAAGAAACGTTGCATCCCTTGCATTATTCTACAGATATTTTCACAGCAATTGTTCCGAGGAACTTGCTTCAATTGTGCCGCCTCTCCACATCTTTCCGCGTAGAACTAGGGCAGCTGAGAGCGCCCATGAATTTACACTTTCTCCTCCACAATGCAGAACTTCTGCTTATCAGAATTCATTTATCCCCAGAGCTACTACTCTTTGGAATTCACTTCCCTCGAATTGCTTTCCACAAACTTACAATCTGCAAATGTTTAAATCCAGTTGTTACAAACATTTTATGAATGGAGGATGCCTTTAGGCACATGGACCTTTTTGTTTTATCTGTGTTTTTCCTTCCTCCGTTCATTGTCTCTTTAAAAAAAAAAAATCTCTGCCCCAAATATAAATGGTTGATAGGTCAGAAGTTAAGTGTTTAATGACATCATCACATGATTTTATGAGTGCTTGATTGCTGGGGGTTTCTGGAAAATTAGTTGAATAGTGCAAGGTAGAGTCATCAGCATATGCATGGATAGGACTGGAGGTATAGTTGAGAAGATCATTAATGAACATTAGAAGGAGAATTGAGGATAGGACAGAACCCTGAGGAACATGGGAGATGATAGGTTGAGGAAGTGAACGATGGCTGTCCACATTCGCAGCTACGGAACGGCCAGAAAGGAAATTAGAGATAATAACAGAGATAGAGGGATAGAAACAGAAGGAGGGTAGTTTAGAAAGAGATTTGTGCCAGACTCTATTAAAGGCCTTCGATATATCTAGCACAATAAACAAAAGGTCTCACCAACTTCCAGGAAGGAAGATGACTAAGAGTTAGCAAGATATGAAAGAAGACCCCCAGTAGAGCGACCCTTAAAAGGAATCTATACTGGCAATCTGAGAGTAGATTATGAGAAGAGAGATGCTTAAGAAATGTTTCAAAAACTTTTGAGAACTTTTGGAGCAATTGGACGATAGTTGGAGGGCTGAGAGTGATCACCCTTCTTTGGGACAGGTTAAATGAGAGCAAACTTCCAGCAAGAAGGGAAGACGTTAGAGGATAAACAGAGACGGAAGAGTTTGCCTAGGCAGTGATTTAGCACAGAATATATACATATATATATATATATATATATATATATATATACCGTATATATATATATATATATATATATATATATATATATATATATTGTACTCACTAGGAAAATGAAAGATGGAGCTGCAAGTTTTCGTCTGTATTTCAAGAAATATTCCGACAGAGAAATTAGGGTTGGAGTCGGTTTACCTCTCCTGACCAGTGAAAGTTACTAATTGGTAAGAACAAATATATACATTATTCGCGAGTATTACAAAACAACACATACTTAATATATTCTTAATATGTAATATATATATATATATATATTCAGTATATAATGATCTTCTCATTGCTGATAGCCAATTGCAACTGAAAGACTTTAATTTGAACAAACGGATAATATCGTTTTTGTTTTAATTCAAATTAATTAAGATTTTGTTTATATGTATCCCTATTATAACACCCACAACAAATTAGAAGACATGTATGAGCGCCTTTATTAATGGGACGTGTTTCCATTCGCAGACAAAATTCAACATAAGTCAGAAGGCGTTTTGAAAATTGCGAGAAACATGAAAACAATAAATGTTCACTTTTGTTGAATCAGATGTGTACTATTTACAATATCTGTTCATTCTAATAGTTCATTCAAACTCCTCGTATTTACATCATTTATTTACAGCCCCTATATTTAGGAGGCTTGTTTACAAATACAAACCCCTATTTCAATATAATGATTAATTATATCTTTACATTCAATCATATAAAAACTAAGGATAATATGCCTATAGCTGTGACAAGCGAATTATAAATTAATTGTCAGAACGCTTAAGGCTGTGTCAGCTAGGGATAATATGCTTCAGGTTGTGATAAACGAATTATGAAGTAATTGTCAGACCGTTCACCATCATTACGACGAATTTTCATCACATTCTGATTACCATTAGACGAGTTTCTTTAGTTTATATTCTACCTATGCGAATCAAATGGGTACAAGTTATCTTATTAAACCCTCCCAGTAACATAGGTCTTTCTTAAACTGTATACAGTAATCAAATTTAGCCAGAATGAAATGTAAAAAGGCGTCATGGTGCTGGAGGGGTTAAGGCTGCATCACCTTTCTAGAGCCGACTGTGCTGTGTGGTATATTTATCTATGTAACTTGGTGTATCTAGTTAACTCTTTCGATGTAAATCTTTACATTTATGTAACTCATTGATTCTATGTAACTTTTTATTTATGTAACTATATATCTATGTAACTTTCTATATATGTAACTCATTTGTATCTATGTAACTCATTGGTATCTATGTAACTTTCTATCTGTGTAACTCTTTTTATCTGCGTAACTCCTTCTATCTAGGTAACTCTTTCTATCTACGTAACTCTATCTGTGTGACTCTTTCTATCTAGGTAACTCTTTCTATCTACGTAACTCTATCTATGTAACTCTTTCTATCTAGGTAACTCTTTCTATCTAGGTAACTGTTTTTATCTATGTAACTCATTGTATATACTGTATGTAACTCTTTCTCACTATGTAACTCTTTCTATACATGTAACTCTTTCTATCTATGTAACTCTTTCTATCTAGGTAACTCTCTTTATCTATGTAACTCATTGTATATATGTAACTCTTTCTCTCTATGTAACTCTTTCTATCTAAATAACTGGCACACTAAATGGCTTCCTGCTGTTCTCTGTTATTGACCATGCAGTATGACGAAAATAAGTGAACAATAACAGTGCGGACAATGAAGGCAGTGTTATGGTTATGTTATGGTAGCAATTCCAGAAACACGACGAACTGACCATAAATGTGGCACTATAGTTTAGTTTGTGCTATAAAGTTGTGTGAATGAATGCATTGTAACTGTAACTTGCACTGTAAAATATCTAAGGTACACAAAGGGTATGGAAAAGATATATAAACTCATTGGGTATATTGATGTTGATGTACCATTCTATCCTGTATTAGATGGGTTTATCACCATCAAAGTACCCTTAAGGGGAGACTGGCCGTTTATTTGGTCTATTAATTAATGTTTTCATATTTGTTTAGTTTCCTCCCTAGACCTCCATCAAGCTTAGAAAAACACCCCTTAGACCCCACTTCAAGATAAATTTGTAAATTTTTCGGTAGAAAAATTTCCCAGCCGAAGGCTGGTTCCTCTTAAAATTGCAGGCTCGCTATCACTCGCCAGGAAAAAATCAACACCTAAATGACACGTAAGGTCTTAAAATTGACAACGAAATGGGGCGAAAGGTGTTAAAATCGCCAAACTAATGGGCCGAACGTCTTATAATCTCAAAACTAGTGGGGCTAAACATTAGGGAGAAGGGGGTCCAGAAAATGGTCTGCCTCCCCTTAAGTGGGTGGATAAATATGGGCACTTAAATTACTCTTTTCATGAATGTGTGGTATGACATGAATACTATTAGGTTTCCTTATATATTAATTTTAATTTTATGAGACAGCTTTACAGTCAGGTACGTATCACAAAATGTAATGTGATAGCGTAATTGTAACACAATGACATTATCCCTATTAGTCGGTTTATATAATCAATATATACAACATAAACGATTGAAACAATTATTAGCAGTGTAATGTTTGTTACAACTAAGCTTTCAAGTTGTACAGGGTATTTTCTGGCTTCCTTCAATTAACCAACCCGTGGGATGCTTATATTACGACTGTTAATGCTTATAAATACCTCTTACAAATACCTACACTTGACCTTATAATATACAGAATTTCTACTGACAACACACTCCCGAAATAAACAAAAATGGCTAGTTTATAATACGTGTTTGGAATAAATATATGCATTACATATTTATTCTAAATCTTAGTTACACATGATTTAATCGTAAATTGAACATAATGTGAGAAGGAGACTTTGATTGACATGGTTTTGCTTACAACTTCCTGAAGTCAGTGACATTCAATACACACACTCCCTTGTTCTAATGTACAGCTTCGGAGTGACGAAGAGGATACATACGAGATTTAACCCTTTCTGTACCGTTGCCGTCCTTTCAACTATATTATGGCTACTATTAGACGATTGTATTCAGTTTAAAAAAAGGCCTCCAGCAATCAACAGGCTATGAACTATCTCACTTAACCCTTTGTACTACGACAGATCTGTCTTAAACTGCAAAATATCGTATAAATATAATTATAATGTAATAATAAAGACGTTTCTGGTACATAAGGTGTTAATTATATCAATGGTGTATTAACCCCTGCAATAACGGTGACATCCTTTTCATCATATTGTGGCTACTATTAGACAATTGTATTAAGTTAATAGGTTGAACGTGATTTTATCTTGTAAAGCTGGTATCTTACAAGTGCGCTTTCCTTCTACTTATTATCGTCAACACTGGTCTGGCAATATATGACAAACTTGCTTAATGACATTGTGATCTATTTTACTTAATTGTCAGCATAGTTTCCGACACCAGCACATCAGATCCCATACAGGTTGCCAGAAGATTGTTGAACATCTTAAATTGACGATGTAAATACTCTTGTCATAACCCCTTTATTGTTCAAAATAATATTGTTTTGAAATTGGCAAAATACAGCCAGCCTTCCACACTCAACAGTCTTTGTGACAGGGCCATTTGTTCTCAAATGTACACTCACAGTAAAAACTTTGTCATAAACATGGACAGTCACTAACAAATTCTAGGATCTGTATGGTATTAAAATGTATGTATATCTCTGAAGCACTGATTTTCAGACATAATTATATTATATTATATATATATATATATATATATATATATATATATATATATATATATAATATATATCTATATACCGGTACCGGATATATATATATATATATATATATATATATATATATATTTTTTTTTTTTTTTTTTTTTTTTTCTATATTCCAACTTACTTCCTCTCGGGCATAGGCTGAGAGCCTTAACATTCACCGCTTTTACAATGAACAGTGAAGCCCGTGAGGTCTTGTTCCAGTCTAGGGAGTGAGACATGTGAAGCACGCAGAGTACAACGAGCACCTGCCATCTTGCCTTCACATGAGGCACGGTGCTCACTCCTGGCCCGAAACGACCCCATCTCTGAAACCACCTCGTTCCCGTGCTTCACAGTCTCACCCCCTACACTCGGACTCTCACACTTACACACACACAACGCCACCTGTTGAGCAGATAACTCACCAGGCATTGCACCCCTATAGCATATTTTGAATATGGGAATATTCATACAGTGCTATTTAATCAGGGAACAATGAGGGTATTTTATTGACGTTTCGGTGGGCTTGTGGTAATGCACTGATACCAGGTACAGCACAAATTCCATCCCAATAATATCTTCCCATTGATACATCGGGATTTGAACCCGGGACCTTTGGATTACCAGGCCAGTGGCAACACCACTCCACCACACCTCCCCTAAGGAGGTGTGGTATATATATATATATATATACAGAGAGAGAGAGAGAGAGAGAGAGAGAGAGAGAGAGAGAGAGAGAGAGAGAGAAATAAATTAGGGTGCAAATATTTGCATAAACAAAATAAAGAGGTTCCCGATGTTTTACAGAAAACTGTACCAGCTCTCTCTCTCTCTTTCAATTTAAGGAGAGACACTTGGGACAGGCAACTTTGCCTTTTGTCTCCTTCATACACATGGCAAAAATATACAGCCAGCTTTCCCCACCCTATTTTTGTCAGCTCTCTAACCCAAGAATAAACCGGTTTTCAATGTTTCACTCAATATGTAAACTCTACTGTAGAACTCACCTTTTCATACAATTTCTCCTTTATGCGAATACTTAACTTCCTTCAAACTCTGTCTATCCAAGAATGTTTATTCTAACATATCTTGACATATTGGCTCTCTATCACTATTTCAGTGTAAAGGGACGCTAGCTTCAGTTAGTCTTGCCTTTTGTTACGCCTTTATAACGTCTTTATTACGTATATAAAAGACATATTTTACTTGATATTATCAACTCTGCGTAAGCAGAGTTTGGTAACGCCCCCCCGTATAGTGGGTACCTACATATTTGGCAGTTTCACTAGCAGCTATATATTCGGGTCTGCCAATTAGTTAGGATAAAAGGGTGTTTCCCTTTGTTATACTCGTATTACCTAGTTACTATAGTTTTGGCGATATGAAGGAATTTTCTGGTTCCATTTATAAGTTTTTGTAGCACTACTTTTGGCATATTCAAGTTCAAATATGATCATTTGCACTATTGTGTTTAACCAAATTAATTCCATTAGATGATATGCTTCCTAAAATGAGCGAATGCCTGGTTTGTAATACATGTTTGTTATTATTAAAGAGACCAATCTGTGTGAAAGTATGGTCCTTTGTTCGAGAGTCAGACAGACCTGGCCCTTTAAAGCTGACCTCGATATTGTCTGAGCATGGTACAGGAGCAGTCAATATTTCACCCACAACTTAGATGCTCATTGTATAATGTTAATCTTTCAGTGCACGATGACTTCATTTTATTTTAATTCTTGGTAAGATAACACGATTTTATGGAGCTTAGGAAGGACATATGAGAATAAAGTAGTTAATACATATATTGTATATATATCGAATAACCTTTTGCTCCCACAGGCTCTTTCAAGACCTTGTCACCGTATATTAAAGGATTAAGCTACTTTATCACTTCCTGGACAGTCATCATGTGTTTCTAATAGCCAGAAGCTATAGTGTTTGTATTATAATTAGGCCTAAAATCTTGACCTTTTACCTCCACAACTTAAAAACAACTAGAGCAATCGAGCTAATATGTTCACCATTTGGGAAGGTTCAGCCTAGAAACAGGTGTGGAAATGTTCAGTCCAATTGCTCATCTCCTGTTGAGTTGCAGATACTAGAAGTAAATATTCCTGGCTAACTCATAATGAATAGACATATTGTTTCACGTGGAAATACCAAAGTTAATGTCCTTCTCTCTAGATATCACACAAACTACATCGTCAACTACTGATTTGAACTGTGCAAACGAATTCTATAGTTGCGGATAACCTACAAGAAACTATATAACTTGACAATGAAGCCAATTATTCTATTAGTACCCAGCTGTTTCCAATCACACTTTGAATTGTCCTATCTGATTTCGCTCGTCAGATTATCATATTACTGTTGCAATATTTCTCATCAAGGTTGTCATAGAACGGTTGAGTCCAGATGTACAGGCACACTTAGAAGCTCGTGTCATAACTTAAACTGTATTTTTATATGTTTGTCCATCTCCTAATAATTGTAGGACATAATAATCCTCGAAGTATCTGCATAATGCTTAGCACTTTCAATATACCATGACCCAATTTTGTGTTTTTAATTTATGTTTACAATAATGTAACGACTTTATCTAGTTTGTGGAGGACTTTTTTGTTGCATTGCATACGACCATTACTTATTTGTCTCATCTTATGAAACTTACATATGGCTACTTTGTTTAGAGACCTTCAGACAAGTTTACTCAGTTAATGGAGGATTTATAAGGATCAAAGGGATAAAAGTTGTTTTTCATTAATGTATCTGATTACCACAAGTTCATTATAAAGTGAATTACATCGGTATGGTTACTTTCAGTAATCCCCAGATAGCTAGATCAAGTAAAAGCTAATAACACGAACAATATATCGTAATTCCAACAACGT
The DNA here is from genome assembly GCA_032716605.1 of Paralithodes platypus. Taxonomy (NCBI): domain Eukaryota; kingdom Metazoa; phylum Arthropoda; class Malacostraca; order Decapoda; family Lithodidae; genus Paralithodes; species Paralithodes platypus. The sequence continues at coordinate 11,232,583 of CM064537.1, read as the reverse complement.
CAATTATTAGTCTGGCTGATTAGGCACGAGATATAGAGTAATATTTATTAACTTTCTCTGAGTTTGCCTAAACTTTTGAGTAAAAATAAGTATTTAAATTAGCTTAGCTTTAGTTAGACAATATTTCTCAGAGGTAAATAACGCATGAACAACTATGAGTATTCCAAATTAGTAAACATAGATAAATCTGTGGTCTAACACAGCGGACCTATATTATGTATGTAAACACTGATTGGAAATTGAAGTTATACATTTTGTGAGTGACTTTTTCATCATAACGAAAACAAAATAAAATCGAATGACCCTCCATTTGGATTCGACATTGCAATGGATATTTATTCTCGGCCATAACCCCACTAAAGGTTTTCATTAAAATTTTGAAGTACAGTCCTGAAAACAATATTTTGTATTCTCATGTTCTTCGTTATTTGTTATGTTTGTGTTTTACAATTATGATTAAATCCATATTCATGTAGGTACTGTTCTGTATACAAAGTTGAAACAGTCTGTACACACAGACACACACTTATATACCTAAAGGTGGGTATACACTTGTTGCGTATCCACGTATAATCGTTGCGTATCAGTGTGGACGGGGAAGCGATGCACTGTTGCGTTTCAAAATATGACACAAAGATACGCAACGGGCTCGATCCGCTATTTGTCTGTCTTTTGCTGTCACATCAAAGGAATGATACACAACTCAGCGAGCTTCGTGTGGACGGGAGCCCCACTGTCCCGTTGCACTTCAGTCCTGCACACAGTTTTGAAAGCCACCAACGCCGTGACATTTTTTTGTCTTTTTGCTGATTATATTATAATGAATAAATATGTACGAAACAGCCGCCAACTGCACATATGAACATACTGCTGCTGTCACAAAAGAGCAACTGAATCCTGTTGTGATACGGAGGACAGACTACAGTTGCACCATCCAACAATGATACGATACGCGGGGTACGCTACAAGTGTATATTATAATACCCTGTTGCACCGTATCGTATCACTGGGTGATTCACAACGATGATTCGATACGTGGATACGTAACATGTGTGTACCCACCTGTACAGTGCGCCAGTAATAATGATATATACAATATACAATATATACAATATAATATCGTAAAGGTGATGATTTTGGTTATGTTGATAGTACAATCGAGGATAAAGATGATCAAAGACATTCGTAAGTTTGATTTGGTTTCTGTTTACATGCTTAATGAATGTATACAGTTACTTCTATTATACCCAACTCTCTAACTCAAGAGTGAACCATCTTTCATTTTATTCATATCATAAAATGAGTTGCACGTCTTCAATCGCCCTTTCTATTGTTATTTAATTGTTTAATAGGGATGCGTCCAGACATATTATATGCCTTCATTCAGGCGTCGATACCTTTACTTAATTAATATTACGGCCAGATGAATATTCTTAGCTTACGAAAGACCTCTAAATAAAGCGTTTATGATTATTATAGGCAACACACTACCTATGACAATTCGTCTTATATTTAATAAAATGCTGGGAGGGAGCTAACTTCAACCGAAATTGGCATCATCAGATGGCATAGATATATCAGAGCATAGAATACAGTAGATCTGGACTTGACACGACAATAGAACTTTGCAGTAAGGGACCCACAATCGGAAAACGAACCCCCAAGTTCAAACCTCGAAACCGCGAACATTTGATATTTTCGCGGTTTTGAGGTTCGAACTTGGGGGATCGTTCTCCGATTTTTGGTCCCTTACTGTAAAGTTTCATTTTAGTGTCAGGTCCAGATTTACTGTATTCTATGATCAGAGTTACTTTAAATTCTAATATGTGGCATTATTCTTATTGAAAAACATTTGCACAAAGAAAACTTACCCGGTACCTTTATACTAAACATAACTAGATAAATCAAATTAGTTAATTACATACGTTATACAGAATAACCTGAATAAGAAAGTAGAGGTTGAAATTAAAATAGCATACCTTGACATGAAAATTAGCTTAACTATCTCTTATATCCACCATGCTGACATTACCATGAAGCAGTAAATGCACCAAGTAGGTTACAATATTCCTGTGAGAATTACTCAACTCTGTAACTTATGCCAGGTTCTAAAGGTTAGATTTAAGTAGCTGTACTGTCTGTAACTTGTGTCTGTAACTTAAGGCAAACCCAGCTGCGTAACTACCATTCACAGTATAATGGCGATCGTTGGTAATGCACAGGTGTTCTTGGTAACTCGTCTTTACCTTAGTGTTACAGCCAATCTCTGAGGTTTAGGTTATAAATAAAGTAGACATGCCGTTTTGCCCAAAATCAAAACTTCAAATCCAACTCTGCGATGGGTTATCATCATCACAAGTATTACCATCATGAATCATACTATCACCATCATCACTACTACTGCCATCCTCACTACAACTGCACCATCATCACTACTACTGTCATCATCGCCATTACTATGATCATCATCACTACTACTATTATAATCATCACTACTACTCTCACCATCATCAATACTACTCACCATCATCACTAATAATGTCACCATCGACACTACCATCATCACTACTGTCATAATTTTTACTACAACTATCATCATTACATGACACCATCATCACTACTATTATGACCACCATCACTACTAATAGTACTGTCACCATCATATCTACTACTGGCATCATCACTACTGTCATCATCATCATCAATGCAACTACAACCATCATCACTACTATTATCACCACTATTACTACCATCACTTCTAATGTCAACTAAACTAACTTAACCTAGCAAATGCGGAGCGAGATGTTTTCACCGCCAGAACGATGGCGTTCTGTGTGTGTGCCCCGTAGGGGCACACACACACAGAACACCATCATCATTGCTGGGGGGGGGGGGGGGGGGGACCATATTTTGGATCTAAAATCATAACTATTGCACAAATTAAAAACATATTTTTTGACTGACGTTCGCATTCACCCAACAAATGTTTGTGTGAAATTTGGTGAAAATCTGTCCAACGGTCTAGGAGGAGTACCTATGGTACTGTATGGTATTCTGGAATATGGATCCTACGACTTGATATGAATTGAGAAATATTCGCCTAGTGGGTTTCCCTTCTCCTTAACATAAATAGGATAGAGGGTTGAGTGTCTTTTAGACTACCGTGGTGTAGTTGATTAAAGCGTCGGCTATCGTCCTGACGGTCGGCGGTACGAACCCCACTGAGAGATTAGAAACATTTAGTGGCTCACGTGTATTTGTGATATATACTCAATATTTGTAACTCTCATGCTTGGTGGGTTAGAATTAAATGAAATCAATTTCGGCCCGAGTTGCGTCGGGACACTCAGAAATCCTTGTATGGTATTCTGGAATATGGATCCTACGACTTGGTATAAGAACATAAGAACATAAGAAAATGGGAGTCTGCAGAAAGCCGATTGGCCTAAGCAAGGCAGATCCCTGTCCCACACAACCCCAATTACAAAGCCCAATTATAGGCTCAACACTCTAATACCCTGAGGATCATCTTACCAAACCGGTTAGAGATTAACGCAGGATTACGGGGGTCTGCAGAGCGCTGATTGGCCCAACCCGGCTGATCCCCCTTCACACCCAACCCTTCTCGTCCATATGCTTATCCAATTTTTTCTTAAAGCTCCCTATCGTTCTTGATCCCACTATATCACTTGGTAGCCTATTCCACCCATCTACAACTCTGTTACCAAACCAATATTTGCCTATATCTTTTCTGAAACGAAATTTATCTAATTTGAAACCATTGGTACGAGTTCTTTCGCTATCACTGAGCTTTAGTACATTTGTCATGTCCCCTTTGTTAATCCCACTAACCCACTTGAACACCTCTATCATATCCCCTCTAACTCTGCGTCTCTCTAACGAATGTAAACCTAATTTCTTCAACCTTTCTTCATACGGAAAATTTCTAATATTATGGATCATTTTTGTCATTCTACGCTGAATTCTCTCCAATGACTCTATGTCCATTCTGTAATAAGGACACCAAAATTGGACAGCATAATCCATATGGGGTCTCACTAATGACAAGTAAAGTTTTAAGATAACATCAGCAGTTCTGTTACTCACACTCCTAGAGATGAACCCGAGAATCCTGTTTGCCTTATTACGAACGCTTATACACTGTTTTCTAGGCTTCAAATCATTGCTAACAAACACACCTAGATCTTTCTCGCAGTCTGAATTTTCTAATTCTAATTAGCTAGTTTATATTTAACATTTGTTTGCATCTTCCCTATCTTTAATACCTTGCATTTGTCAATGTTAAACTTCATCTGCCAATTTACTGACCATTCATGTAAGGTATCTAGATCCCTTTGGAGGCACTCTATATCGCTATCTGAATCAATTGATCTCCCCATTTTAGTATCGTCTGCGAATTTACTTATCCTACTAGTTATACCTAAATCTAGGTCATTTATGTATATAAGAAACAACAGGGGACCTAATACCGATCCCTGGGGGACACCACTTTTGACTGCTCCCCACTCTGACTTGGTACCATTTATGCTGACTCTCTGTTTCCTACCAATTAGGCATGACCTAATCCATCCCAACAACGACCCTCCTATTCCATGTGCCTCAACCTTTCTCATCAATCTCTCATGAGGGACTCTGTCGAAAGCTTTACTGAAATCTAAATATATAATATCATATGACTTGTCACTATCTACTGCTTCATATACCTCTGAGAAAAAGCTAAGCAAATTAGTAAGGCACGAACGTCCCTGAGTGAATCCATGCTGAGAAGAATTTATTAAGTTAAATTTTACTAAGTGGCTTCTAATTTTCCTAGCAATAATAGACTCTAGCAACTTTCCTATGATTGATGTGAGACTAATGGGACGGTAATTGGATGCTATCGATTTATCACCTTTTTTGAAGATCGGAACTACATTTGCAAGCTTCCAAGCTTCTGGAACTAAACCAGTTTCTAATGACTTGTTAAATATAAATGCTAATGGACTACTTAACTCATCTCTGCATTCTTTTAATACTCTAGCATATACCTCGTCAGGACCAGGCGATTTTTGAGGTTTCAGTCTGTCAATTTCCTTAAGCACATCATTTCTACTTATACTAACTGTACTTAACATATTTTCTATACTATCACTATATACCATATTGACTTCTGGAATCTGTGCCAAATTTTCATAAGTGAAAACGGAAAGAAACTGACTATTTAATGTACTGCACATTTCTAAATCATTTTCTGTTATTTCTCCTATTGAAGTTTTTAGGGGGCCTATTACATCTCTAACTTTAGATTTATATAGTTGGTAGAAAGCTTTAGGGTTATTTTTGAGTCGCTGGCTATCCTTATTTCATAATTTCTTTTTGCTTTCCTGATTTCCTTTTTGACCTGTCTTGATAGAGTCTGATAGTATATATGTAAATGATTTTCACCTTTCTTTATTTTTCGATATATTCCTTTCTTTTTTCCTATAAGATCTATTAGCTTATTAGTCATCCATTTTGGTTGGTTCTGCGTCGATCTAAATCTTCTTTTAGGGATATATTTATTTTGAGCATTGTGGAGTGAAGCAATAAACTGGTTATATGTAGGTGGCAAGTTTAACTCTGGCATATCCTGACTTAATCGCTTAACAATAGGGTCCACCCTTAAGTCTCTTCTTAGCCCACCATAATCGGCTTTTCTGAAATCTGGGATAAGTGTCGTATTCTCTTTAGCATTCCCTGTCCATTGTATATTAAAATAAATAGATTTATGATCGCTATTTCCTAGGTGGTCACCAATCTCTACATTATTTATCATATGTTCATTGTTACTGAAAACTAAATCAAGAATATTAATACCTCTAGTCGGCGTATCTATGAATTGAAATAAAAAACTATCTTGTACTACCTCAATAAACTCTACTGAATCGGAGTCGCCTATTTGGTGCTGCCAATCAATGTTCGGAAAATTAAAATCCCCCATAATGCACACATTGCTAAACCTTGATGCTATTTTAATTTCCTCCCATAACGATTTTCCGCCATTTCTACTCATATTAGGCGGTCTATATATAACTCCAATAACTATGGTCTCACTACCTTCGTTAACCTCTACCCAAACACTTTCATTATCATTATTTAGTCTAATACCTGATTTAATACAGCTTTTTAATGTACTCCTGACAAACACTGCTATACCCCCGCCCCTCCTACTTGTTCGGTCATATTTAAACAAACTATATCCTGGAATATCAAATTCTGCTAAAAAATGCCTAGATTCTGTATTAATCCACGTTTCAGTTAGCGCTATTATGTCTATATTTTCTGTGCTAACGAGTGCTCTAAGTTCGTTCATTTTGTTACATAAACTCCTACAATGTTACATAAACTCCTACAAATTGAAATATATTCGCCTAGTGGGTTTCCCTTCTCCTTAACATAAATAGGACAAAGGGTTGAGTGTCTTTTAGACTGCCGTGGTGTAGTTGATTAAAGCGTCGGCTATCGTCCTGACGGTCGGCGGTTCGAACCCCACTGAGAGATTAGAAACATAATTATATATATATATATATATATATATGTATATATACCGGTATATATATATGTGTATATATATATATATATATATATATATATATCAGAGTTGGGTCAGTTAAGTTAATTAACTTAACTTTTTACCGATTAGCCGATTAAGTTAATTAACTTTAACTTAACTAGTTAATTTTGATTTTTTTTTTACTTAATTCAACTTAATCGATATTTCTCAAAATAAATGTATCAATTCGATTAAATTTCGATTAATTATCAATTAATTTTCCCCATTTACACTATGCTCTCCAATTTTGGAGCCTTTATTACAGAATGGATATCGACCCTTTAGACGTAGTCAAACGAAGAATGACGAACATTATACATAATATTAGAAACTTATCATATGAGGAGATGTTAAAAGCCTTAGGCTTGCACTTACTAGAAAGACGAAGATGTAGGGGAGACATGATACAGGTATTTAAATGGATAAAAGACATAGATAAGGGTGGTATAGATGAGGTATTAAAGCTAAAGAACGGCGACATAACCGGCTCAAATGGTTTCAAGTTAGATAAGTTTATATTTAGGAAAGATATAGGAAAGCACTTGTATGGGAATAGAGTTGTTAATATGTGGAATGGACTGCCCAGAACAGTGATTAACTTAGGAACAGTTGAAAGTTTTAAGCGTAAGTTGGACTCCCATATGGATGAAATGGGCTGGGTGTGAATGGGAGGTACCTCGTGTGGGCCTCATGGCCTTATGCAGTTTCCCGCGATCTTATGTTCTAATGTTCTTTGTAATAGATATGGAAATCGCATTTCAGACCACGTGGTCACCCTGCCATTCCTACGGTCAATATATAGGGTCATTTTATTAACACCTTACGAGCGGGCCCGTCAGTTTTTTCCCACTACGCGCCCAGCTTTTTTTTGTTACCCTAAATGGCCTTGTTTCTGTGCTCTTTTTCATGCATAAACAAGAGCCAGAGCGTAATACAATTATGTATCCCTGAAAGGGCGTAAATTGAGCTTTCCAATGACACCAGAACCATCCTTCTACGACCACGGGTTCTCTTGCAACGATCGTGCAACACGAGTGCAAAAACACCAAAATACGGTAATTTCCTTATATAATTCCCTGTGTGGCGAGGTAGGGAGGGTGGATTTGTATGGAGTAGATGTCAGTAGGCGCGCAGGGTCCGTGCCGAGCGGTCATGAGGTAACCTACGCTCCTCCCGTCGCTCGTCTCTCTCTCACAGCCATTCTTGCTCAAAAATTGCACACAGACTTAAGTCGGTCCCCGCCACATAGTCCAGGTTTTTAGATACGGACTTAAGTCGGGCCCCGCTAATTAGGGGTTAAACCATGGTAAGAGTTTTCCCTACGACCTTTCCCGACCAGATTGACCCTTATATAGATAAGCGATAAGAACATAAGAACATAAGAAAATGGGAGTCTGCAGAAAGCCGATTGGCCTAAGCAAGGCAGATCCCTGTCCCACACAACCCCAGTTCAATTACAAAGCCCAATTATAGGCTCAACACTCTAATACCCTGAGGATCATCTTACCAAAACGGTTAGAGATTAACGCAGGATTATGGGGGTATGCAGAGTGCTGATTGGCCCAACTCGGCTGATCCCCCTTCACACCCAACCCTTCTCGTCCATATGCTTATCCAATTTTATCTTAAAGCTCCCTACCGTTTTAGACCCCACTATAGCACTTGGTAGTTCATTCCACCCATCTACAACTCTGTTACCAAACCAATATTTGCCTATATCTTTTCTGAAACGAAATTTATCTAATTTGAAACCATTGGTACGAGTTCTTTCGCTATCACTGAGCTTTAGTACATTTGTCATGTCCCCTTTGTTAATCCCACTAACCCACTTGAACACCTCTATCATATCCCCTCTAACTCTGCGTCTCTCTAACGAATGTAACCTAATTTCTTCAACCTTTCTTCATACGAGAGATTTCTAATATTATGGATCATTTTTGTCATTCTACGCTGTACTCTCTGCAATGAATCTATGTCCATTCTGTAATAAGGACACCAAAATTGGACAGCATAATCCATATGGGGTCTCACTAATGACAAGTAAAGTTTTAAGATAACATCAGCAGTTCTGTTACTCACACTCCTAGAGATGAACCCGAGAATCCTGTTTGCCTTATTACGAACGCTTATACACTGTTTTCTAGGCTTCAAATCATTGCTAACAAACACACGTAGATCTTTCTCACAGTCTGAATTTTCTAATTCTAAATTAGCTAGTTTATATTTAACATTTGTATGCATCTTCCCTATCTTTAATACCTTGCATTTGTCAATGTTAAACTTCATCTGCCAATTTACTGACCATTCATGTAAGGTATCTAGATCCCTTTGGAGGCACTCTATATCGCTATCTGAATCAATTGATCTCCCCATTTTAGTATCGTCTGCGAATTTACTTATCCTACTAGTTATACCTAAATCTAGGTCATTTATGTATATAAGAAACAACAGGGGACCTAATACCGATCCCTGGGGGACACCACTTTTGACTGCTCCCCACTCTGACTTGGTACCATTTATGCTGACTCTCTGTTTCCTACCAATTAGCCATGACCTAATCCATCCCAACAACGATCCTCCTATTCCATGTGCCTCAACCTTTCTCATCAATCTCTCATGAGGGACTCTGTCGAAAGCTTTACTGAAATCTAAATAAATAATATCATATGACTTGTCACTATCTACTGCTTCATATACCTCTGAGAAAAAGCTAAGCAAATTAGTAAGGCAAGAACGTCCCTGAGTGAATCCATACGGAGAAGAATTTATTAAGTTAAATTTGTCTAAGAGGCTTCTAATTTTCCTAGCAATAATAGACTCTAGCAACTTTCCTATGATTGATGTGAGACTAATGGGACGGTAATTGGATGCTATCGATGTATCACCTTTTTTGAAGATTGGAACTACATTTGCAAGCTTCCAAGCTTCTGGAACTAAACCTGTTTCTAAAGACTTGTTAAATAAAAATGCTAATGGGCTACTTAACTCATCTCTGCATTCTTTTAATACTCTAGCATATACCTCGTCGGGACCAGGCGATTTTTGAGGTTTCAGTCTGTCAATTTCCTTAAGCACATCATTTCTACTTATACTAACTGTACTTAACATATTTTTTATACTATCACTATATACCATATTGACTTCTGGAATCTGTGCCAAATTTTCATTAGTGAAAACGGAAAGAAACTGACTATTTAATGTACTGCACATTTCTAAATAATTTTCTGTTATTTCTCCTATTGCAATTTTTAGGGGGCCAATTACATCTCTAACTTTAGATTTATATAGTTGGTAAAAAGCTTTAGGGTTATTTTTTGAGCCACTGGCTATCCTTATTTCATAATTTCTTTTTGCTTTCCTGATTTCCTTTTTGACCTGCCTTGATAGAGTCTGATAGTATATATGTAGATGATTTTCGCCTTTCTTTATTTTTCTATATATTCCTTTCTTTTTTCCTATAAGATGTATTAGCTTATTAGTCATCCATTTTGGTTGGTTCTGCGGCGATCTAAATTTTCTTTTAGGGATATATTTATTTTGAGCATTGTGGAGTGAAGCAATAAACTGGTTATAATTATGTAGGTGGCAAGTTTAACTCTGGCATATCGTGACTTAATTGCTTAACAATAGGGTCCACCCTTAAGTCTCTTCTTAGCCCACCATAATCGGCTTTTCTGAAATCTGGGATAAGTGTCGTATTCTCTTTAGCATTCCCTGTCCATTGTATATTAAAATAAATAGATTTATGATCGCTATTTCCTAGGTGGTCACCAATCTCTACATCATTTATCATATGTTCATTGTTACTGAAAACTAAATCAATAATATTAATACCTCTAGTCGGCGTATCTATGAATTGAAATAAAAAACTATCTTGTACTACCTCAATAAACTCTACTGAATCGGAGTCGCCTATTTGGTGCTGCCAATCAATGTTCGGAAAATTAAAATCCCCCATAATGCACACATTGCTAAACCTTGATGCTATTTTAATTTCCTCCCATAACGATGTTCCGCCATTTCTACTCATATTAGGCGGTCTATATAACTCCAATAACTATGGTCTCACTACCTTCGTTAACCTCTACCCAAACACTTTCATTATCATTATTTAGTCTAATACCTGATTTAATACAGCTTTTTAATGTACTCCTGACAAACACTGCTATACCAACACACCTACTACATGTTCGGTCATATTTAAACAAACTATATCCTGGAATATCAAATTCTGCTAAAAAATGCCTAGATTCTGTATTAATCCACGTTTCAGTTAGCGCTATTATGTCTATATTTTCTGTGCTAACGAGTGCTCTAAGTTCGTTCATTTTGTTACATAAACTCCTACAATTTGTATAATATACCCTCAACCTATTACTTTTATTTGCAACTAATTTTCTATTGTTTTTAGCTAACTTATTATTTCCTGTTGAACTACTAGCTCTAGACGGAAATTCTACTCTATCAGTAATCTCATCTTTACTATCAGTTACATGTGTAGTGTTATCGATACTACTATTACACATCACTATATTCGCACTATCTTGACTGATTATTTCTATTTTACTCACTGGTTTGTCACATGAAGTACCTGCTCCATATGGAGACAGTATTTTACTTACACACCCAGGTTTTTTTAACGAAACCCCGCAACAATCTTGTCCAGTGAGCTGGCCAAGGTCGAAACTCCTAGTCGAGAAAGATGTACTCCATCCTGGGCATACAGTTCATCCTTACCATAGAAGTGGGTCCAGTTATCTAGGAATGGTATTGACTTTGCCTTGCAATACTTCTCCAGCCGGCTATTTACACCAATAGCCCTGGAGGACCATTCCTTCCGTACCCCTCTTCTTGGCAGGATACTGTGTACCACAGGAAATCCACCCTTCTCCTTGATCCTCTCCAGCATTTCCTGGTACTTGGTCAGCAACTCCTCAGTCCTGCATCTCCATATGTCATTGGATCCCGCGTTGATGAAGATGATGGGGTCCTCCCCACCCACTTCTAGGACACCATCCATCTTCTCTGCCACCCTCCCTACTCCGGCTCCAGGTAGGCAGCCAATCTTACTACCATGAGTGTTAGTAGCCCCGTCAAGGTACCTAACCATTGAATCACCGACAATGAACTTAGTTTTTTTCCGTTGTCGGCGTGTAGCAGGAGTTGTAGCAGCAACAGCAGCAGACTTCCCCCCCTCCCCTCTCACTGCCTTGATGATCGCCACTTCCTCGCCATCACTCTCATCAGCCAAGGTGCTGAAGTTGTTGTGGGTCTTGAGTGGCTGCCTTTTCAGCTTGCAGGCCGTTGCACTGGTTGACACCACTTTCCAAGGGGCTTCACGATCCCTGGGAACACTTCCGGTAGCCTCACACTTCTTCTCCGCCATAGCTAGTCTCAAGACCAAATTTTCATCTTTGAGACACTGAATCTCCTGCTCCACACTCTCCAGTCTTTCTTGCAAAGCAAGACAAAGCTGGAGAGTATGGGAGGAGACAGCAGACTCATCAACAACAGCCATCACTAAGAAAGTTCACTAGGACCTCACTAAGGGTAAACAGGTTCACTAGCGGTCACTGGGGACGTCCGCACTGGTCAAGGGTCAATTAGGTCGGGAAAGATCGTAGGGAAAGCTCTTACCATGGTTTAATAAAATGGCTCATAGTGACGTCACCTCTCTCTCTCCCAGCCTCGACTGTCAGTCTGTCAGTAATTGCATTTTAATTGCTGTATGTCAATAGTGGGTGGGTATATTTCTCCTTAACTCAGCAAAAATGAGAGAGAGAGAGAGAGAGAGAGAGAGAGAGAGAGAGAGAGAGAGAGAGAGAGAGAGAGAGAGAAAGAGAGAGAGAGAGAGAGAGAGAAGCCTGTCGATAATGATAAATAAAATAAATTAAGTACGATGAAATATTGTATAGCCTACGGTTGCTCTTAAAATGCAAATAAAGTTGATATAGAATTCAGAAGGATAAATATACTATAGATGGAGAACAAAGATGAGTTAAAAAAAATCAAATGTTTATGCATTCGTATGTTTCATCGTAATATACAGGAATCATAATGTTATTGACAGTAATAATAGATGAATTAAAAAATGAAAACATGGATGACATTAATTTATATTGCACCAGTTAATATAATTATGTAGCTATAGATCAACTACCCTAAATATAACAGCTGTAATAGATTGATGATTGGGCTGTAAGCGGGGGGGGGGAGATGTTCGTGATGTTGTAATGATGAAGAGAACGAATATGAGATGTGATTGACACAATTAGGTTTTGCACCAAGATAAATTTGGAGGTGGAGTTAGTAAATACACACACACACACACACACACACATCACCAAACATATTTCCACATACACAGACAGATATGCGCACAAATACTTCGCTATTTCTACTCACCTTACACACACAGCCACACACTCTTGCAAGTCTTCAAATACCCCTAGACAAAATTAATTATAATAAAGTATTGTAATTTATGTTTCCGAATTGTCGTCCTACTCTGCAAAGAAACTCAAAGATAAAACACACGCACGTTGGGTGAAGCCCCGATGCTTTCATCTCCTCCTCCAGTTATGTCATTCTACCTTTCCTATTTTTACATACATGAATAGACGAAGGACAAACACAAATAATTGAACACAAAATCCATAACATCCTTCGTTCATGAGAACTATTATAATTACTTAACCTTACCGATATCATGCCAGTTTATTGTTTACTCTAACATTGACTAACATATCCTGACCTATTTCAACCTAACCTAATAATTTGAATGGTATTTATGTAAACTAACCTATATGAACCTAACCTATGGAGCCTAACCTTGCCTAAATAACCCAACGTAAACTAATGTATTCTATATATACAAACCTAAGTTCATAAAGATATTACATGACAAAATATGAATATATTGATTATGAACATAATATTATTGACGCAGAATCCTTAGAGTATTAAACAACCGAGAGCGCCAAATATCTGTCACCATATTCTAATGTGGGGTTATTGCTTGGGGTAAAAGTTTGCCCCACGTAAAGTAATTCGACGACAGATTTTATCTTTAACTCGAGATATTTGGGGTGTACTTCTCACCTTTGTGTCAATTCATTAAGATTCCGTTTGAGCTTCACCGACATTGTCTCCTGGATTAACTCAGACTGTACTGGAAGAATGCAGCTGCCAAGTACAAAGGTCTTGCTTCAGTTGCCATGTATTACATAAGTATGGCAACATTATCTTCACCAGTGGAACGATTATTTTCAGTTACTGGCAAGATATTTCGACCTGAGCGTAACAGGCTAAGTTTGAAACTCTAATCTTCTGCAAATTGAATGAGTATGCTTGATTACTATGACATAAGAACATATGAGAACATAAGAAGAGTGGTGTCTGCAGAAAGCCAATTGGCCCACACAAGGCAGATCCCTCTTACACCCAACCCTAATTATAAAGCATAATTATAGGCCTAACTCACCAACACCATGAGGACCGACCTCACCAAAATGGTCAGAGGTCGGCATAAGTCTGCGGAGAGCCGATTAGCCCACATCATGCAGATTTCCATCACACCCAACCCATTTCGCCCATATGTTTATATAATTTTATCTTAAAGCTCTCTATCGTTCTTGATCCCACTATAGCACTCGGTTGCCTATTCCACCTATCTACAACTATGTTACCAAATTAATATTTGCCTATATGTTTTCTGAAACTAAATTTATCTAATTTAAAACTATTTGTTCGAGTTATTTCGCTATCACTGAGCTACAGTACATCTTTCATGTCCCCTTTATTTATCCCACTAACCCACTTGAACACCTCTATCATATCCCCTCTAACTCTCTCTAACGAATGCAAGCCTAGTTTTTTCAACCTTTCTTCATATTGAGAATTTCTAATATTATTGATCATTTTGTCATTCTTCGTTGTACTCTCTCCAAGGAACCTATGTCTATTCTGTAATAGGGACACCAAAAGTGACCAGCGTAATCCAAATGTGGTCTTACTAACGTTAGATAAAGTGTTAAAATTACGTCTACAGTTCTATTACTCATACTTGGAGATATAAATCCGAGAACTCTATTTGCCTTATTTCGAGCACTAAGGCATTTAATTCTAGGTTTCAAATCACAGTTGACGATGACTCCCAAATCTTTTTCATTATCCGAGTTTTTTATATTCACGTTATCTAATCTATATCCTGCATTTTCTATCGATTTCCCAAATGTTACTACACTGCATTTATCTACATTGAACTTAATGCATTCATCTACATTGAACTTGACTAACGTAAACTAATATATCCAATATTATACAAACCTAAGTTCATGTAAATATAGTCTTGAGGTACCTGAATCTATCTCATACCGGTATCTTAGTTGTTAGTTGGCTTGACAAAAAAATTATCTGTACATAAATATATATTGTGTTGATAACTACTGTCTTTTACCTGCTTACTACGGAAGGTCCTACTTAAGCTGAGGAAATCGACTAAGAGTGCCTGGAATATCATAAATATAATTATTGTATTGAAGAACAGTTCAGACTTAGTCTTTGACTATAATGCATCAATTCCTTCCTATGTCAAGTAATATGGTTTACAATGTATACAAATAAAAGCTGAAACTATACTAAATTGGTTAACTCCTTGACTGACAGAGGCTTTTCCTGGGCGTAATATAGTATGTTTTATGCTTAAGTGAATAGAAGAATGCAATGTAAAATAATATGGAAGGATTTACTCCAGTTTTAACTTTTTTATAAAATTAGTCATTCCTAACAGTAATAAAACTGCCTAATGTTATCCAGAATATATTTATAAGGACGTCACTTTCATGAAGAGGTTAATATTATGGAAAACATATATTATATTAGACTGCCATCTTCATTCAAGAGAGAAATCCACATAATCAGTAAATTGCAGTAAAATTGGCAAAATATAATAAACAAATGTTAAATCCACAAAACTAGTAAAAGTTAATTGTTTAACTTAACCGATTAAGTTTTAAAATTAACTTAACTTAACTAGTTAATTTTATTAAATGTGTTAACTTAACTTAACTTAGTTGATAACATTTTAAAATTAAGTTAACTTAACTAGTTTATTTGTTCAGTTAATTGACCTAACTCTGATATATATATATATTAGGGGAGGTGTGGTGGAGTGGTCTTGCCACTGGACTGGTAGCAACGAGAGAATTTTACAGTGAAATTAGATGAAGCCTACAACAAGATCAACGTCCTCACCATGAAGCTGGAATCACTCCAAGAGTTTGTAACACTCAACGTTGGAGTGCCACAAACTTCAATTGTCACCGCAACTCCAGCAGCCACCAACGCCCCAACGTCAAGTGCCAACAATTCAACGCCTACAGTAGCCATTTCAGCTGATGTTTCCGATACTCAAGATACAAATAGCGACTCTCTTCCCCCTCAAGACAACTTCCGTGTCGTGAGGAACAACGTTTGCCCCAAGACCAGGAAACACATACCGATTACCGAGTGTCAAAACCGTTTCCAGATACTCGCAGACTCAGATGACAAAGAGGAAATAGAAGAAGTCCGGCTCGTGGGAGGACTCGATGATACGTGGTCAGCTCACAGAGTTTTTGCGCCAGGGCACCTAAGACCAGGAACCGTTTTGTATCCCTGGTGGTGGTGTGGATGACGTAGTTGCAGCAGTTGACGAAGTATCAAAGCTGGCCCCAGCTAATACAATGTACGTCATCCACGTTGGATCCAACGATGTACAGCGAACCCGGTCGGAAGATTTGCTTTTAAAGTACCAGCAGCTGATCAAGTCGTTTAAGGAGAAGTCATCAAGGATCATCGTCTCAGGAATCGTCCCCGGCTCGGTGTTAGAGAGCCGATTTTACAACATAGCCACCAGCACAAATCGTTTGTCTAGCAAACCTTTGCAGGAGGAGAACGTGGGATTCGTCGACACCTGGGACAATTTCTACTACGATGACTATTTGTTTTCGGACGATGGAGTTCATCTGAACCAGGTGGGAGCAGCGCGTTTTGGGCGTCTTCTCAACGTGAAGATTTTCGGAGAAGAAATCGACTCAGCACAGGACAACCAGGAAGGAGGACCGAAGACAGCGAGGACGGCAATCTACAAAGGTATTAAATACTAATCCGTCAAGAACCGCGAATTTGGATAAAGCTCCACCAACACGACCCAAATTCAAAACCGTCAGGGATAACGACCGAGGACCGAGGACAGCCATGAATGTAAATGTAGATCCGACCAGAACCAATAATTTGAATAAAGACCGTTCCTTGAATCCCAAATCCAAAACTTTGAATGTTTTCTATGCAAACGCTCGTAGCATACGCAATAAATTTTCAGATTTAGAGGAACTAGTGTTTACAGAAAATTATGATGTGATTGCGATAACAGAATCTTGGCTCAATACACAAGATAGAGACTTTTTAGGAGAGTATTCACTTCCCCGGTATGTAATGTTTGAGAACAGCCCCGAATAAATAAAAATGGAGGTGGCGTTTTATTTTATATCAAAGAAAGTCTTAACCCGACCCTCGGGTCAAAACCTCAAATTGTGAACGTCGACACATCTTTTGTGCTAATAAAGAATAATAAAGGTACAAAAATAATACTTGCGTTAATATACAGACCTCCAGCTCAATCACTGCAACTGACCGAGAATTTACGAAACAAATTGCAGATGTAAGTAACTCACAAGATACCGTAATTTTTTGGCGACTTTAATTGACCTGTGACCAAGTGGGGCGCTACTCTTACTTCACACTCCGGACATGACTTGTATACGAACTTGCAAGAGAGTTCGCTTTATCCTTTGTTCGAATGCCGACCGTGGTAATAACGTTCTTGACATTGTACTTGCAACAAAAGAAGAATTGATAGAGAATTTGAATGTTGGTGATGAATTCAGTAACAGCGACCATCGTACGATAAACTTTCACTTTAAAGTTTACTAGTAACGAACCAAATAGTAGCATCGAAAAAGGTCCCTAATTTCAAGAAGCAACTTCCATAAACTTAGAGCTATGTTTAAAGAAACTGACTGGAGATTTTTAATTAACAATAACGACATAAATACATCTTGGAAGTTATTCGAAACCACTTACCTAAAAGCAGTGCAAGACTGCATACCATCGAAAATACGGCGTCCAGGCCATAATAATAAGCCCAAATGGTGGAATAAATAAAGATATTTCAAACTGCCTGCTTGCTAAAAAAATTTGCTAATGATAGATTAAAATCCTCACAAAATGACGAAGAACGGGTGAATTTGTAGAGCTACGACGCAAAGCCAAAAAGTTAATTAAGCAAAGTAAAAGACCTTAGAGTTTACATATTGCGAATCAAGTAAAACAAACCCGAAAGAATTCTATAGTTATATCAGAAAGAAAAAAGTAGTTACTTCAACTTGTGGACCGTTAGTCGATGAAAATGGAGAATACACCAAAGACGAAGTACAAATGAGTAATGCCCTCAATACCTTCTTTGCATCAGTTTTTACAACAGAAGACCTCAGTGATATCCCTACACCATCGCCGATTCAGATTGATAATTCAGATGTTCTAAGCAATATCACCGTTACAGAGAGAGAAGTATTGAATTGTTTAGATAAACTCAAGGTAAATAAAACGCCAGGACCTGATACAATCTCGCCTAGAGTTCTAAAGGAAGCTAAGAATGAGCTCTCCAAACCACTGACATTACTATTCCATAAATCCTTGCAGTCTGGAACTATGCATGATCAGTGGAAGCTAGCCAACGTAACACCGATATTCAAAAAAAGCAGCAAATCCCTACCAAGTAACTATCGTCCAATTAGCTTAACTCAGTTGTATGTAAAATGCTAGAAACGGTCATACGAGACAGACTCGTAAATCACTTAGAGGGAAAATAACATACTTAAAGATACTCAACACGGCTTTCGTAAAAAACGTTCCTGTTTAACAAACCTCTTAGACTTCTTCCACGATATCCTCAACCTCTACGATGAGAGTAAAGCTGTAGATATTATATACCTTGATTTTCAAAAGGCCTTTGACAAATTTCCCCACAAACGTTTACTGCTAAAACTAAAGCGCATGGAATACAAGACGGTGTGTTGAAATGGATAGAAAATTGGCTCAGCAACAGAAAGCAAAGGGGTAGTCATAAACGGTAAGGCATCTAAATGGACCAATGTAAGTAGCGGGGTACCCCAGGGATCGGTACTAGGACCAATTCTCTTTCTAATTTACATCAACGACATAGATGAGGGTCTCACGGCCACAATCTCAAAATTTGCTGACGATACAAAAATTGCAAATAGCGTACTCTCAAAAGAACAAGTTGACGATATGCAACACAATCTAGATAAATTGTCATGTTGGGCCCAAATTTGGCAAATGAGTTTCAATGCGGATAAATGTAAAGTACTACATGTCGGATACCTAAATGAGAAAGCAAAAACTATTCGATGAATGGCACTCAGCTTATGAATGTAAACAGAGAGAAACTGATCTGGGAGTAACAATATCGAGTAACCTAAAACCGAGTCAACAATGTTCAGAAGTTGTTAAGAAGGCAACCAAATAATTGGCTTTATAGGCAGGTCATTTGAGCATAAATCAAAAGAAGTTATCCTAACCCTTTACAATTCCTTAGTCGCCCTCTTCTGGAATACTGCGTTCAATCCTGGTGCCCTTATTACCAAAAAGATTATAAACAAGCTAGAACGAGTTCAACGTAGAGTTACCAAAATGATACCTAGCCTAAAGAACAAACCATACGAAGAGCGTGCATCTTAGAGAATTAAATCTATTTTCTTTAACCCAGCGCAGATTAAGAGGCGACTTAATTCAAGTGTTCAAAATCATCAAAGGGATCGACAATATGAACTGTAGTAAGTACTTCACTATCGGCCAATCTAATTACTCACCGGGAAACGGTTGCAAAATTATTGGTAAATCTTTTAACTCGCACGAATCTAAGAATTTCTTCTTCAATCGAGTTGTCAACTTGTGGAATGGGCTTCCCCGAGACGTTATAGACTGCAGCACCGTTGATTCATTTAAATTTCGCCTAGACAAATATCTCGCATCAAACCCGCGACTGACTGCGTTTGTAAATGAATAACTTTATCCTCCCCTCAGTTACTAACCCATATGTCCCCTACTAACTTCCTAGTCCTGCCACGTTAGTGGCAGGGCAGTAGGTCCCTTTCCAATGTTCCCTTACCCACTCTAAACCACTGTTTGGACACTTGATCCTCAGTGTTTTGGAGGACAAGCAACCTAGAAGGGTCACTAGACCTGTTGTTGCTTGATTTCCTTTGTACTCCTTTGTACTCCTTTGTAATCCTATGGACCCGAGTTTGAATCCCGATATGTCAATGGGAAGATATTATTGGAATGGAATGTGTGCTGTACCTAGTATCAGTGCATTACCTCAATGAAATAACGGGATTGAGCAGCCATCCTTCCCCCCCCCCCCCCCCCGACCAACTTCCAAATAGCAGCCATCCAGGACAACAGGAGAAATAGGAGAAGACAACAACAGGAGAAACTTAGAAATCACAAGACCCAACTAGCTTCCCAGGCTTTAACTCCTGCCGAGATAAGCCAGTCTACCCATTTTTTCCGGATCTGCCCATGCTCTAAATTCCGGGGAAATTGGCCAGTCTGCCCGAGAAAGGAGTTCGAGCCCTGGCCACTCACAGGGGTCCCAGCTCCTCTAATGGCAGAGGCCGGAACCTCTGCCCGAGGCATATTATTGGTTCCAGCCTCACTTGCAGTATAGTGAAGAAATGTTTATGCAAGTTGAGCACCAAGAACCTTCCCATTATCGGTACAACTGGGAATCTCGGTAACCCACTTATAGTACCCTCCGGGAAGACTGGAAATAATGCAGAAGAAGTGACCAGGAAGAAACCTATGACCTGCAGAGTAAGAAAAAACAAATACCACGACAGACCGGAAAGCATCTATTACGTCACCATAATGCCCTCTAAAAATAGGGGGCCAATATCAAGAGATTAAGAATCTTCATATGTATAAATAAGTAATTACCATGTTTTTATAGATTAAGAATTACCTTCACCATAGCCAAAACAACGATATCCACATGTCCCTATGAAATTGAAATACACCAAATTGAACCCTCAAAATAAGCCAAATATAGCCTTACTATAACTGAAGGAAGTTAAGCAACTCCTATTGTATCTCGCTACTGGTAAGGATGGAAGCGGGTAAAAACAATCAAGTTGAGTGCTTCATCCGACGTCCAGTCCGGAAAACACCTCCCCCATAACAAGGGTAAGAGGCAGTTCCCTTCGACGTCCAGCCCTGCCGTACCACGAGAGGCAGCTCCCCTTGACGTCCAGCCCTGCGGAGACCCGAGTCCCCGTCGACTAGCTTCTCGCGCAAGGCTCCCTCTACCGCTTACCCTAAGTGTCTCTGAGTGTATTAACCCTCTCCGACATATGACACGATTTTGAGCCTATTAGGGATACTTTAAAGCCTTTGTTACCATCAGGGGTATTTAGAAACCTTTAGTTTAGTTACTTCAACCTCTGCAGCTGTCTTTGAGTTAGCTGTGGGCAAAAAACTAATTTTGGAGAGGTAATTATAAGAGTGAGAGACTCTATTTATTATTGCTAATCTGGCAACCTCTGCATCATATGAGTCTGAAAGGGTTAAGTTGTGGCTATTCGTTGTGAAGATAAGGTAAAATATGCGAGTATTCCATGTATAATTAACTCTAGATCTGTGCCCAATATCTATCATGAATTTTTGTTACTGTGTGAAATAATAAATTTTGATTCATACAGTGATTATTGAAGTACGAGATATTGTCAATCTACTCAGCGTTAATCCTTTAGAAACTTAAACTACCCACACGCTTCATATTCATAGTTCCTACGTGTTAATCAGTCGGTTTACTCTCAGATTTTCCTCATATGTGTTTATTATTAATTGTGTATCTAAGTCGAAGTCAAAGTGTATAACGTGAACTAATTCCCTTCATAAACCTTACATCTACCTAGAGCCTACGCCCAATTTCAATATTCTTTTATCCACTTAATCACCTACCAGAAGGATTTATAATTCATTTTCCCTTATTTGATAGTCAAGCCCCATTTCCGTTGAGTTAGAATTAATTCTTTATCAAGATCTCTTTTTGCTCTTGTGAATAATCTAATACTATACGTTACGTTACGCAGGTCATGTAATTCTTTTCACACCAATTCAGGAATTCAGAGTTTATATTCCTTTATCGAGCTCCCTACTATTTTGTTTTTTAGTTGTTCCGCATCCTTCTAGGAATTTGTTAATTTATTCAACATTCCTTTCATGCCAGTTTTGGTATTTCATAAGTGCAACTTCGTTGTGTACGCCCAGTCAAGATAATTACTTGTTTAAGTTATTTTCTCACGCTCGTTCATCCGCGTTCCATAAAGCTTGGTTCAAACATACCCATCCTGAGCTCCCGTCCTTCCCCGACCACTGAAAACGTATGCAATCGTGCAAGGACTCCGACATAAACGGGTATGGTCTGTTCATGAACGTACAGTGACGCCACAACACGGGCCGCGGCGGCGAGGGAGCCGAACATTATTGACATACCTAAAATAAACGGATCAGGACGGACCAACCGCCAAAATCGGTTCAAGGGCGGGTCATCCACGTGACTGGTCAGCACATAGGCGCCGTGTATAAGCGTCTATGCGCAGCCTAGACGCTACCAGACGTAGTATATGCCCCGACAAAAATATTTGAAAGTTGAGACTGCGACGTGCCAATGTCGCCTCACGTGATCACCCCGCGCGTCCCTGCGTCCCCGCTAGTCCCTGCCCACCAAGCGTCCATAAAAGAGCCAGCCGCGTGTGGTCCTATCTCAGTTCCCAAGCCGCCGTCAAAATAAAAAATCCCTGAAGTGGAAATCTGACCTTATTAATACTGTATAGTAGCATGCAGTTGGCTTGCATCTTCGTAGGTTTAATTGTTAATTTGTACATTTGTTGGTAGAAAAATTTCAATTTTAACCTGCTGAGTGCCAGGGACGTATATATACGTCTCCGCCGAAAACAAATGGTAGCAGCGAAACAACTGCACCTATGGCTTTCATATTTTTACCACATGTACCTTACCCTTTTGGCTACCCACCCCAGTAATCCCAAATCCCTCCTCCCACCCACTCGCTGACTGTCGGTCCCATCAGAAGGAAAAAAAATGAAAATCTGTGGCGGCGAAACGACTGCACCAATCGGTTCCATATTTGTGTGACAAGTCCCTTACCCTTCTGCCTTCCCCCCACCACAACCCCAACCGCCTCCAACCACCCACTTCCAGCGTATCCGTACGAAGATAAGGAAAAAAAGGAAAATCCGTGGTGGCGAAACTACCTCACTAATCAGCTTCATATTTGTAACAAGAGTCAATTACGCCTCTACCTTCCCCCCCACCATCCCCAAAATCAATCTCCCACGACCCTCCTACCCATACATTCCGATACCATAAAAGTCTCTGTAGTCTATAGTGTCTTTTCAGCTACTTTCGGAACCATCGGGAACCTGATTACTGGCGAAAATGGACAAGGGGAGTGTTTTTTTTACCATTATCCTTCCTTTCTCTCCCAACTTGATAGATTTAGCCAAAAAAAAGAAAAAAAAAAACTCTGGCACTGGCAGAAGCACACCATCAAAATTGGCTGGCACTCAGGGGCTGGTTGAGACTGAGGTGTCTCTGTGCCACGCCCCAATATATATGCATGATGGGGGCCATCGCCGACGACACTGCGTCCATCATATTGTGGTCGCAGTGCCGTCACAGTGTGTCTCAGACAGGTCGTATTCAGACTTATTAGGTCGCCTTCCAAAGGGACTGGTCGTGGCACCAAGTCGCCGCCCATGATCCGTCTGCCGGGGCGGTCACGTGTTGAAATCTCCGTCCACTAGCCGTGCATGCGCCGTCTTCCGGGGCGGTGACTTGTTGAGGTCGGGCATCAGGGCCACACGTGGCCACTCGGGCCCACTCGGGACACAAGGTCATCCGTTTGATGCCGTCCAACAGTTTTTGGTGGTCGGGGAAGGACGGGAGCTCAGGACGGGTATGTGTGAACCGAGCTTTAGTAGTTGGTTAATTTATCCCAATCTATATTGAATTATACTTTATTTATTCTGATTCAATCACTATATTTATTGTGAATCTGAGTACCACAACCAGTGTGATTTGACCTCATCTATGATCGAGTATTATTCTTTGTGTCTCGTGTGAGAGATTATTCGCAATAAACTCTTAGAAAGTTGAATTCAGATTTAACTTGTCTTCCTCCCTAGAACAACAGAAATGACCTAACTTTAGTCCCTGATTTAATGTCACATTAAAACAAATTGTTATTTCCGGTGACCGCAGTCCACCTGAGCTATACCCCTCAGGGCGGCCTGGCTTCCTACCCTTTGCCAGCATTTACCCCGCGCAGTGAACGATACGTTTCACAGTCTCTCGTATCATTGTCAAAATACTTCACGTTAGACGCTTGACTCTCATAAATATTATTTTCAATTATTCTTATCCTGTGTATATATGTATCTGTTATGCTATTTTCATTACTGTACTTCTGTGTAAGTGACTAGAAACTCATTTGAGAGCCACTTAATTTACTCTCATGACCCACTATCCATTACTTACTCTCTATTGTTGATATAATAGTCGAGTATAGTATCTGTATAATTCTACTATATGTCTCTAAATAAATAAGAGTGTAATTTACCTTGTGTGTTAATTGTGTTTCTTGTTGCCTGATTGAGTATATAATTATCATATCTACTGTGCTCGGATGTGTCCCTGTTGAGCCATATTCCAAATCTAAATATCTGAAACCGGATTCATAATAGATAATACTGAAGCCGGTTGGATTACAACCCGGCATAACACTCAAAGCAGACCGAAACGCCAAATAAATACCTTCATTGTTCCTCATTATTCCCTGATACAATAGCACGGTATGAATATTCCCATATTCAAAATATGTCATAGGGGGGCAATGCCTGGTTAGTTTATTGGTCAATTGGTGGCGTTCTGAGAGTGAGGGTCCGAGTCTAGGATGTGAGACAGTGAAGCACTGGAGTGAGGGAGTTTCAGAGATGCGACTGCTTTGAGCCGTGAGTGGGCAACTAAGCCCCATGCAGGGGCTGGTTGCATCTAAAAACTGCTTCACATGTCTCACCCCCTAGACTGGAATGAGACCTCACGGGCTTCACCGTTCAATGTAGAATGGCTGAATGTACAGGCTCTCAGCCTATGCCCGAGAAGGAGTAGATGGAATATATATAAAAACTTAAAAATAAATATATATATATATATATATATATTTTCTTTAATACATACGAGGTTGAAAGAAATGGCAATTTCTGCGTTGGAAATTTTATTATTCAAAGTTTCCAGGTCTCTGATGAGTTTTCGCTGGGTGGCAGGAAGTAGATGAAGGAGATGAGCAAAGTTCATGGTGGTACAGGGTTACATTAAAGTACATGAAGATACAGGATATACGACGCATTTCACTGGACAACCAGCATTATCAAGTAAGGAAGGAATGATATAAAAGGTAAACAGGAAGGGTATATATAGAGGGTGGAGGATCAGAGGAGGCGGAAAACAGGGGGCAAAAGTCTGATTGGTGGAAGGCTAAACTAGGAGAGAGAAAGGGGGTAACCGCTTCACGCATGCGCACTGGATGCGGGATGGTGGTCGATAGGTGGGGTCGAAGCTGATTGGCTGCGTGTCGAGGGGCGTGGCCTAAGTTGTGTGGCGCCTGCAGAAGACGAAGCTGAAGGAGGTAGCGCGGGGGGCTGCGTCAAGGGCACCGGGGGGCGAGGAGGGGTGTTAGGTCCTGTAGGGTAGTGCCTTTTGGCAGAAGGAAGGATCTGAAGGTCCAGAGTTTGGTTGTTGATGTTGGGATGTAAGGCTTGGATATATAAAGCTTCGAGTATAGGTAATCTCCTTGGGTCACTTTCTTTATCGAGTATGGTGGTGTGTTTCTCTAACTCGTTGCGTGTGAGGTGAGGGTGGTTAGGGGTGAGATAGTGGTCTTTGATTGCTCCAGCCTGAAGGTGAAGAGTTAACCGACGTGAAAGACGAGTCTGCGTCATACCAATATAGGAATGAGGTCCACAGTCCTCATAATTACAGGTATGTTGGTAAATGACGTGATCGTCGGTCATCGGGCTCTTTATCTTGGTGGAGGCTGGTTTGTTGCGAAGAACGAGGTTGGAGGTCTTGGGGGATTTGTAATAAATTATTAATTTGATTTTGTTTTCCGGGTTGGTTGGGTGGACATGCTTGGAGATTATATCTTTTAAGACGGCCTCGTCATTTTTGTGTTCAGAGGACATGTAATTGCGGTAGAAGATCTTAATTTCATTGGGGGGGTCAATGTTGGGAGGGCTTTGGGTGTACCATTTTTCAAGATGGTGGTTGATGGTGCTGGAGATGTCGGAGTTGGAGTATCCGTTATTTACTAAAACTTGGGATAGTCTTTCTAGTTCCTGGTGGGTGTCGGCCCAGGTAGAGCAGTGCGTGAGGGCTCTCCTAACATAGGCGGAGATGGAGGATAGAAGATAACGGCGGGGGCATTCACTATCACCGTTGAGGCATTGTCCTGTGTTAGTAGGTTTAATGTAGACGGTGGTTTTGAACCCATGGTCGTTCAGAGCTACGAGGATGTCGAGGAAGGGGAGTTGTCCCTTGTTAGATTTTTCAAAGGTGTAGTTAAGTCCGGAGGAGGTCATGAAGCGACGCTGGAGTTCCTGTAGTTCGTGGAGGTCCTTGATTTGCACGAAGATGTCATCCACGTATCTACAGTAGACGGCGGGTCGTTGGGCAGCTAGGAGCTCTTCCTCGATGGTACCCATGAAAAAGTTCGCAAAAAGAACTCCTAGGGGGCTGCCCATCGCCACACCGTCTATCTGCTTGTACATGTTGCCCCGGGGGCAAAGGAAGGGGGATGACATCTTCGTGCAAATCAAGGACCTCCACGAACTACAGGAACTCCAGCGTCGCTTCATGACCTCCTCCGGACTTAACTTCACCTTTGAAAAATCTAACAATGGACAACTCCCTTTCCTCGACATCCTCGTAGCTCTGAACGACCATGGGTTCAAAACCACCGTCTACATTAAACCTACTAACACAGGACAATGCCTCAACGGTGATAGTGAATGCCCCCGTCGTTATCTTCTATCCTCCATCTCCGCCTATGTTAGGAGAGCCCTCACGCACTGCTCTACCTGGGCCGACACCCACCAGGAACTAGAAAGACTATCCCAAGTTTTAGTAAATAACGGATACTCCAACTCCGACATCTCCAGCACCATCAACCACCATCTTGAAAAATGGTACACCCAAAGCCCTCCCAACATTGACCCCCCCCAATGAAATTAAGATCTTCTACCGCAATTACATGTCCTCTGAACACAAAAATGACGAGGTCGTCTTAAAAGAAATAATCTCCAAGCATGGCCACCCAACCAACCCGGAAAACAAAATCAAATTAATAATTTATTACAAATCCCCCAAGACCTCCAACCTCGTTCTTCGCAACAAACCAGCCTCCACCAAGATAAAGAGCCCGATGACCGACGATCACGTCATTTACCAACATACCTGTAATTATGAGGACTGTGGACCTCATTCCTATATTGGTATGACGCAGACTCGTCTTTCACGTCGGTTAACTCTTCACCTTCAGGCTGGAGCCATCAAAGACCACTATCTCACCCCTAACCACCCTCACCTCACACGCAACGAGTTAGAGAAACACACCACCATACTCGATAAAGAAAGTGACCCAAGGAGATTACCTATACTCGAAGCTTTATATATCCAAGCCTTACATCCCAACATCAACAACCAAACTCTGGACCTTCAGATCCTTCCTTCTGCCAAAAGGCACTACCCTACAGGACCTAACACCCCTCCTCGCCCCCCGGTGCCCTTGACGCAGCCCCCCGCGCTACCTCCTTCAGCTTCGTCTTCTGCAGGCGCCACACAACTTAGGCCACGCCCCTCGACACGCAGCCAATCAGCTTCGACCCCACCTATCGACCACCATCCCGCATCCAGTGCGCATGCGTGAAGCGGTTACCCCTTTTCTCTCTCCTAGTTTAGCCTTCCACCAATCACAGACTTTTGCCCCCTGTTTTCCGCCTCCTCTGATCCTCCACCCTCTATATATACCCTTCCGGTTTACCTTTTATATCATTCCTTCCTTACTTGATAATGCTGGTTGTCCAGTGAAACGCGTCGTATATCCTGTATCTTCATGTACTTTAATGTAACCCTGTACCACCATGAACTTTGCTCATCTCCTTCATCTACTTCCTGCCACCCAGCGAAAACTCATCAGAGACCTGGAAACTTTGATTAATACAATTTCCAACGCAGAAATTGCCATTTCTTTCAACTTCGTATGTATTAAAGAAAATTTATTACCTGGCTTTACCAACATATATATATATATATATATATATATATATATATAGAGTATACTGTATATATATATTAGATGTTGGAATATATATATATATATCTTCCAACATCTGGCAGACGTTTAATTTCATATAACAGAGTTGTTGTAGTTGTTGTTCCCTAAGCTGCCTGGCCGAACAGCCCCAAGGCCCAGAGCAAAGCTAAGGCCATAACCGAGCGCCCCCACAGAACCCTCCCTGCTTACCACAATAAAGCCTGGGTGACCGAAGCCACTCCATGGCGGGGAGCTGAGGAGGGTGCGGAAACGCCCAGGAAACCAAAGCCCCACCCAGGGCCCTGTGCCCCTCAGCAATTATGAAGAGAAAGTTGAGGGGCAAAGGAAAAATGTGACGCTTTGGCTTCCAATCTTGGTAAATTGGGTGGTCAATCCAAGGAAGAGACGCCGTCACTTGAGATCTAGAAAATTTATAAGTAAAAGGAATAGTCAGAGTAAGCTATGGGTATGGCAGAGATCGCTCAGTTCTCACTCTGATAGACCAGCCCATCACCACATGACTAGAATCCAATCCTCTCAGCATCAGCTAGGAAAGGCCCTAGAAAGCCGCCTTTGGCGGGGGGATAGCTCCCCTATTTCAACCCCTTTCGGGGATGGGCACCCGCCATATAGCAGAGTTAACCAAGATATTGGCATTTGTGATATGAATTATTCAACCATCTGTGCAGTCCGAGAATGCTTCTCCGTTGCCTAGATTCCCAGATTTCATGAAACGGAATCAAGCTAAAAGGGACTAATATATTCAATAACTCCAATATACTGTATTGTTCTTAAGTGATAGACACTTATATATATATATATTAGACAGAGAAATAATATATACATATACATACTGTAGATAGATAGATTCTAGTGTTTAGATAACATTGACAATTGAAAAACGTACAACCAAATGAATAACAATAGATTTATGTGTTCATATTGCTAACCGAAAAACTTACTTAGTAGATAATTTAAAGCAAAATATCTTAACCAGTTGTTAACTCAACAATGAGCTAGATTATGTTGTTATAGGTAAGTTGGACAGTTGGGATTGTAATCCGCGCCTGAAAACAAGCCAAGGAATTGAATATGGAGGCGATTCATTTGTGTCCATCCCATTGTGGATCTAGGCGTCTGGCAACAGAACAATAAGTACAAAAGTAAACAAGCATCAACAGATACACTGATCCTTACACAACTGCTTGTGCCAAATCTACCAAGCCTATGTGGGGGAGATATATTTATCTACCAAGCCTATGTGGGGGAGATATATTTATCTACCAAGCCTATGTGGGGGAGATATATTTATCTAGTGTAATAAAGTTTAATTACACACTCGAGCCTATAGAGTATTTATACCAAGCCTATGTGGAGATATATTATCTACCAAGCCTATGTGGGGAGATATATTTATCACCAAGCCTATGTGGGATAGTCCATTATATGTTATCACTCGATGTCATTTTAGATATATTATTGTTTTTTTAAAGTTTGGAAGATTACACACTCGATGTCATTACTAGATAGTCCATTCCATATGTTATCACTCGATGTCATTACTAGATAGTCCATTCCATATGTTATCACTCGCATGAATACAACATCCTTAACCCCGTGCGTTTGAAAAGCTTTCCAGTTAGTATTGTATAATTAATATTGCCAATTGTGAATTATCTGCTGCAATCCATATTGTAGAGACCTAAACAAATTGTAGATACTTCATTTGGGTCCCTTCTCAGCCTGCGTTTTACTAGAAAGCTTTAGCTCAGTTAGACTTTCTCCGTATGACTTGTTGCTTTATCTAGGAATACTATTGTTTTGCTTTTCTTTGTATTATATCCAGTTCTGTATGTTCTTTGTATAATATGGACACAGTGCGTTTCCCTTTGGGTTAGTTAAATATGCTGCGATAGGTTAAGTTACGTGGATTAGGTTAGGAATTATCTGGATAGTTTTATTTTGGCTTGAAAACGAAAATATGTACTCATATTATATTTTACATACCACCGATGAATACATGTGAAATTATGTAGGTGTGTTTTGAAATGCATTAACAGATGATTAATCCGGACTGTGGGAACTTGAAAAAACATGTAGATAATTTTAATCAATAATGTGAAATGAAGTATACTGAAAAAGAAGGAGAAGCCTGAAGAAATAAATAAAGAAACTAAAGTGGAAATGATCGAGGAGCAATTTGTGAGAAATAGATAGATACATTAAATACAAAAATATATATGTATATATGAAAGACTATCAGGAACATTATTTCGCATGTTAATTATCATTATTCGGTTTAATGAACAACCTGTAGTGGAGAAGGTCTCGGCTTCCCACCCGGGAGACCCAAGTTTAATCCAACGCTCAGGCATAAAGGTTATTTTGTCGCATACACTGGTAGCCGGTACCATTTCCCTTGAGCAAGGAAATGGATAATAGTGTCTAATAATAAGCTTTGGGCGAGCGCTATTGTATTTCGGAGAAAAGACTAGAGAAATGGCACCTAATAAGTAACCTGAACTCTATTGTGATTATTATTATTATTATTATTTTTAATCATTATTATTATTATAATTATTATTATTTGTATTATTATTATTATTATTATTATTATTAATAATATAAACAAAGTAAACTCGTAAATTGAAGCAAAGCTGATGCATATTGACTTGTGTAAGAAATAATTCTGAAAATATAAATCTATGTCAAGAATTTGCAATATCTGTTCACACACAAACAAAATAATAAAATATAGATTATGACATAACCTCTATTATGACCCTCAAAAGTCGGGTGCAGTAAATATTTAGTTCTCTTTAACTCATTCTAGCTCTGTAAAGAAAGCATTAACACCTTAAGAGCGGGTGGTGGAGTATATTTCACTGTGCCGCCCAGCGGGATTTTTTTTACCATAAATGGGGTTGTTTCCGTGCTTTTTTTCATGCATAAACAAGACCCAGAGCGTAATACAAGTATGTATCCCTGAAAGGGCGTAAATTGAGCTTTCCAATGACACCCGAACCATCCTTCTACGATCACTGGTTGTCTTGCAACGCTCGATCGTTCAACCGAAGGGCAAAATCGCTAAAATACGGTAATTTCTTTATATAATTACGTATGTAGCGAGGGAGTGAGGGTGGATGTAAGTGGAGTAAATCTCAGTCGGTCCAAGGCAGCCGTGGCGAGCGGTCATGAGGTAACCCAGGCTCCTCCCGTCGCTCGTCTCTCTCTCAGAGCCAATATTGCGCCAAAATTGCACACGGACTTAAGTCGGGCCCCGCCACATAGTCCAAATTTTTTGATACGGACTTAAGTCGGGCCCCAATAGACAACGGTTAAGGAAGGACTACAAATGTGTGTCAGAGATTACCAGCACTCTTCTTAGCGCAGACATCAAGATCTCGTTCCCAGCTTGCCTGTGGCCTTGGCAGGGACGAGAGGGAATAAGCAGTTTTTGCATGAGGCTCCGGAGCCGAGCCAGTGGTGTTCAAAGGGATTATGCACGTCGTCATCGCCTTCGCCTTCCTTCGTACCTTAACACATGCTTTAACAGACAAAATGTTCACTCAGTATATATTTTCTTAAATGATAATGTATGTTTACATGTAGGCAAATGTCCAGTAAAGTCCCTGCAACGAAGGCATGCCCTGTCAATCAAGAGACTGTATGGGTTTAAAAACTGCATCAAAATTTGAATCATGCTACTATCACAAGCGGGCCGCGACTGGGTTCGTCGCGTCTGGAGATTTTACCCGACCTTTAACCCCTTCTGTACCGGAGACATTTTATCGTTTTTATTTCAACTGCATTTAGACGATTTGATGATGCTTAGAAAGGATATATGGTAGCTAAAAGGATTAACTGATATAGTCTGTAATCGTTTAACGGTTGAGATAGTTTGCAGCCTTATTATTGCTAGAGGTCCTTCCTAAGCTTGATAAAATCGTCCAATAATTGCCAAAATATAACTAAAGGAAGACACCGGTACTGAACGGGTTAAGGGATAATAGCACACTGTTGATTTTGAAAATGAAGAGTTTGCTAGAAGTAATGAAGTAATGCTAGAACCTTAGAAGTTGGTAGTGAACCAAGGCATGATATAGTTAAAATTAATAACAGTAGAGTGTGAAAGCATTGGAAATAATATTGATCTATTACCTTATGCATCTTGGGCGTTAATCCTAGATACTGAAAAATGCGCGCACACACAGAAGGTTCTCGTACTTCATCTTGCACACACACAAACACACACACACACACACACATGCACATATACACAAACATGTTCATGCTCAATCGCCCCCCCCCCCCCCCCCCCCAATACACCAGTAACACATTCAAATCAAATATTTCAATCAATAACAGTTCGATGCCAGCGCCAACTTCAAACTTCAAAATAGTTATTATCTTTCTAAAGTATTCATGAAATCATATGGCGCATATAAATCTATAATAATGACATACATATCATGTACCCTCCATGAGAAGTTTGTGTCTGTATACATTGTCAAACACGAGTATTCAAATACAACACAATGGTATGCGCAAATGAATAATGGTTTGCTTGTCTCTTCAAATTACTTCACCTAGACTAATGGAACTCATTATATATATTTGTTTTTCTTCTAAATTTGACTGGCAGTCTTTGTCATTGGTATATTGGATAATGAACACAGGAAAGCAAGCAATAACATATATACTGATCCTTACGAGGCTACTTGTATCTAAACTACATAAACTATTATGTATAAAAGAAGTCTTAGAAAGGAGAGGATTTTTCTTTTCTATGCAGAATGGAAAAACTGACATGATACTCAACAGAATAATAAGAAAATATCTTACTGTATCTATCTAAACAAGTGATGTAATGTGGGCATGTCCTGTTATTCGTCTGTAAATGCAGTCAGTCGGGGGTTAAGGTCGATATATTCATCTAAGCAATTGTTAAAGGTTTGAACAGTATTGCAGTCTAGAATATTGCTAGGCCGGCTATTCCATAAGTACAGTATACTGTTCGGTTGAAAAATATACGATTTGCTTCATGGGAGTGAAAGGGCTTATGAATTATTTTACAGCCATTCCCTCCTGTGAAATTTGAATAATCAATGTGAAGTATTTGTATGCATCCATATTGTCGATATCTTTAATGATCTTAAATACTTGAATTATATCCCCTCGTCGTCTGCGCTTAGTCAAGCTAAACAGGTTAAATTCTAGACGTTCTTCATATGGCTTATTTCTTAGTCTGGGAATAATTTGTATTCATCTTCACTGTACTCTTTCAGGTTGTTTATATCCTTTTGGTAACAAGGAGACGAACATTGAACTCAGTATTCTAGATGAGGTCGAACCAATGAGTTATATAAGGAGAGAATAACATCTGCGGATTTGCATTCGAAAGACATACCAATGAATCCAATAATCTGATTTGCTTTATAACTACTTCAGTACATTGTTGCCCCGATTTCAAATTATTTGTAATTGTGACTCCTAAATCAGTCTTTATCGACACTATTGAGTTGAATACCACCCATTGAATAATTTGCCTTGTTGATTCAATAACCTACGAGGAATACTTCTGATTTTTTTCACCAACCAACTTTTCCTCTAAACTTAATTAATTAAATCAGTAAATACATGTGGCACTCCAAGGACTCGAACCTAGGATACTCACACCGAATTTATTGATATTGAAGTTCATTTGCCAGGTCTGAGCCCAGTTAGATAGTTTGCCAAATGAATTTTGGATGTTTTATATTTGAGCTGGAGACACTACCTTCATGCTATTTTTGTGTTGTCTGCAAATTTTGAAATACTACTTGAGAGACTGTCATCAATGTAATATGTATAAATCAAGAACAGGACAGGTCCAGGCACTAACCCCTGGGGTACACCACTTGTGAATTTAGTCCAGTCTGATGCTTTACCGTTTATTACTATCTATCTATATGTATATATGCTCAGGCCCAATCCCCACTGTTCCTACTTTTTTATTTATGTATAAATATATATTTATATATCTATTTTTTTTTTTTTTGGGGGGGGGAGGCTGACTCAAGACAGAGCAATAATAGGGACAACACAAAACACAACAGAAAACAAGGAATTCACAAAAGCAAAATACAAATTCACACACATCTAGGTCATCCAGGAGAAGACCCAGAGACCAGGGTCACCAAGGTCCCTCCAGCACTCCCCCGGCCCCCATACACCCGGAGAGGTTCCAATATCGGCAGGCAGACATGCAGTGGAGCCGAAGCCACAATTAAGCCCGCCCACCACACTTCCAGACGCAAACTTCATATTAATCGTCTCCCCGGGCCAGGCGCCTGATGGACTATTATCTAGTCCAACTTGCGCCCAACCCCTTCCCCCAAATGACCAAGTGTTCACTCATCTATTCACAAGCATTCTCCATTCATTCCTGTTTATTACTACTTGTTGTATTCGCCCAGTTAGCCAGTTTTCGATCCAGTGGAGCATGCTCTCTTGTATACCATGAGTCTTTAGTTTTATCATGAGATGCTTACGATGAACTTTGTCAAAGGCCTTTTGCAAATCATGGTATACTACATCAACTGCTTGAATTGATTGTCCTTGTTGAAAATATGAAACAAAAATCAATGAGCTTTACTAAGCATGAATGTATATTCATGTGCTGTGAATCTTTTTAAATGTTCTGTTCCTCTAGATGATATACTACTAAAATAATTGTTTCAAGTAATATGCTAGGTAAGGATTTGTTTACTTTTTTATTGATGGGTGTTACATTACCTAGTTTCCATTCGTCTGGCACAATGCCACTGTGTATCGTTTTGTTATAGAGAAGAGTTAATGGTTTAGAAATCTTGTTGTTTATTTCTTTGAGGACTTGTAGGGAGCATTTTTCTGGGACAGGAGTTATTTAGTTTAAGTTTGTTTATAATGTTTATTACGTCTTCTTCCCTAAGTATGATGTTTAACAGAATGTCCTGATTATATAAATGAAGTGGAATGTCAGGAGTAATTGTGTTTAGATCCTCTTTCGTAAAGGTGGATGCAAAAATTTCAGTTAGGGTGTTATTCATTTGAACTTCATCATTGACATGAACACCGCTTACATGAACTAGTGGTCCAATTAATGAAGTATTTACCTTTATGCGTTCGGATCACAACCAACGAGAACGGAGTTCGATTCCCAATGAAGGCAAGACAACATTTAAATCTGCTCACACTGCATAAATCAGAAGCTGGGGTTACTGGACATTTGTGGCATCAAATCCTGGGAGCCAACTTGTGGTAACCTGGATAACATGCAGCCGCCCCTGTGTACCAGTCAGGATAATTCACCAAAGGTTGCTACCACAGGCTCCAAACACCAATACTACGGAGATGAACCCACCACCACGGACAGCTTAGAGTAAATCACAAACTTTTCCTATGTACAGTCACGGCGGTAAATCCTGAACCAGGGGAAGAACCATTGTCTTCACTACACACATTCTTAGAAAAAAACAGTAGTTCTGATGCTGATCAATTTTAATCATTCTTGATATCGACTGTATATTTGAAATATTTGTGCAAAGGACACACACACAAAACATAATTCAAAGAGTATTTTTATTTAAACATCAAGGTGAAATGTCAATGTTAAGCTTCTGTTGTTTTCCTAAACTAGCTTTTGTTTTCTTATTACGGTCCTTGTTTATTTAAGATATATTCATAGGTCTAATTCACAGGTAAAGATCATAGGTAAAACACATTTATATTTTTATATTTTTCCCATTTATCTTCACGTGGAAATATATTAATCAATTTCCAAGCGAACAGTAGCTCGACAGAATGAAAGTATAAAGTCATTTTTTACCTCCGTTTTCTCCGAATCTAACACCTCTTTGTGAAGATATTTAGTCACATGTATTTGATTTAACTATATAATCGACTGTAAGAAAAATATATGAATTGCATCAAGCTCAAAATTGGAGTGTGATATTCTAATATATGTATTTTTCATAAATGTCAGTTTATTCAAATAGGTCAGTGGTCAAGTTACAAACGTTCATCATTGTTTAAAGACCGTTTTGTCCACAGATAGTGTGGTTACAGTCTCATATCCTAAATGGCAGCATTCCAGTCAACCCTATCGAGGGCTGCCTTTGTCAAATTCTTTATTTTGAGATCGGTCCACAGTACCTGATCCGACGTCTTTCTAGCTCTACCACTACACGCAACTCCCCCCACGTTCACAGTACGGCATGTCTTCACCCAGCTCTGATCATCCATTCTCTCCACGTGTCCAAACAAACCAAGTTGGCTCATGTGCATCACTTCACTGATACTCCTAATGACCAGACACTTTTTTGTATTCCTTGCTCGATACCCCGTCCCCGAGGCTAACCCCACATATCCATCTCACCATTCTCTTCTCCGTCTGTTCCATTCTATCAAAATCTTCCGCTTTAACCGGCCACGTCTTCGAGGTATAGGTCAACGCACTCACAACACATGAGGTATACACCTTCCCCTTAAGGTGAAGTGGGAGTCCTTTCATGGTCAGGAGTGGCAACAGCTCTCTAAACTTCCCCTAGCCACTTCTTACTTTAGCAATGGAGAAAGTTTCAGCACCACTCCGGCGATTCCGCCTAAGTAGCAGAATTTATTCACATACTGCAGCGCAACACTGCCGACATCAATACTAACAAGTACGTCATTTAACTAAGTTCTCCCTTGCACACAGAACATTCAAAGTCTATGATTCTCGTCAAAGACTCTCTAGCCCCACTACACCTCGTGTACCGAGTCACTACAGACGCAACATTGAATAGAGTTACTTCCCATCCCCTTCCCACATACTTAACTGCGCATGGATAGTCGCTGCTTCTTTTCATAGTTCCATGCCCTACTCCACTGATCATGACCTTTGTATTATCTATATTAACTCTTAGACCTTTGTTGGCCATTGATGAGAAAGAGGTTGTCTTATTGTTAGGCAAAATTCATGTCTTCTTTATAAATAAACTTTATATATATTAAAATTAATTAGGGTAATGTAGTGAAAATCTCCTGACAGTTAAAACAATTTATAAAATCACTATGTGGATCATTATTGTGTTTAAACTTCTTCAAGTCAATGCCCTTAATTAAGGACTTAAAGCCGTTAAGTCCGTCAATTAAAAGTTTCTCCTACAAATGGTATTTATAGTACAACTTACCCTCGTCATCTTAACTTATGGATATCATTTAAGAATTAAAAAAACATAAACACAAAATATCTAGGATTATATATTTGAGCTTTCTTATTTTTCTGATGAAAAATGTTTCTTTATACCATGCAAGTAAAATAAAGTTAAAGCTGAAATAGTGGAACTCAAAACTTGAGTGTGATTGTGAAATAGACACCCAGACAAAATATATGTGTACCTCTGTGCCTACTGTATGATCGCTTGCGGCTGTCTTGCTTCACCCTTTTTTATTTTCCGACCCAATTTACGTTTGTAAGGGAAAAATGTGAGTGAGTAGAATGAAAGAAGGATATATGATTCCTTCTTCCGGCTAACGCTCTCACATATCGGGCCAAATGATGTGGACCAATAAGAACAGATCAAATGCGAGAACATGTGTATGAGTTAACCTTCGTTCATCTCACTGCATAGGGTTTTCACAACATTTATTCATTTCGGTCTGTGATTCTCTCTCTCTCTCTCTCTCTCTCTCTCTCTCTCTTCACTGTTCCCCGGTTGGAGATCTCTGGCCAGCCGTATTATTAAGCCGGAAGTCAACAGGGGACGTAGCTCCCCCCCCCTCCCCCCCTCTCTGCCCTCCATTCGTTTTTGTTGCCCCCCTGCTCATAGAAAGATAATGGAAGAGGTCGATATGTAAGACAAAAGTGGAAGGGGAAGGAAAGGGAGGAGGAG
Source organism: Paralithodes platypus (assembly GCA_032716605.1). NCBI lineage: Eukaryota > Metazoa > Arthropoda > Malacostraca > Decapoda > Lithodidae > Paralithodes > Paralithodes platypus. The sequence continues at coordinate 11,194,581 of CM064537.1, read as the reverse complement.
GAAAGGAAGGAAGGAGAATCATAAAATGAATACAAAAACAAAAACCAGGATGGAGTACAGGAGGAAGGTAGGGATGAAGAGGAACAAGATGAGAAACATAATATTGTTGAGCAGGATGAGGTATGTACAAATAATTGCCGCCAGTTGCATTGAATTGGATGTGATGAAAATATTTAGTCGACCTCTCAACAGTTTACTAAGTAACACAATTGAATAATACTGAAGATACCAAACCTAGAAAAAAACGTGCCGAATAACAATAAAGGATGTGTGCAGTTTTCGCATTACAAAAAAATAAAATAAAACAAATAAAAATAAAAATGCATACGCAACTCTGCGACCTAGAATTCTGCAAGTAGTATTGAATCTCTTGGGTAAAATTGGTATATATATATTGTTACGTATCTTGATCCTCAAGTGGTTAACTTGATGAATCTAGATAGCACAGAGATATATTAAGGTATCAGTCAGCTGAAGGCAAAACAAAAGTAAAATCTAATAAAATAATTTCCTGTTGTTGCTTCCTTTCCTTTTGGATCTTAGGACTTAGTATCCTTTATTGACTGATACTCTTTAATTATGAAAAATACTGAAACTAATTAAAGTCATGTAGTGTTTATAAAGAATTATTATTTAACCGAAGCTTAGTAGGCTATGGTTATGAACCGAATAAGTTATAGCTAAAGAAGGACTATTAATTTTATAAAAAGTCTTGAAAGATAAATATTAAAGTAAGAATATTTCTGTCTCTTACCCTTTTTGAAATGAATAGATAGTTTTCTTCTATGTCCTTTTATTTATATTTAATGTAATTATTCTTGGTTCTTGTCTTACGTTAATAGTATTATATTATTATTATCATCAGGAGTAATATCAAAGTCAAATAAAAAGTTAGATATATATTTAATAATTAGTTAAATTTATTTCTTAACCACGTAACATTGAGGTTTGATTATGAGTAAATAAAGTTACAGGATCGTTTCATAGATTCGATTCAGGTCTCACTCAAATAATATGAAAAGCAAAATATAATATTTTGAAGCAAAAGAATTTTCTTCAGCTTAGGAAATCACTAGAAGTAATATTAACACAGCCATGTTAGTCTAAGGCGATATTACTAATACGAGACAATAGCATCACCGTACTAAGCACCATTAAGCAATGTAAGCTTAATTCAAAGAAAATGAAAGAACTCGTAAGTATTAATATAAAACAATAGTATTACTTTCATCATAACCCAATTACTTAAAGAGTTGCTTTAGTCCACAAGTTAGTCAACTAAAATAGTTAAGTACATAATAATAGCGTTAACGTTAATTCCCAATTAAATAGTTAAACACATAATAGTAGTGTTCACGTTAATTCCCAATTAAATCGTTAAACACATAATAGTAGTGTTCACGTTAATTCCCAATTAAATAGTTAAACACATTACACACATTAAACACATCACGTTAATTCCCAATCACATATCTCACTAACCAACATAACGTAAGTGTTTACACCGAACACACTTAACACACATTTATATAATCTGACTGACAGTCACAATCCCATTATAATACTTCACCCCGTCTTCCTCCAGCTGCAAGTTCACCTTCCCCAACTCCAAATGAGACTGATTTCAATGCCCACAACTCGGGTCTTATATACCAAACAATGATGGTGTAGGAACGAATCAGGAGGCGGCGGGTGGTGCCGGCGCCAATCATAGCTCCTCGAATCACATAACAGGTGCGGGGTCCATTCACAGCTCCTGGCGTCGATCATACGTCATAGCATCGGTCATCGAGGTGTGAAGGCTAGCATGCTGGTATGGGGGGGGGGGGGGAGATGGTTTGCCCACTCGCTCGTTCGCTAGTCTGCTTCACCGTTTGGGTAGTGGGCTCCTTCAACTCTAATTCTAACTCTTAAATTAACATACAGGGCTCCGTATGTCAGACCTCCCCCCTAGAAAAGAGTTTAAGGAGTATAGTACATAATATTAAACATAATACATAAATAGACTCACCACCAGATTGGCAACAGCAAGATTATAATGAGGATATAATAAGGATATCACCCAAAGTAGGCAACGTCTCCAGGTACCACATCAGAACATAGCCGGAACGTAGCTGGAGCGTTATTCGAACTGCAAGGCATCTCACAGCTGAAGGCTTAAAAGCGCACTACAAAAGCATGATATTTACCTCGCTACAAGGGAGAGCCAATTGCCAAAATCCTCTCATTAAATTATACTTACTGCTGCATGAGGCCAACCTGGTAAATGTAATCTTTGATCCGTGGCAGTGGGTAGGTATCGTTCTTTGTGACAGCATTGACTTGCCTATAGCCCCTACAAAACCAATGGCTCCCGTCTGGCTTCGGCACAAGTATGACCGGACTACTCCACTGGCTGAAGGCCCTTGTGATCAGCTGGTTTGAAAAAATTAAGTCAAGCTGCAGTATACTCCTGCGTTGTGGTGAGACACGGTAGGGGGATAGTTTAATGGGAGTTGCATCCCCTACGTCGATGTCGTGCACGGCCAAAGAAGTGAGCCCTGGAGTATCACGGAACACACTGTGAGACTGAGATAAAACAGAGATTAGTTGGTTCGCTTGATCAGAGGGAAGATGACATAGTTTAGATGGTAATTCCCTCAAAGCCACTGAATTATACTGAAAGTTGGATAGGCTACATGACAAGTCAAAGTCTGCATGGATACCTTCAGGCTCTGGAACAGTCTGTTGCGGGTCAGTAAGAGAACTGAAGACTTTGTCCGCACCAGGCTGCTCACAGGTCCTGACATTCACTGCCACAGTGGGAGAATCTGGAAGAGAGGAATCAGGGGACCTATGGTAGGGCTTCAACATATTTATATGGAATACTTGCGTGGGCTTTCTCCTGTCTGGGGTAGTTATTAGATAATCGGTAATGCTCACCCTCCGAATTATCTTATATGGGCCCCTGAACTTGGCAGATAAAGGTTGGCCAAAAAGGGGGAGCAGGACCAAAACCTCATCACCGGGCTTAAACTCCCTCTCACGGGATTTTCTGTCATACCATTTCTTCATGGAGCTTTTAGCCACTGTCAAGTTTTGAGCGGCAAACTCACATGAGGATCTCAGCCGGGTTTTGAAATCTGAAACATACTTGAGGAGGTTTTGGTTCCCCTCCTGGCCAACTAGGCTATCTTGCAATAGTTGCAAAGGACCTCTTACCTGGTGACCGAAAACTAGCTCATTAGGGGAAAAACCCAGGGATTCAGTTGGAACCTCACGAGTAGCAAATAAAAGAAAAGGTACCCCCTTATCCCACTCAACTCCGGTCTCTGTACAATACTTACGTAACATTCCCTTTAATGTCTGATGATATCGTTCGAGAACCCCTTGACTCTCTGGGTGGTAGGTGCTAGACTTTACATGCTCGATACCCAACTCCTTCAGGGACTGCTGGAAAATGTTAGAGGTAAAATTAGTTCCTTGATCACTTTGCACCTCATGGGGGAAACCCATTCTGGTGAAAAATTTGAGCAGTTCCTTGATTACAGTTGGAGCAGAGGTAGTCCTTAAGGGTATAGCCTCTGGGTAGCGAGTTGCCATGTCCATGATAGTTAATAAATAAATGTTACCTTGGGAAGTCTTAGGCAATGGGCCTACAATGTCCACTACCACCCGAGTAAAAGGATTCTCGAAAACGGGCAAGGGCACCAGAGGATGTACAGGCACCTTCTGATTGGGTTTTCCTGTCATCTGGCAAGTGTGACACACTCTACAACACTCCACTACATCTGCACGCATTCCTGGCCAGTAAAAGTGGGATCTGATTCTGTCTAGAGTTTTTCTCACACCTAGGTGTCCTGCCAATGGTATACAATGTGCCATTTCCATGATATCTTTACGACAAGGTTTGGGGACTACTACTTGATGGACGTCCCAAGCCCCGTCATCGATTGGTCTGTGTGGCGGTCTCCATCTTTGCCACAATACTCCTCCTTTGAGGTAGAAACATTCACCACCCTCCTTCTCACATTCCTCTTCACTCACGGACCTGGCAGCTAACTCCTTGCATTCACGATCATCTCTCTGTAGCTCTACCAGGCCGCTAGGACAATTTGGAGGGGTTTCATAGTCATCGTTAGGGTCAAGATGAGCCATAAAGGTGTCAGATAAATCCACCTCAGTCACATCATCAGGCACAGTTGGAGCATCATTCACACTCTCATCATCCCTTTCATCTCTTACATTCGGTACATTTCTGTCTGAGGGAACTGCTACTTGAGACATTGAACGTGTGACAGCACACACAGGGAAAACTGTTGGCAACTCCTTGTCGAGCTCACCGGTTAGTGGCTCGTTAACAGGGGAAAGTGACAAAATGGGGTCTGGTCGGACCTTCTCACCTGCTACATCATTCCCCAAAAGGAGTGTTACCCCGGGCACAGGGATATCTTGGGACCTACACAAAGCTATGGTGGCCTCACCCTGTAGTAACTCACATTCAATTTCGCCTTTTACCAAGTATGCATAAAACTGGCCTCCAGCACCTCTCATTACAACTGGTTCGCCAGGTGGGCACTCAGTGTAAGGATTCACCATGAGGGTGCTAGTAGAACCTGTGTCTCTCAGAATTTTTACCTCATGCATGCAACCATTTAATCTCACGTTGCCAGATGAAATAAAGGGACGGTAACTGTCCTGCACTGATGGTGAAATTATTATTGGTTTAACCCTTGTGGGTTGCACCACACATGCTACTACACCCCTGTCTAGATGATTTACGTTAGCTGCTAGGTACTCCTGTCGAGAGTCCTGCATTAAAGGAACTTTTGGTGCTAGGTACTCCTTCTGTCGGGAGTCCTGCATTAAAGGAACATTTGGTGCTAGGTACTCCTTCTGTCGGGAGCCTTGCATTAAAGGCACACATGGAATTTGAGATACGGCGGCAACTGTCTGCCCCGATCTCTCGGTTTTTTCCTTGGCCCAGCACTGATAAGCTAGGTGGCCTCTCATGCCACAAAAAGTACATACTTTAGGGGATACGGGAAAGTTCCCTCTTTGAGCATTACTATTAGTTTGGGGCCCACCTCTGTTACCATTGCCCTGAGTCGCATTTTTAGTTGGGGGAACAATTCTATTTTGGCTAGCTGGGGAAGACGTTATAGGCTTGTGACTGGGTCGGTCAGATTTGTGATTGGGATACTTAAAATTAGAACTAGAATTATCGTAGGGCTTCTTTCCACGAAATTTGTTGTTGAGCACGTATGTGTCAGCCATGTCAGCAGCGTCGGCAAGACAATCTACCTTTTTCCCCTTTAAATGATAGGATACAGAAGAATCAATTTTCCATAGGAAATTTTCTAACAGGACCAACTCCTTCAGATCGTTGTAGCTTGTGACTTTCTTACTCTTGACCCAATGATTGAAAGTTTTAGTCATGGTCCTGGCAAATACCTTATGGGTTTCTTCTACTTTCTTCTGGTTTTTACGGAAAGATTGCCTGTAAGCCTCAGGCTGCAATTGATAGGTTTTTAGGATAGCTTCTTTGAGATTGTCATAATCCTGCCTAACTTCTGCTACTTCTGACAAATACGTGGCTCGAGCCTGCCCTGTCAAAACAGTTTGTAACATAAAAGGCCATTGATCTCTTGTCCACTTCATACCTCCAGCAACTTCCTCAAACAAAACAAAGAAATCCTGCACATTATCCTCAGTGAAAGGTGGAATGACACTAGTCATAGTCAATCCCAGAGGGGGAGCAATTAAGGGAGCATTTGTATTGACATTTAGTTGAGCCGTACGATATTGATATTCACATTGTTCGATCGTTGCACTGGCATTTATTCTGGCTAGTTCTATACTTAGTCCGGCTTGTTCGGTAGTTGCTCTGGCTTGTTCGGCATTTATTCTGGCTAGTTCTATTTTTAGTTTGGCTTGTTCTAGTTCGAATATTTGATCACCGGTCAAACCAGTTGGCAATTGTATATCAAGTTGGCTAAGTTTACTAGGGATCCCACCAACTGCTCCGTCACCCTCCCCGCCTTCTACAGGGAACAGGTGGGTTTTTATGGTCTGAGCCACCTCTATTTTAGACAGGTTTGTGACAGTTAATTGGTGATATGAGGCAAGCACTTTCAGTTCAGATTTTGACAGACAGTCAATATCAGGGGCTGTGGGTTCTGATTCTATGAAAACTCGAGCATCTTCGTTATTAATTAGTTGAGGCATGATTAATATTTGATTGTTAAGTAGTGAAACGTTAATGAAACGGAGTGAAACTGTATGAAACGAATCCTGGCGAGGTCGCCACTCTTCTGTTACGTATCTTGATCCTCAAGTGGTTAACTTGATGAATCTAGATAGCACAGAGATATATATTAAGGTATCAGTCAGCTGAAGGCAAAACAAAAGATAAATCTAATAAAATAATTTCCTGTTGTTGCTTCCTTTCCTTTTGGATCTTAGGACTTAGTATCCTTTATTGACTGATACTCTTTAATTATGAAAAATACTGAAACTAATTAAAGTCATGTAGTGTTTATAAAGAATTATTATTTAACCGAAGCTTAGTAGGCTATGGTTATGAACCGAATAAGTTATAGCTAAAGAAGGACTATTAATTTTATAAAAAGTCTTGAAAGATAAATATTAAAGTAAGAATATTTCTGTCTCTTACCCTTTTTGAAATGAATAGATAGTTTTCTTCTATGTCCTTTTATTTATATTTAATGTAATTATTCTTGGTTCTTGTCTTACGTTAATAGTATTATATTATTATTATCATCAGGAGTAATATCAAAGTCAAATAAAAAGTTAGATATATATTTAATAATTAGTTAAATTTATTTCTTAACCACGTAACATTGAGGTTTGATTATGAGTAAATAAAGTTACAGGATCGTTTCATAGATTCGATTCAGGTCTCACTCAAATAATATGAAAAGCAAAATATAATATTTTGAAGCAAAAGAATTTTCTTCAGCTTAGGAAATCACTAGAAGTAATATTAACACAGCCATGTTAGTCTAAGGCGATATTACTAATACGAGACAATAGCATCACCGTACTAAGCACCATTAAGCAATGTAAGCTTAATTCAAAGAAAATGAAAGAACTCGTAAGTATTAATATAAAACAATAGTATTACTTTCATCATAACCCAATTACTTAAAGAGTTGCTTTAGTCCACAAGTTAGTCAACTAAAATAGTTAAGTACATAATAATAGCGTTAACGTTAATTCCCAATTAAATAGTTAAACACATAATAGTAGTGTTCACGTTAATTCCCAATTAAATCGTTAAACACATAATAGTAGTGTTCACGTTAATTCCCAATTAAATAGTTAAACACATTACACACATTAAACACATCACGTTAATTCCCAATCACATATCTCACTAACCAACATAACGTAAGTGTTTACACCGAACACACTTAACACACATTTATATAATCTGACTGACAGTCACAATCCCATTATAATACTTCACCCCGTCTTCCTCCAGCTGCAAGTTCACCTTCCCCAACTCCAAATGAGACTGATTTCAATGCCCACAACTCGGGTCTTATATACCAAACAATGATGGTGTAGGAACGAATCAGGAGGCGGCGGGTGGTGCCGGCGCCAATCATAGCTCCTCGAATCACATAACAGGTGCGTGGTCCATTCACAGCTCCTGGCGTCGATCATACGTCATAGCATCGGTCATCGAGGTGTGAAGGCTAGCATGCTGGTATGGGGGGGGGGGGGGAGATGGTTTGCCCACTCGCTCGTTCGCTAGTCTGCTTCACCGTTTGGGTAGTGGGCTCCTTCAACTCTAATTCTAACTCTTAAATTAACATACAGGGCTCCGTATGTCAGAATATATATATATATATATATATATATGTTGGTAAAGCCAGGTAATAAATTTTCTTTAATACATACGAGGTTGAAAGAAATGGCAATTTCTGCGTTGGAAATTTTATTATTCAAAGTTTCCAGGTCTCTGATGAGTTTTCGCTGGGTGGCAGGAAGTAGATGAAGGAGATGAGCAAAATTCATGGTGGTACAGGGTTACATTACAGTACATGAAGATACAGGATATACAACGTGTTTCACTGGACAACCAGCATTATCAAGTAAGGAAGGAATGATATAAAAGGTAAACAGGAAGGGTATATATAGAGGGTGGAGGATCACAGGAGGCAGAAAACAGGGGGCAAAAGTCTGCTATTGGTGGAAGGGTAAACTAGGAGAGAGAAAGTGGGTAACCGCTTCACGCATGCGCACTGGATGCGGGATGGTGGTCGGTAGGTGGGGTCGAAGCTGATTGGCTGCGTGTCGAGGGGCGTGGCCTAAGTTGTGTGGTGCCTGCAGAAGACGAAGCTGAAGGAGCTAGCGCGGGGGGCTGCGTCAAGAGCACCGGGGGGCGAGGAGGGGTGTTAGGTCCTGTAGGGTAGTGCCTTTTGGCAGAAGGAAGGATCTGAAGGTCCAGAGTTTGGTTGTTGATGTTGGGATGTAAGGCTTGGATATATAAAGCTTCGAGTATAGGTAATCTCCTTGGGTCACTTTCTTTATCGAGTATGGTGGTGTGTTTCTCTAACTCGTTGCGTGTGAGGTGAGGGTGGTTAGGGGTGAGATAGTGGTCTTTGATGGCTCCAGCCTGAAGGTGAAGAGTTAACCGACGTGAAAGACGAGTCTGCGTCATACCAATATAGGAATGAGGTCCACAGTCCTCATAATTACAGGTATGTTGGTAAATGACGTGATCGTCGGTCATCGGGCTCTTTATCTTGGTGGAGGCTGGTTTGTTGCGGAGAACGAGGTTGGAGGTCTTGGGGGATTTGTAATAATTATTAATTTGATTTAGTTTTTTGGGTTGGTTGGGTGGACATGCTTGGAGATTATTTCTTTTAAGACGGCCTCGTCATTTTTGTGTTCAGAGGACATGTAATTGCGGTAGAAGATCTTAATTTCATTGGGGGGGGTAAATGTTGGGAGGGCTTTGGGTGTACCATTTTTCAAGATGGTGGTTGATGGTGCTGGAGATGTCGGAGTTGGAGTATCCGTTATTTACTAAAACTTGGGATAGTGATTCTAGTTCCTGGTGGGTGTCGGCCCAGGTAGAGCAGTGCGTGAGGGCTCTCCTAACATAGGCGGAGATGGAGGACAGAAGATAACGGCGGGGGCATTCACTATCGCCGTTGAGGCATTGTCCTGTGTTAGTTGGTTTAATGTAGACGGTGGTTTTGAACCCATGGTCGTTCAGAGCTACGAGGATGTCGAGGAAGGGGAGTTGTCCATTGTTAGATTTTTCAAAGGTGAAGTTAAGTCCGGAGGAGGTCATGAAGCGACGGTGGAGTTCCTGTAGTTCGTGGAGGTCCTTGATTTGCACGAAGATGTCATCCACGTATCGACATCGTATATATCATGACCTCCTCCGGACTTAACTTCACCTTTGAAAAATCTAACAATGGACAACTCCCCTTCCTCGACATCCTCGTAGCTCCGAACGACCATGGGTTCAAAACCACCGTCTACATTAAACCAACTAACACAGGACAATGCCTCAACGGCGATAGTGAATGCCCCCGCCGTTATCTTCTATCCTCCATCTCCGCCTATGTTAGCAGAGCCCTCACGCACTGCTCTACCTGGGCCGACACCCACCAGGAACTAGAAAGACTATCCCAAGTTTTAGTAAATAACGGATACTCCAACTCCGACATCTCCAGCACCATCAACCACCATCTTGAAAAATGGTACACCCAAAGCCCTCCCAACATTGACCCCCCCAATGAAATTAAGATCTTCTACCGCAATTACATGTCCTCTGAACACAAAAATGACGAGGCCGTCTTAAAAGAAATAATCTCCAAGCATGTCCACCCAACCAACCCGGAAAACAAAATCAAATTAATAATTTATTACAAATCCCCCAAGACCTCCAACCTCGTTCTCCGCAACAAACCAGCCTCCACCAAGATAAAGAGCCCGATGACCGACGATCACGTCATTTACCAACATACCTGTAATTATGAGGACTGTGGACCTCATTCCTATATTGGTATGACGCAGACTCGTCTTTCACGTCGGTTAACTCTTCACCTTCAGGCTGGAGCCATCAAAGACCACTATCTCACCCCTAACCACCCTCACCTCACACGCAACGAGTTAGAGAAACACACCACCATACTCAATAAAGAAAGTGACCCAAGGAGATTACCTATACTCGAAGCTTTATATATCCAAGCCTTACATCCCAACATCAACAACCAAACTCTGGACCTTCAGATCCTTCCTTCTGCCAAAAGGCACTACCCTACAGGACCTAACACCCCTCCTCGCCCCCCGGTGCCCTTGACGCAGCCCCCCGCGCTACCTCCTTCAGCTTCGTCTTCTGCAGGCGCCACACAACTTAGGCCACGCCCCTCGACACGCAGCCAATCAGCTTCGACCCCACCTACCGACCACCATCCCGCATCCAGTGCGCATGCGTGAAGCGGTTACCCCCTTTCTCTCTCCTAGTTTACCCTTCCACCAATAGCAGACTTTTGCCCCCTGTTTTCCGCCTCCTCTGATCCTCCACCCTCTATATATACCCTTCCTGTTTACCTTTTATATCATTCCTTCCTTACTTGATAATGCTGGTTGTCCAGTGAAACGCGTCGTATATCCTGTATCTTCATGTACTGTAATGTAACCCTGTACCACCATGAATTTTGCTCATCTCCTTCATCTACTTCCTGCCACCCAGTGAAAACTCATCAGAGACCTGGAAACTTTGAATAATAAAATTTCCAACGCAGAAATTGCCATTTCTTTCAACCTCGTATGTATTAAAGAAAATATATATATATATATATATATATATAATTATATATATTAATATATATATATATATATATATATATATATATATATACTGTATATACATATACTAAATGTTTTTATACTCACAGCCGGACTTGAACCACTGACAGTCAAAACAAGTGCCCATACTTTAATCCACTATACCACAGCGTGGTAGTGGATACTTGTGTGCAGTGGATTAAAGCATAGACACTCGTCCTGACTGTTGGTGGTTCATGTCCGCCTGGGATTATACATACAGTATATATATAATTACATTTATGATCGCATTGAATCTTAACCATTGGAATATTTATCTATAATAAGTCAGTGTATCAATAATTTGTAGCTTTTTGAATATGGTGTAATTCAAATTTAGAATACCGGTATATATAAGAAAGAAATAGTTACCATAATCTGTGACCTTCACCATTCACCTTGACCTTTGAATAACAAAAACACAAAATTTGGACAATCGTTGCATTGACCAACCGAATTTGCCAGCGAAATTTGGTTACGATACGTAACCCGTACAGTACAGTTCTCTTAGTTTCATTTCATACTGGATATTAACCCCCTCAGACAGGAATAGTTAACTTACTGACGAGGAGGCGGACCGCCCGGTATTTCCTCCACAATAGTCAATCTTACACTGAGGGACCGTTAGGAGTCGGAGAAATTGGGGGTTGCCATCAACCGACAGATTATGATCTAACTTACCTAACTTACTGAGCTCAAAATGACGCACAAGCGTCATATAACTTATTATTGAGATATTGAGATAAGTTCATATGATGCGGTAGCGTCATTTGATAGTTTTGAGCAGAACCGCCATATGACGCGGTAGCGTCATATGAGACGGACAGGGTTAAGACGATTTTATTTAGTTTATGAAGGGCTTCAATAAAATTAGCAGGCTTTCAACTATCTTAATTAACCCCTTTTACTACCACAGATCCTTCATGTGCTCCACAAAATCGTCTAATTATAGCTAGACTACAATAAAAAAGACGTCACCGGTACACAAAGGGTTAAACAGGGTAGGAAGAGTTTTAAGAAAATTATTAACACTCTTGTTTTGTTCTTTGACCTTGACTTTTAACCTTACTGTAAGTATTATATATATATATATATATATATATATATATATATTGTATATATACTGTATATATATATGATTGAAATATATGATATTTAAGTAAAACGCAACTAACAGTTGTCAACTTATCGAAAATTGAGTATTTTTTATGATGGTTAACTTATGACCTTGACCTTTATGTAGGATTATATTTTTGTTTACTTTGATCAAGCAAATCAAGAAAATCAAGAAAATCAAATAAGTGTGTCAAATTTCATTAACAATTATCAGTTAGTTTCAGAAGTATTAAAGGAATAGTTGACCTTGACCTTTGACCGTCATCTTGATCTTCATGATGTCTGAAAAATTAACATTTTAATTTTCCTTTTAGCACAACTGTCTCAACGAATTTTATGAAGTTTACATGAATAGTTAAGAAATTAGCTTATTAATCTTATATTTGATGTTGACCTGTGACCTTGACCTATCAAATGGAAGTAGGTTCATACTTGTACTGTATGACCTTGGTCTAGGCATTCCGAATATGCATGATATGCCTAATGAGAATCTTACATTAAATAGGAAATAGCTTACTAATATAGACATCCGGCTGGCTCAGTTGATAGCGTGCCTGATTCCCATCTTGAAGGTCTCACGTTCAATCCCCGCTCAGATTTGAAAAGTTTTTCTGGGATACAACCGGCGGTTACCATCTCCCCATGAGCAAGGGGGATGGGTAATGGTCTCTGGTAGACTAAAGAAAGCCAAGCGCTTGTGAATCCTCGAAGGAGGAGATAATGCGCTATATAAGAAACCAGAAGATTATTATTATTATTACTAGTAAAAATCATATTTCGAACTTTAACCTTGACCTTTGACCATGACCTTCGACCTTAGAATTTCTTATCGAGGATTTAGTTAACTTAACAGCAATGTTCATATTAACTAGCATTATGGATATGGTGTAATTCGTATAAAAAACATTGGTTACAAATAGTGATTATATACTGTGACCTTGACCTTTGACCTTTGACTTAAAATAAAATACATATATTTGGATGGTCGTTGCATTGACCAACTGAATTTGCCTGTATAATTTGGTGACAATACATTAAACAGTCTAGGAGGAGATTAGGGTAAATGACAAATACTCTTACTTTGACCCTGACCTCTGACCTCAACTATTACAATATTTATGTGAAATTTTATATATATGATATTTAAGTAATAAGCCATAACACAGCCAGTTCTCCAAAATTTGAGTAATCTTTTTTAATAAATAATACAAGTTGACCTTTGTTATACGATCCTTTCACTCATATTTAAACAATTCATAACTCAATTCATACTTGTGACACGAGTTTTGTATATGCCTGTACAAGGAGCTGCTAGCTGTGGTCCGGAGGCAAGACCACAGATGTCCTTATCAATAGCTAAGGTAAACATGCTGATTAATCATTTCGTTCCTATATTAACGACTTGCTAACCTAAACACCAGGAGACCCCTGGACTGGAGTTATGCACGATTATTCACTCGTCATGTATTATTATTCACTCGTCATTCAGGATTATTCACGCTTTCATCATTGGTTATGCATTCTCGGAAGGCGAGGTGCGGTTGAACCTAGGCATGACGGCGATCACACGAGAAGAACTTGACAGACACGAGTCGAGGGCGGAGGTCCACTCACCACGCTCTCACACACCCCCTTTCACCATTCTCACCATTTCATCATTTCACACCTGATTTGATTCCTGACTGTGTTCCTGCATACTTATACAACAAATAAAGGAAAGGCTGATCGCATTGGTTGATTAATTCCAGACTCCTAATATGTCTATAAACTATTAGTGGTGGCAGTTTTCTACAAACATTATTCATCACAGAGAGGCCTACTGAAGATCCACCTCAACACGGTGTCATCGGAGTAAAGAACCTCACACCTTTGACCTTCACCTGTGACCTTGACCTTTATGTAAGAGTAAATTTTTGTTTGCATTGACATTGCCCATGAAAATCAAATAAGCATGCCTAATTTCATTAAAACCCATCAGTTAGTTTCATATATATTAATAGAATAGTTGACCTTGACCTTTGACGTTTATCTTGATCTTTATAATTATGTCTCAACATTTATTATTTTCCTTTTCACTTAAAGTGCAACTATCTTACCAAATGTTTTGAAGTTTGCATGATAAGTGAAGAAAATAGCATATTGACCTTTTATTTGACCTTGACCTGTGACCTTGACCTTTCATATGGAATTGAATAGTTTCTTGTATGACCTTGGCCTAGGTATTCCGAATATACATGGTAAACCTAGTGAGAATCTAACGGTTAGTATAAGAAATACTAGTAAAACACCCATTATGACCTTTGACCTTACCCTTTAAAATATTTATCTAAGATTTTGGGCAATACAATATTAACCCTTAATTAGCGGCGAGCAACATAAGTCGAGTTAAAAAAAGCTGGACTATGTGGCGGCGCTCGACATAGGTCGAGTGGCAATTTCAGCACGTAATGTGGCTGAGAGAGAGAGACAAGTGGTGGCAGGAGACTAGCGAGCGTATGACTGCTCCAGACCACCGCGGTGAACCTACTGACACAAATCTCAGCTCCCTCCTCCCTCTCTCACTCGCTACATACTCAATTATGTACCGAAAGTACCGATTGCTTTTTGCACTCGCGTTGCACGGTTATTGCAAGAAAACTATCCATCATACAAGGATCGTTATGGTGTCATTCGAAAGCTCTGTTTATGCCCTTTCAGGGATAGGTACTTGTTTTACGTTCTGGGTCTTATTTAGGCATGAAAATGATCACGTAAACAGCCCTATTTTGGCTAAAAACACCCCGCTGTGCGGTACATATAATAAACCGCATAGGCCGCTCGTAAGGTGTTAAGGTTACCAGTAACTGGTATTGTGAAAATAAAGACATTTGAGTAAAAAGTAAAATAAATAGTAGAAGTTTTGGCATTGACATTGCCCTGGCAAATAAAATAAGCATGCCTAATTTCATTAAAACCCATCAGTTAGTTTCATATATATTAATAGAATAGTTGACCTTGACCTTTGACTTTTATATTGACCTTTATGATATGTGTCCAAATGTATTATTTTCCTTTTCATTTAACACCTTACGAGCGGGCTAGGCGGTATATTTGACCGTGCCGCATAGCGTTTTTTTTTTACCATAAATGGGGTTGTTTCCATGCTCTTGTTTATGCATAAGCAAGACCCAGAGCGTAATACAAGTATGTATCCCTGAAAGGGCGTAAATTGAGCTTTCCAATGACACCCGAACCATCCTTCTACGATCACTGGTTGTCTTGCAACGATCGTGCAACCGAAGGGCAAAATCGCTAAAATACGGTAATTTCTTTATATAATTACGTATGTAGCGAGGGAGTGAGGGTGGATGTAAGTGGAGTAAATCTCAGTAGGTCCACGGCGGCCGTGGCGAGCGGTCATGAGGTAACCCATGCTCCTCCAGTCACTCGTCTCTCTCTCAGAGCCAATATTGCGCCAAAATTGCACTCGGACTTAAGGCGGGCCCCGCCACATAGTCCAAATTTGTCGATTCGGACTTAAGTCAGGCCCCGATCTTTAAGGGTTAAAGTGCAACTATTTCACCAAATTTTGTGAAGTATGCATGAAAAGTAAAGAAAATAGCATATTGACCTTTTATTTGACCTTGACCTGTGACCTTGACATTTTATATGGAATTGTATAGTTTCTTGTATGACCTTGGCCTAGGTATTCCAAATATACAGGTAAGCCTAGTGAGAATCTAACAGTTAGGAAAAGAAATACTAGTGAAAAACTTATTTTGACCTTTGACCTTACCCTTTAGTATATTTACCTAAAATTTGGTCAATACGATATTAAGGGTACCATTAACGTGTATAGTTAAAATGAAGACATTTGAGTAAAAACTAAAATATATGAAATATTGACCTTACTTTTAACCTTGACTTTTGACCTTAACCTTTAAGTTAAATGGAAAATGCCTTTTTGACAGACCTTTGCATTGACCACATGGATATACCTGTGAGATTTGGTGATAATCCATCAAACGGTCTAGGAAGAGTTTCCGGACAGACAGACGGACGACGACGACGACAGACAGGCTGGTAGGTGGTGCCAGTATACGGGCGGGATCTGTTTGCGCGATACCACTCTAGAGTTGATTAAGCATAAACGATGAGAACATAGATGCCTCTGGAGACCATCATTTATGGTTATGGAGGAAAAACATGAATTTCATCTACAATTTTTTCGACCATCCCGTTTCCCCTCATTTGTGTTTACTGTTGGTGAAAAAAGTCACACGTGGGTGATATAATATCCAATGTTCTACTATCGTACCTCAGAGGTCAATATACTTTTGATTGTCTCTTTATCATGGCTGACTGTTATATATATTCTGACATACGGAGCCCTGTATGTTAATTTAAGAGTTAGAATTAGAGTTGAAGGAGTCAAACTACCCAAACGGCGAAGCAGACTAGCGAGCGAACTAGCGAGTGGGAAACCAGCTCGCCGGCATACCAGCAAACAAGCCTTCACACCTGCGTGCGTCATAGGGGACCCTGCAAACTAATTCGATGACCCGACGCTATGACGTATGATCGACGCCAGGAGCTGTGATTGGACCAGGCACCAGCTATGCAACTCGAGGAGCTGTGATTGGAGCGGGCACTACTCCCCGCCTCCTGATTCGTTCCTACACCATCATTGTTTAGTATATAAGACCCGAGTTGTGGGCATTCAAATCAGTCTCATTTGGAGTTGGGGAAGGTGAACTTGCAGCTGGAGGAAGACGGGGTGAAGTATTATAATGGGATTGTGACTGTCAGTCAGATTATATAAGTGTGTGTTAAGTGTGTTCGGTGTAAACACTTACGTTATGTTGGTTAGTGAGATATGTGATTGGAAATTAACGTTAACGCTACTATTATGTGCTTAATTATTTGATTGCGAATTAACGTTAACGCTACTATTATGTGCTTACTATTTGATTGCGAATTAATGTTAACGCTACTATTTATGTACTTAACTATTTGATTGGGAATTAACGTTAACGCTATTATTATGTACTTAACTATTTTAGTTGACTAACTTGTGGACTAAAGCAACTCTTTAAGTAATTGGGTTATGATGAAAGTAATATTATTGTTTTATATAAATACTTACGAGTTCTTTCATTTTCTTTTAATTAAGCTTACATTGCTTAACGGTGCTTAGTACGGTGATGCTATTGTCTCATATTAGTAATATCGCCTTAGACTAACATGGCTGTGTTAATATTACTTATAGTGATTTCCTAAGCTGAAGATAATTATTTTAGCTTCAAAATATTATTTTTGCTTTTCATATTATTTGAGTGAGACCTGAATCGAATCTATAAAGCGATCCTGTAACTTAATTTACTCATAATCAAACCTCAATGTTACGTGGTTAAGAAATACATTTAACTAATTATTAAATATATATCTAACTTTTTATGTGACTTTGATATTAAGCCTGATGATAATAATAATATAATACTATTAACGTAAGACAAGAACCAAGAATAATTACATTAAATATAAATAAAAGGACATTAAGAAAACTATCTATTCATTTCAAAAAGGGTAAGAGACAGAAATATTCTTACTTTAATATTTATCTTTCAAGACTTTTTATAGAATTAATAGTCCTTCTTTAGATATAACTTCTTCGGTTTATTACCATAGCCTACTAAGCTTCGGTTAAATAATAATTCTTTATAAATACTACATGACTTTAATTAGTTTCAGTATTTTTACATAATTAAAGAGTATCAGTCAATAAAGGATACTAAGTCCTATGATCCAAAAGGAAAGGGAGCAACAACAGGAAAATAATTTTATTAGATTTTACTTTTGTTTTGCCTTCAGCTGACTGATACCTTAATATATATATATATCTCTGTGCTATCTAGATTCATCAAGTTAACCACTTGAGGATCAAGATACGTAACAATATATATATATAAATATACTGTAGATATTCTGTCGGCCACTGATTAAATGAGAATCCTATTTCTATTTTGAGTTGTTTGTATTAGTCAATCCTTAGGAGTTGGTGGAACCACGGTTTCAATAATTATGTCTTTTGTCTGGCTTCCCTCACTGTTTCTCAATGTGTCTCACCTACACAGAGAGTAATCCAGTTAGCTCTCACTCCCACCTCCTCCTCCTATTCATTTCACTACACTAAACAAGCACACCACACCTCTTTCCAATACACCTAGTAACACATTTTTAAAGATGACCATCAACTGCCATAAATTTGGCTCTGCCCCTCTATAAACCTTCGGGGAAACCCTTGTTACAGGCAGCTTTTCTTTGTGTCTCACTCATACAAATACAGGCATATCGTCAGTATTCGACGCAAGCTTGAAGATCTAATTAAGGTGTGTGATATTTATTGATCTATCGTATAATACTATCTTATACTAGTACACATTGTACGTTTCCTTTTTGGATTAGCTTCTACATAAGTTTTTTTTATTTTCAATATTATTTATCTACACTAAGTTAGAATTACTTTTAATGCGATTGGAAATATTAATATATATACACTTAATGGCTTCCTCCATACACGAAAACATAATTCGATTTGAAATGGTATAGAATGAAGGTGGGTGGGATATTAGTCAGAAAAATGCATTCCAGAGAGAAGTAGTCTACTATATTACGTTATCTTACATTGTTAAATTGAGCAAGTGGATGTATTTAATTTTAACTTGCATTCGCACCTATAATTATTTAAGACATTTCCCATGGAAATTTTATATTTTTGTCGAGATATCTTACTTACTGATTGGATATAATGTTTGCCTGGAGATAATAGGACCTGACCACTAGCCCATTTGTCTGAGGAAAACTAAATATATGTCTGTGCAGTGTGTTCATGTAGGGATTGATATTCTTGTAATTGTACAGCGTGGTTGAAGAGCTTGTGAATTCCTTTTACAGAATTGGAGCTTATGGAGAAATAATAGACGAGATTTGTATCATTGTAACTAGTAGTAGTAGTTGTTGTATATAGGCATACTCGTGAGTTGCAAGTTACTAGGTTGACCTAAACGGATGTAACAAATTCCAAATATGAAATGTTGTTGTGTTCCGTTTATGAAGTGATAACATAGTGGCTTAAGGCTGCTCGTGTATCCTGTTTGGTAGACGGGCAAGTGTAAGTTTAATACCTTAGTAGACAATATATAGCTATCTATATTGTGTTATGGCTATTATTAGACATTGTCGTTTCGATTAGAAAATATATGGAGTTATAAAATAAATCAATAAATTGCAATTAGCTCTTAAATCCCACATAGCCTTTCTAAGCAAATATACATAGCCTTATAGTAGTAAAAATCAAATGATCGAAGGGGTCAAAGTATGCTGAAAGAGCAAGTCATGTAATATACAATATATTATACAGTATAGTAGACTTGTTATACAGAGAGATTAGCACACTGAGGAATTTACTGAAAATTAGAATTACTGCATAATTATAATATATTCGAAACTTTTTGTTTTCTATGTGAATGAGGGAGACAAACGGCATAACTGCCTGCAGCAAGTGCCTCCCCCATATTTCAAAGAGTAACAGGGCCGAAATCAAGGGACGTTCGAGCTAAAATGCCTGGACACACCGAGTTTGAAGCAATTTAAGTTATAGGATGAGGGAAAGACTGCTTCTAGGAGAGAGCTCCAGAGCTCAGCAGTTGAATAGAAGAAAGTCTGAGAATAGCGTTTCACTCTTGGGTTGGAGAGTTGCACAGAATAGGGGTGGGATTGTGTTGCAAGACGGGTGCTACGTACCCTACGTAGAGGATGTGGTATACACAATGGGAAAGCTCCGAGGAACACTGATTATTGTAGTAGCGATAGAATAGCGAGAGAGATGCAATATTGCGACGAAGAGAGAGAGAAGCTGAGCAGGGGTAAAGAACCCCTTGAGGCGGTTGAGCCCACCCAGCTTCTGGGAGGCTGCCTTAGCGAGACTGGTATAATGGTCTTTCCAGGTGAGAGCAGAAGAAAAAGAGACACCGAGAACATTGAGGGAAGATGAAGGGTTGATTTTTGTATTGTTGAAAAATAAGGGATAGTCCTCTGGAAGTTCCTGACGGGTAGTAAGATTGATAAATTGAGTTTTGGAAGCATTAAATGCAACAAGGTTTGTTCTACCCCAATTGGAAATAGTAGCTACATCAGAAGATAAATACTTTATGGCTTCATTACGTTTACTTACCTATTGCAAGCACCATTGAATCCGCTGATGTGAAGAGCTGGCGTGGATGACACCAGACATCACATGTGTTTTATATATTAATACAAATAACATATATATTTATATATATACTGTATATATATATACATATATATATATATATATATATATATATATATATACAGTATATATATATATTACATATATACCGGTATATATATATATATATATATATATATATATATATATATATATATATATACCGGTATATATATACAGTATATGTATATACCAAACCAGATGGATGGTAAATAAGAAAGAAGAGTAATTGGACAGAGGAAGAACAAGCTGAGAAGTGAGAAGTACAGTAGAAGACTGCATTTTCTCGGGCTTAACCAAGTTGCTTCATTGTGTATATATATATATATATATATATATTGAAATGACAGGGCTGGAAAACCTAATGCCAAAGGAGACCCCCAAAACCATTCCCATCAACAGCAGGAACAACAAATCACCACTACAGAATTGCTTCCATAACCCGCCGGAAGAAAGACCGGAAACAGCCTCCCATGGACAGCAACAACAAGATACCGCAGTCACCCATAGCACCACACCAGGAGAAGCGCTACATATACATAATATTATAGCATACGCGAGGGAGGACATCCACCACAGTTTGTTGGTTTGTGCCCCCGGGCGCCAGGTGAACAATGGCCATCCGCACCTGGGCTAGACCTGGACTATACGGAGGAGGACTTTATGGTAATTAGACACCAACCTCCTTCATTCCTCTCCAGCCACATTGGCGTTTCAATGCATCACTACCACAGCTAGACGAGGCTGTGTTTGGAATGCCACGGGACAAGAAGATAAGTAGACCTTGAACTAATGTTATGCAGTATATTGCTAACCAACCACTCAACAACGTCTTCAACAATGTTAATATATAATGAACCGTTTTTTACCTGTCCACACTTAAATAATTACATTGCGCGATCACTCAAAAATCTAAATTTTTAATTGTAGTAGATAGAAAACTGTAATAGGAAGTAAGATATGCTATGTACAAATATAAAAGTGTTCTTATGTATAGATATATATATAGAGAGAGATTCAAAGTAGTCCTGTGAAGATTGTTGTAAGGTTGGTCAGAATATGGAGATCAAGTTTCCTCGATGGTGATGGGCTTCAACATATTATGTGTACCTCACTAATGTTGCGTAGTATTTTATTTAATCACATTTTTTTTCTGTATACGTGATATCAATTGATGAAAATACACAACTGAACATTAATTGTAATAATCATGTATATATATATATAAATATATATATATATATATATATATATACAGTATATATATATATATATATATATATATATATATATATATATATATAGAGAGAGAGAGAGAGAGAGAGAGAGAGAGATAATGTAGGATAACTACAATTATAAGGATTGAACAATCCACATACTAAATATAGCAAGGACCAAGCAAAATCGAAAATACAGACTCAAAGATAACAAAAGTAGCATGGAGGATGCCCATGAATTGTAGCAAGATCTACAGTAGGCTGATATATCGTGATTGTTATTTCAACCACGTTTCTTGCAAATCTCTAAGCTGGCTGATGATGTATCATTTGTTTTGCAATGATCCTTTTTTGTTGTCACCACATTGTGTTTCCTACTGACCACCAAACATTGACCAAAATTGCAAAGGTAAAGTCTAAAAGCTAGCAGAACTTCAAGTGAATTCAAGACAAAACAAAATTCAGCTTGCACGAAAAATAAAAGTTGGAAAATACAAACCCGTGTCTTCATTCGAATCACCGAATAAGTAAAGCAATAAGTCTTCAAGTCCAAATTGGAATAAGAATTAAAATGAAATCAAGACGATTTTGTCTTCATCCATAAAGAAAACAAAACTGGAATATACCTGCAAGTACTTCCTTTATGTAAATCACCAAAGGAGTAAGATAAAATCCCGAAAACAGTTAAGTCTAAACGCAAACAAGACTTAAGCAAAATCACGAGGATCTTGTTTTCAGCTGTCGGGAAAAGAGGTATATATGTGGTGATCGAAAAGAAAAGCTGGAGCATACCAAGCAATTATTTTATCCATATCAGCAAAACAGTAAAAATAACCTTGGAAACGCAAGCAAGACTTAAACGAAATCACGAAGATCTTGTTTTCAGGGTTGAGAACGTAGGCGACGCCATCACAACACGACAGTTTGTCCACGACTCCGAGGGTGGTGTGTAAACGGCTCTCTGGTGGCGACTGACGGAAACATTATGACTTTGTTTTGGTGCAAGAAGAAGGGGGAGGGAGGAGGGAAGGGGGAGGCATTATCAAGACGAAAGACCTGGCTAAAAATTGTGTTAGTTCAGGGGTGAATAAGAGGGATGAGAGAACTGGTGCAGGGTGCTTGAGTGGATAAAACATATTAACTACGAACCTAATGCTGCTCTGAACGTTTCGAAAGTACCTCGAATTGAAACTTGTCCGAGGATCCATCTAAGAGTTTAGAGAAATTAGAATAGGAAAGAGCCTGTGTCCTAGACCATCCAGTCACTAACAGAAATCCTCACTTATTTTGAGCAGTCGAATAACTTATCGAATATTTGACAATTTAAATACAAGGCATCAGGCATGTTTGTCTAAATTAAATGTTTAAAAAGATTACATTAGCGAGTCAGAAGTGTTCCACATGACTTGTACCACCTTGCAATTCATGCGGTAGTACTGTACTGTACAGTCGGCAGCAAAAGTTTTTTTCGCTTCTCCTGCCTCACCGTGACCCACCATATTCATAGACTCGAGAATACTAGGTGTACAAAACGTGCATAGTTCTGCCAACAGATGATATGCTACACTGTGAGGTGTGTGGTTGTGAGGGCGTAGGGGGTGGGATAGAGGAGGGGTTAGAGCTGTTAAAGGTCTGAAGGTGGGGGAAAGAGTGGATCATTTGTTTGAATGTAAATTCCATATTTTGTTATCAGTTTTCTAAATCGAATAATAGAATTATCCGAATTTCTAATTATTTGGCAATCTGTTATGTTTGTAATACACACATGACAACATGATCAAAACACAATACATTTGCAAATATTTAATGCCAATATATGAGTAAACCCACAAAATAACATTAATGAAAACTTATATTAATATATCTCTTTCTCTCTCTGATATTGTCGTTTATTTACGTAATGGAGTGATGATTGAGTGAACCTATGGGTTTACCTTATCTATAATCTCTGATATGGGGTGTCAATAAACAAGCGATTTGCTGATATGGTCGCCTTACATATGTGAAAGAAACTTTATATTATATCGGTGGTTAGTGCATAAAACCATGGTGAGCTGGCATGCTCAGCGAGTTGGTTATAACCATCGGCCAGAAAAAAAGAGATGTGATAGTATTCTAGTACACCTAAGGACAGTTATTATTATAAACAATATTGATATTGCCAATAATACTATATCAATAGATAGTAATCATTTTAAGTATTAGTACCACTAATAATTAAAACTATAATGCGTAATTCTAAAACACATATCGATAATAATGGGCAAGGTACCCACATATTATTCTAAAGCTAAAACTATATACACACCATGCATACATTACACCACGGTGTGCTTCCACCTGCGTTACATGATGGGCAACTGTTCAATAACATATATCCAATAATTAAAAATCAAACAACACAATATTCCACACTTTCCTCAGTCCCCCTATATCTCCATATCTATATATCCATTCGGCCCCATTCAGTCTACTGTTTTAAGACATTTATCCCCATTCAGGTGTCGTTTTTCCTGGGGAGAGATAGCGAGCCAGTAATTTATGGAGAAATCCAGCTTCACCGGAGACATTTTTCTATCGAAAAATGTACAAATTAAGCAAGCTATCTAACTCATTATCCAAAATATGGTGGCTCGCTATCGCTCGCCATGTATAAATCGATACCTGGATGGGAATAATCGTCTTAAAACAGTAGGCTGAACAGGGCCAAATGGATACAACCCAGAGATAAAAAAATGCAGGTCACCCCCCTTAATTAAAGCTCCAGCCCCTTCTCTCCCCCACCACCCTATGCCCTCACAACCACACACCTCACTGTGTGCCATATGTTGGCAGAAACAATCACGTTTTGTACACCTAACATTCCAGAGTCTATGAATATTGCAGGTCACGGTGAGGCATTTGAGGCGAAAGGACTTTTTACCGCCGACTGTTCAGTACATTCTCTGACTCTATAGTGCTACCCTTAGTTTAATGGACTTGAACTCTTTAAACAATTTACCTTCTACTTACATTTCGGAGTTTCTCATGTTGCGCAAGTGCTCATAATAATCAAGTATTAGTGTCCTATAGCCACACTTTAGGATACTAATGATGCCATGAGTTTTCGAGCCGATCTCGAACTAAATCTGTATTAATTAATTAACTGTCTTCGTGGTGTAATGCATAAGGTGTTGATTTTCGGCGTGAGCGTCCTGGGTTCGAATCCACGGACTGCCACATGTGTTTGTAATATTTCATTAATCGATTTTAGGAGTAGAGTTGGTTGTTGGATAGAACATAATAATTGATAGTGGTTCAGGAGTAATTTATCGAGAGGACTTCCCTAGTGGTTAAGGCCCCATTAATTGCTCTTTCCATTCACATATGCATAGCCTACGTGAGTTGCAGTAGGGATGTGTGTACATGCATAGATTGATATGCAGGATTCGAAGTTGCATAATAAATCGTAGGCAGTGTCCACCATTTTTTAACTGTCTTCGTGGCGCAATGCATCAGGTGTTGATTTTCGGTGTGAGCGTCCTGGGTTCGAATCCACGGACTGCCACATGTGTTTGTAATATTTCATTAATCGATTTTAGGAGTAGAGTAGGTTGTTGGATAGAACATAATAAACAAATATATCTATTATATGCCCATTTTGGTTCACTGATGCAGTTCAAGGAGTTAGAAAGGTCCAGCATTCACAAGTATGTCCTAGAGTTCACAGAATGGTGCCGTTGACTGCAGTAGAATGATAGTTTTTAATGTATGCCCTTACACGGCACGGTGCCGTCACGATGTAGTCACAGGCCCAAGTGTAGAGGTCACGGGGGATTTTCCCCTCACACGTCATGATAGACGATAAGCTAGGCTTGTGGGCCACACCAACTGAGTCAAATAGATGGATCTGACCTACCAGACCAGGAAAACCAAGATACAAACACTCCAGATAACTTCATATACCCCTGGTCACCAATCATCATTATTTTGGTGACAATAAGATTTGTACAGAGTACGGATGTAAAGCCCTGCCTCAATCAGGGAGGTTCCTTGGTCCGAGGCTACTTTCCCACATAAAGGTTGGCTGCTAATATGCTAACAAGTCACGTCCAAGTACCTCAACTTAGGCGCCCTTTACGACACTAAATTCCATATGCTCTACAACAAAGTAGAGGCCCATTTTCCGGTAGGAGGTGTATTCATGTTTTATTTTTTCTATGTGTATGAAGGAGAAAACAAAAAACAGGCTGCCTGTAATGAGTGTTTCCCCCAAAGCCAAAAGAGTGACAGAGAGCCAAATTCAAGGGACTTCGGGGTCAAAATGCCTGGACACTCTATCTATCTATCCATTGCCGGATGCCTTACTCCCCTTAATGAGGGTGGCCACACACAGAAGGCCCCCAAGCGGACCTATTCCCTGTAAGAAGGACAACCCGAGCCAGTTTACTGAAGGACTTACAGGATGGACCACTCAATTTAGGATCCGTCCGACTCCGAAGCCGTCTATGTATCTTGTTAGCACTATTTTTCTACAATGGTGTTTGGCTAGTCCTTCCACTAACCTGCCTTACACTTAGATAAGCAGTACGGATTTGTATCAGGTTTACTCCCCTAGACAGGTTGCCGACCAATGCTGACGATTCCCATCCACCCGGATTTTTATAATGTTGTCTCCCCTAGATGGGTTGCCGACCAAGGCTAACGAGTCCCATCCACTTTGTGCCTTGACACACGAAGTTTAAAGAAGTCTAAGTCATAGTTTGAAGGACAGATGGATTTAGGGAGAGAGTTCCATAGCTCACTAGTTGAGTAGAAGAAAGACTGAGAACATTTGCTAATTCTTGGGTTGAAAAGCTGGACAGAATAGGAGTGGGACTGTGTTGAAAGGCGGGTGCCTCGCACTCACCGCAAGGGAGGGGGTATGCACTGAGAGAGCTCTGAAGAACACTGATTGTTGTAATAGTGATAGAAGAATGAAAGCGATACAACAATGCGGCGTGTATAGAGAGATTGTAGGGATCTAGTAAGAGGAAGTGAGTTGATGAGGCGAGATGTTTTGGACTCTACTCTTTTGAAAAGTGCGGTAAGGGTGGAACTTCCCCACATGCAAACAATGCTCGATACATGGACGCACTGTGCCCCTATAAAGAGCAAGAAGCTCTGCTTGGGTGAGGAACCCATGGAAACGGTTGAGCACACCTCACTTCTAGGAAGCTGTTTTAGCAAGAGGGGTAATATGATCATTCTAAGAAAGGGCGGATGAAACAGATACACCAAGAATATTGAGAGAAGATGTAGGGTTGACTTGTGTATTGTTGAAGATGGATTGATAGTCTTGTGGAAGATTGCAATGGGTAGATAGAAGGGGAAATTGGGTCTTGGGAGCATTGTTAACAAGATTTGATCTGCCCCAATCAGAAATAATTGATAGATAAGACGATAGGCGTGCTATGGCCTTGTCACGTGACTTTTGGAGTGATTGCATTCTGAGTGGTTGTGAAAACTAGTTAAAAAGTGTAAGGTAGAGTCCTCAGCATATGATTGGATGGGACTAGAGGTACAGTTGAGAAGATAATTAAAAAAAAACGGCGACCGCATTCAATAGAGGTTTTTCTGGTGCACTGCGACCATCCTCAATAGATCCAGAGCATAACAACAAATTAGAAAACACCCCAGTGGCACTCAAAACAAAGCAATTTGTCATTAAGTGAGATAATTCCCTTCCATTACTTGCTACCACTCCTACACATGTTTCCTAACCATGGCTTCGCAGTTTATGAGTTAATGAATATTAGAATGAGAATTGGAGACAGGACAGAACTCTGAGGAACACCAGAGTTGATAGATTGAGTAAGTGAGCTATGGCCATCCATAACTGCTGCTATGGAACGGTCAGAAAATAAATTAGAGACAAAGGCGCAGATAGAGAGATATAAACCAAAGGAGGGTAGTTCGATATTTAGAGATTTGTGCCAGACTCAACTGAAGGCTTTCGATATGTCTTGCGCAATAGGAAAAGTCTCACTGAAGTCGCGATAAGAGAATGACCAATAGTTAGTAAGATAAGCAAGGAGATCACCAGTAGAGCGGCCCTTAAGGAAATCATACTTGCAATCTGAAAGTAGATTATGGGAAGATAAATGCTTAAGAAACTTTGAATTAAGAATAGCTTAAAAAATGTATAGATGCAAGAAATGAGAGCAATTGGACGCTAGTTGGAGGGTTGAGAACGGTCACCCTTCTTTGGGACAGGTTGAACGAGAGCAAACTTCCAGCAAGAATGAAATGATTTAGAGGAAAGACAGAGATGAAAGAGTCTGCCTAGGCAGGGAGTCAGCAAAGAAGAACAGTTTTTGAGTACAACAGGAGGAATGCCATCCGGTCCGAATGCCTTCTTTGTATTCAGCCCAGAGAGGGCAGAAAGTACATCCTTGGAGGAGATTATGATATTAGGCACAAGTAAGTGAGAGGAGGGTGGAGAGGGAGGAATGGGATCAGAATCATCCAAGGTGGAGTTTTTAGCGAAAGTTTGAGTGAAGAGTTCAGATTT
Organism: Paralithodes platypus; assembly: GCA_032716605.1. Classification (NCBI taxonomy): domain Eukaryota; kingdom Metazoa; phylum Arthropoda; class Malacostraca; order Decapoda; family Lithodidae; genus Paralithodes; species Paralithodes platypus. Next base: position 11,166,572 of record CM064537.1, on the reverse strand, counting down.
GTCAGAGGAAGACCTCCGTCACAGTGGTGCCATCATAGTGGAAAAGAGGAGAGAAAGATGAGGAAGTAAAATTGTTGCAGAAGTTTTCGGCTAGATGCCAAAAAGCTTGGGAAGAGCTGGAGTTGGAAAATTCAGAAGATTTGTTAGTGATGAAGGAGTTTTTGGCAAATCGAAGAACAGATTTGGCTTGATAACAGGCAGAAACATATGAAGCACAAAATTCTTTAGTTTGAAGGAGACGGTACCGTTTGGATGTTTCCTCCTTATTGCAGACAGGAGTAGAACAAGAGTGAGTAAACCAAGATTTTCATCCATTAGACTGAGAGAGCGAAAGTGGAATGTATGTCTCCATGCTTAAGAGGATTACCTCGGTTATGCGCTCGGCAAACTCCGAGGGTCCCCTGCCACGGAAGCACCGCCAGTGCGGAATCACGGCAGTGCCAAAGTGCCTTATGTGCCACCGGCTGGCAGGAATAGATCAATTAGCCGTACTGGAGAAATAAGACAGGTAATAGAGATAAGGTTATGATCAAAGGAACCCAACAGAGAGAGAAGGTTTACAGTGTAAGTAGAAGGATTAGAAGTTAGAAATATGTCAAGAAGCTGGACCGACTTTCAAGGCGGTCGGGAATTCGAGTAGGGTGTTTGTCTGACTGCTCTAAGTTATTTATGATGGAACAAATGTAGGCAGCTTGTTTACCAGGTTGGTCAGTAAAATGGGAGGAGAGCCATTGGCAGTGGAGGACATAGAAATTGCCTTAGGTGGAGATTTCTGCGAAAGGAGAGATGGATAAAAAGTGTTCCACTTTAGAAGTTAGATGGTCAAAGAATTTTGGATAGTCAGTGAAATTAGGGGAGCAATGAACATAGCAGACACATTTAGTTTGAGAGTGACAAGAAAGCTTTAGCCAGAGAGTTGAACATTCAGAAGAAACAAAGTTGGGAACACGAGCGAAAGCAAGATTGTTACGCACATACACGCAACATCCACCTTTGGCTTGAAACTCAGGACAGAGATAGAAGGAGGATACAGAAAAGGGTTTGCTGTCAGTAGTCCCAGCTCAGAAAACTGGGTTTCGGTGAGAAAGAGAAGATCAGGGTTGTTAAAGGAGTGGTGGAGTTCCACAGAGTAGAAGTTAGAGGAAAGACCACGAATGTTGCATAAATGAATAGTAAAAGTGGGAGGTCGTGCTCAAATGAATTGTGATGGGTCAGCATCAGAAGACAAACCAATGGATGCATTTCAGGTGCCCCCCCCCCCCCCCCCCCCTCCACTCCACTCCCCCGCACTTCTGGGGACTCCGAGGCGTCATTTATTTATTTATTTTGAACAAAAATAATGCAGTATGTATTGTGTTTGTGGTATAATATGTGTATAGAAAGATAAAGTGTTTGAGAGGGCAGACTGGGGTTGCCCTCAATACAGCTGAGGCACAGAAAGGATCAGCAAGGGAAGCCTGGTGGTGAAACAGGAGTTCCAGCTGTACTTATCAACCATCTGTAGCACTTCCTGGGAGTACCGCCCTGTTCTGCTGGGGCCTGAAGCTTCCTCCTGCGTGTGTACTCAAATGGACGGGTGCCACACTAACGCCATCTCGGTGCAGAGAAAGATCACATTACGTATATATTTACTGTATAAATGTTCATCCCAATGAGTTTTAATCCAGACCCGACCCCAAAGAATGTTTTAGACCCCAGACATTCCCCCTCACTGCAATGTACCGTCGCCTATGGAGAACACCTGAATAAATACCAGATAACCTAGGTGAAATTTATTTTAACCAACCTACTTTTGACAATTCGTATATATGGCAAAAAAGGATCAGTTCAATTAGCTAATATGATCAAATTTAATTCACTCCAAAGTATTTAATACCTACAGTGTAATAATGCTTAAAATCAAAGCAAATTAAGAACTTTAAAGCAGCACTGACTGTATATAACGAGCGAAGCAGACCGAACGAGTTGCTAAGAGTGGCCAGAGCTGGGTTACTTTAAGGGGTAGTGCGTATTTTATGGTCTATGTATTCATTTATTATTATCATTTTTTTAGTTTCCTCGATAGACCTCCATAAAGCTTAAAACAAAAAAATCACTAGACCCCCTTTCAAATTAAATGTGTAAATTTGTCGGTAGAATAATAATTGTCCCAGCCGAAGGCCGGTTCCTTCTAAAATTACAGGCTAGCTATCGCTTGCCAGGAAAACAATCGACACCTGAATGGCACGAAAGTCTTAATATTGACAACTAAATGAGAAAAAGGGTCTCAAAATCGTCCCACTCAAAATACAAATATGCTAAACATGAAGAAGAAGGGGGTCCACAAACAACGAGCATCTCCTCCTTAACATAATCTTACAACCTGGCCCACACGAATTTAATCAAGGAAGCGAGTGTCGGTGGTGGGGGGTGGCATATAGAACCGGCGCCGCTTTATTATCTTATTTTCACAGGATGATTATAAAAGCAATTTGAGAATGGCTGCAGAGAGAAGTGGTAAAGAAAGAGAATTATATTTGGCTGAGCTTGGTTGGTGGTGGTGGTAATGGTGGTGGGGGTGGTAATGGTGGTGGTGGTGGGAGTAAGAAAGTGGCGTTATGATGGTGGTGGTGGTGGTGGTGGGAGAAAGATAGTGGCGTTATGATGGTGGTGATGGTGGGAGTAAGATAATGGCGATATGATGATGGTGGTGGTGGTGGTGGTGGTGGGAGTAAGAAAGTGGCGTTATGATGGTGGTGGTGGTGGTGGGAGTAAGAAAGTGGCGTTATGATGGTGGTGGTGGTGGTGGTGCTGGGAGTAAGAAGGTGGCGTTATGATGGTGGTGGTGGTGGTGGGAGTAAGATAGTGGCGTTATGATGGTGGTGGTGGTGGGAGTAAGATAATGGCGTTATGATGGTGGTGGTGGTGGTGGTGCTGGGAGTAAGAAAGTGGCGTTAAGATGGTGGTGGTGGTGGTGGTGGAGTAAGATAGTG
>CM064537.1:10791100-11158600 GCA_032716605.1 Paralithodes platypus | reverse complement strand
TGTAGTGTCATCAGCATATTCGTGGATAAGACGAGGTACAGTTGATAATATTATTTATATATATTAGAAAATTTAATTGGAGATAAGACAGAACCCTGAGGAACACCGGAGTTGATAGGATGAGAAGTGAACAATGGCCGTCCACAACCGCAGTTATGGAATGGCCAGAAAGGAAATTAGAAAAAAGGCACAGATGGAGTGATAGAAACCGAAGGAGTGTAGTTCATAAGTTACAGATTTGTGATAGACTCTATCGAAGGTCTTCGATATGTCTAGTACAATAGAAAGGGTCTCACTGAAGTCCCAAAAGATATGGCGAAAAGTCTTAAAATCGCTAAACTAATTGGTCGAACGTCGTAAAATCTCATAAATAATTGGGCTAAACATGAAGGAGAAGGGGTCCCCCCAAAATAAATAAATAAATAAATAAACACACACGGAAAATGATGTGGTTATGGGCTTACTTGCAAACACACTTTACAACAGTCCACTTACACCGATGGCAATACATTGATTCCAAGTACTGTTCACCCCTACTGCCCTTATCACTTAGGTAGCCCCCATCGTCGGTATTGTTATGTGTTTTACTACATAATTGTGGCTGTGATGGTGGAGGCAACGTACCAATAATAGTACTGGGATAGCTGGGTTTACCGATTACTGCGCTAATTGGTGAGTGTGGAGGGGAACTTGTGGTAGATGGACGGATAATTTTACCAGACTTTCCTTAATCTGAATGTGTATTAACTCCTTGAAGCTCTGACGCGTTTTAGCAGTATATGTTGGCTATCATTAGACGATTGTATACAGCTTAGGAAGGATCTGTGGGTATTAAAAGGGTAAATAATACCTCAATCAACCTTTTGACTTTCATATACCGTTACTAATCTGAATAAAATCGTCTAATAGTAGCTAGAAAACAGAACAGAAACGCGTATTGGAGCTTTAAAGGGTTAAACACTGATTATGAAGTGGACAATTGATGTAATATTCTAGCAGTGGCAAGGGAGTAAATTATTTATAGTATTTTATTTAGTTAATATGAATGAACATTTGTGATGGAGGGATTATCAGTGTATCTAAATATGTAGTAATCTAGTAACAACAATTATGATTGGCAGTCAAAATAGGCAGGAATAATAATCATCACAATTTCTTAAGTGTCTCGACACTTTTCTGTACTAGAGTAATGCCATAGCAGATACATATTGTCTGTGGTAGGGAATATGTTGTTGTGTTTGGGTATGAAACGTTGTACCTTTGTTGTGGCCATTAAATATATTGAGTGTATGATAAATTATGATTGTAGCACAAGTGATTAATGATTAATTAATAGCAGGGTTTATGTTGGGAAGGTATAGGAAAAAATGGATATAAAATAATATGGAAGGAGTTACTAAAGAATTATGGGCAAGATCTATATAATTAAAATGTATAATGTGTGTAGTTGTTGGCGGAGTTTCTTATATTTTTACCACTTAAGTACCTACCAACATCTCAGGTTTCTGTCAAGAAACTAATTGGCTACTGATGCCTAACTGTAGTATATTTATTATGACGAGCTTAGACTCTGCAGACTCTCTCTAAATACTTGTAGCTTAGTCAGGGCTGGAGCAAACGGGTTGTGTATTTCCAAACTTATTTACTATTTGATAGCTAAAGTTGTCTTGGAGATAAGCGAGATTGCGGATAGGGATTTCTAGACAAGTCTTAATGAATAGATGGTGTAGACAAATGTTTCAAGTATTTACCGGCTGCAAGGAATTGAGCCTTGGTTCAAACAAACGTGTTCTCCACAATGCATTTATTTACACAGAAACTCCACCCGTTAAACGCAGGTGTAACTTCCCAGGCATTGCGGATGAGGATAACTTATAAAACATGTATTCTACCATGAGAAAAAAGTCACATGCTCACACCGGCTGGGTACCTGTGAGATTTTCACATGCCAGTTGCTCACAATTTAACATATTAAACCCCTTCAGCACGATGACGCCTTATACCATTCATTCTGGAAGTAGACTATGTTATGCAGTTTAAAAATACTTAATGTTACTCAGAGGGTTTATTGAGATCGGATTTACCCATTAAGTTCGGGAGGTAGATTGTCAGCTAAAGGAAATAATATAATAGTAACCAGAATATAATGAAAATTACGTCATCGTGTTGAAGGGGTGAATGGATTGAGCCGGGTGGAATATGTTTTGCAATATGTTTTAAGGATATTTTTATTTCTATTAGATGGAATTACGGGGTTGAGGCTTTTGTCTGTTCTAGTCTATAATATGTGTTGGAAGGGAAGGGGGAATGTACAGTATATATACATGTTATGTCTACTTGAATATTTGTCCTCTGAGATAGGCTTTGAAGTAGACTATAATCAATCATCTCATCATTGTATATCTATTATCTTTGCCCACCCCTATTTGGTGTTATAATCAAAGTTTTGTTGAATAAAAAGGAAGCTAAATCTTTAGCTATAATATATATATATATATATATATATATATATATATATATATATATATATATATATATATATATATATATATATATATATATATATATATATATAGATATATATATATATATATATATATATATATATATATATATTATATATATTATAGATATATATATATATATATATATATATATATATATATATATATATTATATATATATATATATATATAATATAGTATATATATATATATATATAATATATATATATATATATATATATATATATATATATATATATGCACGTCAATGTTGGGATTACCATACTATCATGCAAGGACTTCTTTACTTCCATACTAATCACCATATTTCATATTAATGATTTCAACATTCCTACAACCCTCTTCCCCTGTTGCACCCTCTCCCGCATGTCCTCCATACTCCCATCTTTGCGCAACTATATCTATCTATCTATCTATATGCTCAGGCCCAATCCCCATTTTGGGGGTAGCCGACTCAAGACAGAGCAAGAACAGGGAAAACACAAAAACAACATAAAACAACAAATAAACACAGATAAAAAGCACAAACTCACACACATCCAGGTCACCCAGCAACACATTGCCCAATTACTAAATAAGCTGACATTCTCCAGAGCCTGACCATTCAACCTCACCTAACACTGTGAGTGCACCCCTTTCAATGACCATGACTTTACTCTTCCCCGTATTTACCTTCAGATTCCGCTTTCACACACTATTCCAAACATATCTACCAGACCCTGCAATTCCCATTCACTATCGCTCATCACAAATATAGTATCAGCAAACAGCAGTATAGGCAACTTCCACTTATTTCCTTATCCTATCAGCAGTACACAAATATCCACTGCTCTTCCTTGAATTTCTTTCATGACTCTATCCATAAATATATTGAACAACCATGGGGACATCATACACCCTTGCTTTAACCCAATATTCAGATCAATGAACTCGTTCTGTTTACACATTGTGATGATTTTGCACCCTCATACATGCTCTTCACTTCTTTCACCAACTTGCTATCTACTCTGTTTATTCTCAGTACTTTTCACAAACCTTTTCTATCAACTCTGTCATAGGCCTTCTCCAAATATTTTTCGCCCTCTTCCCTTCCTATTCCCTTCCTGCTCGTCACCTACCCATTTCTCCGTTCTCGCTCTCCTCTCTCGAACTATCCTACTGTACATCTTCCCTACTACAGTATGCTTAGAAGACATATCCCCGGTGATTACCACACACTTCTCTCTACCTTTTACCCTTACACAGGGGGTCTATTATGCCTGTCTTTCAGTCATCAGCCATTTCTCCACAAACTCCATCTACAGTATTCCTGATGCTTTTCCCATCTTCACTCTTTTCAAGGCTTGACACACTTCTGACCTGATCCCCACCTCCTCCTCCAATACTTCTCATCTTCTCCCTCTCATACCCCATCCAACTATGTTTGCTGATGTTTCATGCCTTACATTCAACAATTCGTTGAAAAGCTTCCTCCATCTCTCGACTCTCTCTTGCTTCTCGTCTAACACTCGCCTATTTATATCTTTCACAACCTTACTACTACCCTTGCTACCCTCCCTAACTTTCTTAACCTCTTTCCAGAACAGTTTCATACACTCCCTCCACATTACATTTAAATTCCTTCCAAATTCCTCATCTACTCTACTCTTATTTCCCTTCACTACTCATTTTCTCTTGCATCCACCGAGGCACAGTGCATCCATGTATTGAATATTGTTCACATGTGGAGAGGTTCCTCTCATACAGAACTTCTTGACAAAGTAGAAAGGAAGGCCTTTCGTCTCATTAACTCACATCCACTCATCGACTCTCCGCAATCTCTCTCTTCGCCACAATGTTGCATCTCTCTCACTATTCTACCGCTATTACAATAATCAGTGTTCCTCAGATCTCTCTTAATGTATACCACCTCCTCTATGTAGAATAAGTAGCACCCGTCTTGTAACATAATCCTGCCTCTACTCATAGCAACTGTCCAACCTAAGAGTGAAACGACATTCCCAATCTTTCTACTATTCAACAGCTAAGCTCTGGAACTCTCTCCCTGAATCCATATTTCCCTCATCCTATGACTTAAGTTACTTCAAACTCTGTGTGTTCAGGCATTTTGGCTCTAACATTCCTTGATTTTGGCCCTGTCACTCTTTTAATTCTGGGGAGGCACTTGTCACAGGCAGTTCTGCCTTTTTTTAATATGCTGCCTCATTTACATAGAAAAAAGAAAAGTACCTTTCCCTTTTCTGTCTCTCCAAATCTTCTACTACCTCTACTACCCAACCACTCTCTTTCTGCTTTCTTCTTATCTTCAATAGATAGTTTTCTCTCTTCAGGCCACCATGCTGTATCCTTCACTCCACTCTCTCTTCTCCTGACACTACATACCTCCTCACATGCTGCACACATCTCTTCCTTAAACACTTTGCTCATCTCTTCCACTTCCTTCATACCCTCCAAAATGTACAACTATTATTTCAACTCCAAAGGTATCTGCAAACTTATTACTTTATAATGTACATAGTAAACTAACTAGCATACAATGTCATGCCTTGGTCCTTAACTATAAGTTAATATAAGTAAAAGTTAAGTTCTACATTTGTCCTATGCATTTTCAGTCTATGGCTACAATTATCAATACAGCGCTTATTATTTTATCATTTACCATTGCGGTTTTAGGAGGGGAAGAGGGTGCGTGGATCAGATGTTTGCAGTAAGACAATTATGCGAGAAGAATTTAGAGAAGCATAAGGAGATATTTTGGGTTTTATGGATTTGGAAAAAGCGTATGATCGTGTGGATCGTGAAGCAATGTGGAAGGTGTTAAGGATTTATGAAATTGGAGGACATTTGTTGGAAGCAGTTAAGAGTTTTTATGAAGGGAGCAGAGCATGTGTTAGAGTAGGAAATGGTGAGTTGAGTGAATGGTTTGAGGTAAAGGTAGGTTTGCGACAGGATTGTGTATTGTCACCTTGGCTGTTTAATATGTTTATGGATGGTGTGGTGAGGGAGGTGTAATGAGAACTATGGGAAGAGGATTGGGTCTAGTAGGAAAGAATGGTTGAGATTGGGTGTTGAATAAGTTGCTGTTCGTTGATGACACAGCATTGGTGGCGGATTCTGAGGAGAAATTGCAGCGGGTAGTCAAAGAGTTTGGAGTGGTTTGTGGGAGAAGGAAACTGAAGGTGAGCGTCAATAAAAGTAAAGTAACGGTGTGTAATAGGGGTGATCGTAGGGTGAATCTAGATGTTAGGCTGGATGGGGAAATATTGGAACAAGTAGAGTGTTTTAAATATCTAGGAGGAACGATAAGCAGGAGTGGAGGTATGGAAATGGAGGTAAAACAGAGAGTGTGTGAACGAAGGAAGGTTTTCGGAGCAATGGGAAGTATGTGGAAGACGAGAAATCTTGGAATGAAAGTAAAAAGTGCAATGTATCAAGGAATTGTTGTGCCAACAACATGGGCTCTGAAGAAAAAGGAGAGAAGAAAGCTGGATGTGATGGAGATGAGCTGCTTGAGGAGTATGTGTGGAGTTACACGTAGAGGCGGATTGAGGAATGAAGAAATACGTAGGAGAGTGGGGCAGCAGGAACATTTGTCAGCCAGAGTGGACAGAAGGGTGCTGAGCTGGTATTTGTTTTTTTTCTCTGTGAGTGAGGGAGGCAAAAGGCATAACTGCCTATAGCGGGTGCCTCCCCCATAGTTGAAAGAGTGACAGGGCCAAAATCAAGGGACGTTCGAGCCAAAATGCCTGGACACACAGAGTTTGAAGCAATTTATGTCATAGGAAGAGGGAAAGACTGATTCTGGGAGAGAGTTCCAGAGCTCAGCTGTTGAATAGAAGAAAGTTTGAGAGAAACTCTCTTGGGTTGGAGAGTTGCACAGAGTAGGGGTGGGATTGTGTTGCAAGACGGGTACCACGTGCCCTAAGTAAAGGAGGTGGTATACACTGGGAAAGCTCTGAGGAACACTGATTATTATAGTAGCGATAGAATAGCGAGAGAGATGCAACATTGCGGCGGAGAGAGAGAGATTGCATAGAGTTGGTGAGTGGACGGGAGTTAATGATATGAAAGGCCTTCCTTTCAACTTTGTCTAAGAGAGCGGTGTGAGAGGAACCTCCCCACTCATGTGAACAATAATCAATACAAGGACGCACTGTGCCCCTGTACAGAGCAAGAAGCTGTGCAGGGGTAAAGAACCCCGTAAGGCGGTTGAGCACACCCAGCTTCTGGGAGGCTGCCTTTGCAATATGGTAATATGGTAATATGGTAATATGGTCCTTCCAACTGAGAGCAGAAGAAAAAGAGACACCAAGAATATTGAGAGAAGATGAAGGATTGATTTTTGTATTGTATTGTTGAAGAATAAGGGATAGTCCGCTGGGAGTTCATGACGGGTAGATAGATGGAGAAATTGGGTTTTGGAAGCATTGACGGTACCAAGGTTTTCTCTGCCCCAATTGGAGATAGTAGTATGGTCATGTTGAACGAATGGGAGATAAAAGACTTACAAAGAGAATATGTGAGTCAGATACAAGGGGAGATAGAAGGGCAGTGTTACGACCGGGACTACGAATAAAACAAGGGCACTTAATGATTGAACTAGTAATAGGGCACTATGCAACAACGGTACGCTAGATCCAAACCCTCGAACTTATATGCCGGCGGACAAAAACACCTATACCCTCCAGAGTTAATCTGCGATAGCGGGGTATCCTTAACTGGGCATAAATGTACTCTACTTCAGGCTAACCCACACTGGTATAGCCTGATAACAAACAAGATGCAAGTTACGTTAAAATGCATAAAAGGAATCTATGGAAAGATCAATTAAATCACTGCAAGATTTAATACAATAAAAAGATGCTTCAATACAGTTACTCTAAACAACAATAAAATCTTCACTCCTATCTGAAAGAAAGTGAAGTATAGTCCTACAGCATAGACCTGGACACTTCTGAAGAAATTCTGATGCTCATAAGATGCTCGTATCTTAAACTATATAAAGGCAGGAGGCAGGACACCACACGTGTAAATTGAATACACTAAAAGATAGGACATATAATGTTAAATGACACGAGAATACTATAAATGCGCAACGGTAGCAATGTTCGACACTAAATGAAGTACTTCCTCATCAACGAAACAGTCTGCTATGGTTGTGCGGCTCAACAACAACCTAGACTAATAAATGCTGTGAATAATAATGCGTACATATCAAAGAGCTTATATTAAATACTAACAAGTGTCTACTCGATTAATAATGTCTAGCTGGGATACTCTAGGTAAAGAACTGGGGTTGAGCAAGACAGGCTCGTAGCCTAGCGATGTCCTTAACCCCTATATGTCGGCACGCAACATAAGTCGAGTATAATAAATCTGGACTATCTGGCGGCGCGCAACATAGGTCGTGTGGCAATTTCAGCACGTAATGATGCTGAGAGAGAGAGACAAGTGGTGGCAGGAGAGTAGCGAGCGTATGACTGCTCCAGACCACCGCGGCGAACCTACTGACACGAATCCCACCTCCTCCCTCCCTCTCTCACTCGCTACATACTGAATTGTATGGGGAAAGTACCGAATTACATGCTTTTTGCACTCGTGTTGCGCGGTTGTTGCAAGAAAACTAGCCGTCATAAAACGATCGTTATGGTGTCATTGGAAAGCTCTGTTTATGCCCTTTCAGGGATAGATACTTGTTTTACGCTCTGGGTCTTATTTAGGCATGAAAATGATCATGTAAACAGCCCTATTTTGGCTAAAAACACCCCGCTGGGCGGTACATATAAATAGACCGCTAGCCCGCTAATAAGGTGTTAAGACTGCATCCTTTAAGTTACGTTAATTGACTAGGGTGCTCTCTTAATAGATCCAGATCACAAGTATCTGGTTCTATCCTGGTGACCCTTTAAAGACAAGCAAAGAGGCAGCAAAGTGTGGAACTGGTACAGGCCAAAACCCTCAGTCAACACAATGCTTCACTCGCAAAGGACGCAACCGAAAAGACAACCCAGGCTACCACAGGACCGGTCGAAGTCGTGTAGGTATAAACAAACCGTACACACATCGAAGACAACGACTACAGTTACCTTATCCCAGTCTAGCATTAAATAAAAGAGCAGAAACACTAAATCAATAATGGAGACACACACAAAGTTCTTAACCTATACTAACTAAGAACCCTCAAACCTATTCTAAGTACATGTAAATATCTCTGAGGACGGCGCATGCAATACAATGGGCCGGCTATGGAAACCAGGGTTGTTGATTTTTTTGATTTTTTTAAAAAAATCAAAAAAATCCAAAAATCATTGATTTATTTTATTTTTTTTAATTTTTTTATTTATTTTATTTTTTTTATTTTTTTTATTTTTTTTAAATATCCCCCCGCCCTATTGAGTAGTAATTCAAGTAGAGGAATTTATAACAATTCTGTTTCATCCATGCCCTCAGCCCTGACTCCTGATCTGTTCCTGTCCTAGTCATGTTTCACTGTCTGACCACACTGCTGCTTCTGGCTGAGTTGCCAGTGATCCTCAAGAAATCATATTACAAAACCTATTATTGAACAGAATTACAGAAAAATAATAATCTGTTATTATTAGTACAGACTTAGTGACTAGTAGCTTTGTGGATGTTTACTTTAAAATATTGATCCCAAGGCTGTGACCAAAATCCAGAGATATTGAAGTAAAAGTGAAAACATGGCAGTCTGGTAGACCTGCACTTGGTAATATCTGACTATGTACATAGGTTAGAACTCTTCAGAATTCTTTTTATCTTGATTCACAGATACAAAAAATAAAAAAAATAAAAAAAATAAAAAAAATCATGATTTTTTTAGTAAAAAAATCATTGATTTAATCAAGTGATTAAATCAAATTGATTTAATCAATATCAACTCTGATGGAAACCGTATGCAGAACCCAAGGGGAGTGTTGTGCAGTTAATAAAGGTTAGAGTATGGAAAGAGAGAATTGAGTGAGAGAAACAGTGATAAAGGTGGTGATCGGGAGAGAGTATGCAAAGGGATGTTAGAAGCACACGCGCCAAGCCTGTCCTGAGGAGGACAGCTCCTGGGGACCCTCATGAAGGAGGTTAGTTACACAGGAGCCCGCAAATGCGCGATGGTCGGCCAATCACGGGCCGAGACGTCACAAGACAGCAGGTGTCATGTGACACAACAAGACACGCCGGCCAATGGCGAGCGAGAAGCAGGAATGCACGCGTGATTCAGACACCCACTACCTTCTCACTCTGAAAATCTTTCTCATTCCCACGCTGGTACTATTATCACTACTGTTGATATAAAATACAACCCGTTGTCACAGACGAAAATTAAGACCACCACTGGACTGTCTGTGACAATGCGATTACTAGGAAAGAAAGAACAACATTCTCTGATAACTGTAGCCCATTTCGATGTCCCCGGCGAGCGCTAGTGGCTAACGAGAGGCGATTCTGCCAACGCTGGTAAAAGTCACACCCCGCCCAAGATATGGGACGCTCAACATTAGGCGAGCACCAAATCTGACAAGGCAGAATGCCGACAAGACCCGCCACACCTAGCCACTCCACCAGAAATGAAATGCAAAGCTCAATCTTAAATAAAACAACATATTAGCATAAAGAAAATCTTATAACCCCTCCCAAACACAATAGTATAATTTTAGCCTGCTATGCTCCCTGAGCGAGCTTCACAGAGCCCAGCCTACTAAGTGAAAGACAGGTTCAACTTAGGACATTAGCTATAACATTGGCAACTTACAATTAACTATCAAAAAGAAAGAGTTTTTATGTGATTTTTGTATTTAATTTTAATGTTGTTTTTGACGGCTGCTCTACAGGGGCAAGCCTGGTTTTTCTCCACTCAAACCCACACACCTGTGGTGATCTACGCCGGATCCTCCACCCTCGACAAACAGTCTGCAATCACATTCTCACAACCGGCAATATGGTGAATATCTAGATTGTATTCTTGCAACATGAGTGACCAACGTGTCAGCCTCATATTCCGGTTGTGGAATTGGTTCAGAAATTTAAGAGGGTGGTGGTCGGTGTAAATCACCACGACTGGCCCGTAGGCAGGAACATATTCTTCAAAGTGCCTGAGCGCCAACACTATTGCCAGCAGTTCTTTCTCCACCACAGAGTAGTTTTTCTGAGCGGAATTAAACTTCTTGGAAAAGAAACTGACTGGATGCTCCAAACCTTCCTCGTCTGTTTGCATTAAGACGGCACCAGCCCCTACACCGCTGGCATCTGTTGCCAGCTGGAATGGTCTTTCAAAGTCAGGGGCCCTGAGGATTGGGTGAGTGCATAGTAGGTGTTTGACCAGCGAAAAAGCCCTTTCACACTCACGTGCCCACTTGAACTTTTTCTCTTTTGCTAGTAAATCTGTCAGAGGAGCTAACACAGTAGAATAACCCCGAATGAAGCGGCGATAGTAACCGATCATGCCCAAAAATATCATGATCTGCCGCTTGGTGGACAGCCTGGGGAACTGGTTAATAGTCTGTATCTTGGTTTTGGGGGGGACACCTGGCCTAACCCGACCACAAACCCAAGATACTGCACAGTTGCCCGGACAAAGTCGCACTTGCCCAGATTGACCACCAAGCTGGCCTCACTGAGCTTCCGAAACAAGGCTTCTATGTGCTCACAGTGACTCTAAAAGTTGTCATCGTAGATTATAACGTCATCTAGGTAGACAGTGCAGTTAGGGATGTCAGTTACTAACTCATTCATAAGACTCTGGAAGATTGCTGGGGCATTTTTAAGGCCATACGGCATCGAATTGCAACGGTAGGTGTTTCCATCAACCACAAACCCGCATACTCCCTTCGCCCGTAGCCAGTAGCCTTTCACTAGGTCTACCTTAGTTAGAAACTGTGCCTTACCAATCTTGTCTACACTATCGTCAACACGGGGAAGGGGATAAGCATTGGTGGGAGTCAACCCGTTCAATCTCCGAAAGTCAATGCAGAAGCGAACCTTCTCTTCAGGCTTGGGCTGCAGAGTGACAGATGTCCACCTAACTGCCCCCTTCTCAATCAACCCCCGTTCTAACATATACTCTAACTCTGCTCTGAGGGCTGGGAGTTTAATGGGTGGAATTCTGTAGGGTACTGATTTAAAGGGGGGGTGATCTCCCACGTCCACGTCATGCACCACTCGAGTTGTGAGGCCTGGATGCTCTGCAAACACAGTGGGGTTTGAAGCAAACAGGCGCTGCATGGCTGCATCCTGTTGCTCAGGCAGGTGCACTAGAGCATCGTCAGCCACCTGTCTGGAGTTCCCCGCCCACTGGTCAGCAGAGACATGACACTCCCAGTTATCTTCCACCTGGGCTTCACTGTCCCTCACTCCTTCTCCTCCATGACCGCTGCAGGTCAACAAAGGGACAGCGAGAGGCTCAGGGGGGCGCCTCACAAGCTCTTTCACCAGATTCACATGGCACAGCTGATTTTTTTACGCCTATCTGGAGTAGCCACAAGATAGTCTAGGTCAGAGATCTTTTTTACCACCTTATAAGGACCAGCATACTTGGCAGATAACGGATGACCTGGCAGAGGTAACAGAATCAACACCTTCTGCCCCACCTTAAACTTCCGGAGTTTTGTGTTCTCATCGTACCTGTCCTTCATAAGTGCTTGCGACCCTACCAAATTCCTACCTGCCAACTCTAGGCTTCTCAGCATTCTCTCTCTGCTCTCGAGGACATACTTTAACATGGAACATGGTTTTGCTGTGCCCTCCCAGATTTCTCTAACCATGTTGAGGGAGGCTCTGACCTGATGTCCAAAAACTAACTCATTGAGACTGAACCCTAGGCTTTCACCAGGTACCTCCTGAGCAGCGAATAATACATAGGGCAACCCAAGATCCCAATCCTTGCCATTTTCAACACAGTAACAACGCAGCATGCTCTTCAGAGTCGAGTGCCACCTCTCCAACACCCCTTGACTCTCTGGGTGATAGGCTGAAGAGACAACTGTACTGATACCGTGCTGCTGCATGGTCTGTTTGAAAAGGTTAGAAGTAAAGTTGGACCCTTGGTCTGACTGCAATTCCTGCGGGTACCCGTACCTAGAACAGTACAATAGCAAGTTACGAACAACAGTCTTAGCAGTACCATTTCGCATGGGGTATGCATCCGGATAACGAGTGGCAACATCCATGATTGTGAGGAGGTACTTGTTGCCTGCACTAGTAGGGGGTAGAGGGCCAACCATGTCGATTATAACCTTACTGAATGGTGGCCCGATTACAGGAATAGGGTGTAACGGAGCCTTGGGAATACACTGGTTTGGTTTACCTACTGTCTGGCAGGTACTGCACATTGCCACCCATGACGCCACATGTGCCTTTATACCTGGCCACCAAAACAATTTCGCCAATGCTGCTACCGTCTTACGTACACCCAAATGCCCTGCTAACGGTACATCATGCGCCAACCTCAGTAGGCTATCACGGCACACACTAGGAACTACCAACTGGTCAACCACTCTCGACCCACCCTCCCAACTCCGTCTGGGATCTAGAAAGCGCCTGTACAAGATGCCCTCCACACGAAAGAAGTCCCCCGGCTTTGCATCCCCGTCCTCCTCAAGTTCAATTGCACCGTTACTACACTTCTGAAGCTCAGAATCACCTAGCTGCAGCCGACAGATATCCGAAGGAGCCAATTTATCTAGGTGCTCCCGGAGCAACTTATGGCCTCCCCCGGTACTAGACTGTTCGATCCTATCTTGCTTGAGTGTGTAACAGTGCTGTCTCGGAGTTTTCTCACGCCCTACCTCCTGACCAAGTGTGACAGGTTCTGGGGCCACTCCGGACCTAAACATTGGTGCTAATACTGAGTCGCCAAGAAAAGCCGGTGGATCAAAACTCACAAAACTTCTCCCAACTTTAGCTTTCTCCTTCCGACCGTTCCTCCGCTGGTCTAGAGACTGAGGAATAGGCTGTGACACCTTAGATGCACGAGATCGGGTGACAACACACGCCATCTGCTGTAATTGACACCTCTCGACCAACTCCTGCCCCTCCCTACTCACGTAGGCCGCCCTCTCGGCAACGACTAAGGGTGGAACCTCAGAAGTAGGCAACGCAAAGTCGTTGCCGAGAAGAAGGTCGACGCCTTCTACTGGCAGTTTCTCTACGATTCCAACATCTATCTCTCGTGTCACACCATCATCCTCCAGCTCCACTCGAACCAACGGGTATGACCGTGTAGCATTAATACCCTGCACCACAACTACCCGTGCCGCGTTTATAGGATGGAATGTAAAGTTTTTCATCAGAGTCTGGGATGCACCTGTATCACACAACAACTCCAACACATGCTTGCAACCAGCCCAACTCACGCACCCACGCCCTCTATGGTCGCAAAAAGCATCGCGGACAGGTTTCGAGCCTTCCGGACACTCCTTCACTGGCTGTGCCCCCGCATCTGACATATCACCCCGGGTAAATGCAGAAGATCTCAGAGACACCCCAATGTTGCTAGCCATAGACACGACTGCTGTAGATTGGTTACTAGGGCAGGAACGTGCAAAATGCCCCTTTTTATGACACTTAAAACACTCTACTTCACCCTTGGACTTCCCCTGAGGTGGGGAAGGGCCCTGACCTTTCTTAAATGGGACGGTTTTTTGTTTGTGATCAAAATTAGTATCATTGCTCCTGCTTTTGTTATTAAATGTTGCATCACTGACTCAGGGGGGTGGAGTGTTGCGCCCCTTGTTAAATGCATCGGTCCGTTGTGCAGACCCGCACCCACGAATCAGCGATGATCTCAGGTCAGCCCCTTCAGCTGCCTCTTGTAGAGTTTTAGGTTGTTTCTCTTTGAGGTTCAAAGTCAGGTCGCCGCCTGTGCATTTAAAAAATTGCTCTAGAAGGACTAACTGCTCAAAGCTCTTCGAACGTCGTCACCTTCTCTGACCTCAGCCAATTTCTCAAAGCATCAGACAGTTCCCGGGCATGTTCTAGAAAAGTGCACTCACGACCATTCGTAACACCCCGAAACTTCAACCTATATATCTCTGGTTGTAACTCATACGCCCACAGAACAGCTTCCTTCAATACCTCATAATCGATGCAAGACTCCAAGGGCAACGCATCATATGCCTTGAGTCCTTTGCCAACCAACCTAGAGGAAACAAGGGCTGCCCCCTTAACCTCGGGCCATTGGTGCTCCCGGCACTTCTTCTCAAAACGCAGGAAAAACTCGGTGACACCCGACTCGTAAAATGCAGGGACTATCATAAGAAGGTGCGATAAAGACTGATCAAGACCTCGATTCCCAGAACCGAGTCGCTGCCCTGTCGACTCCACCCGAGACTTCTCAAGCTCCATGTCTGCACAGTACTTCGTAGCCTCAACCTGAAGCTCAGCCTCCCGCTGCTGCTGCCTGAGCTCAGCCTCACTTATGGCCTTTCTCTCCTCAGCCTGAATCCTAACCATCTCAAGCTGGAAGAGCATATTGTTACGATCCAGGTTCTCAAAGACACAGGGCTCTTCAACATTGGACTAGATAATGGCAAAATGCAACAACGGTAACACTAGATCCAACCCCTGCCTTAAACACTGGAAAACAAAACACCATTGCCGCCCTGAGTCGTGCCTGGACAACGAGGTATCCTATGACTCGGTAACTGGTGCACACGCACTAGTCTGACGCTCGATGAAACAGCCTATTCTCAAACAGTAAAAGATTACTCGATTAGGTTACACAAAGAAAAGATAGTTAACGTGATTAATTAACGTTACGGTAGATACTCAAATAACTGGCACTCCTGTATTAAAGAAAGTGCAATGCTAGTCCTGCAACATCAACTGGAAACTTCTGAAATAAGTCTGATGCTGGGAAGATGTTCGTAAAGAATCTTGAACAATTATAATGCAGAATACGGGTCACAATAAATACTAGGACATATAGTAATAATAGGCAGGCGAATAATAAAGACTGCGCAAAGGTAGTAATGCTCGACAACTAAAGAAATGCTTCGTGACACAACGCAACAGCCTACTAGGGTTGTGCAACTCAACAACAACCTCGGCTCAAAAGTGCAGTGAATAATAATGCTGCATACATATAATAATGAGGGCTTATCTCTAACCAGTGTCTGCTCAGTTAATAAAGTCTAGCTGGGGTATCAAGGCAGGGCAACAATGGGCGAGCATGCGGCTCGTAGCCTAACGTTGTCCGAAGGTGGTATAATGAAGATTACGTTATATGACGGGGATGCTCTCTTGATAAATCTAGGTCTCTAGTACCTAGTTCTATCCTGGCGATCCCTCAGAAGTCAACACAAAGAGGCAGCACTATGTTGTGAGGGATAGGCTATGGCCCTCTCACACCACAGCGCTGTGCTCGCAAAGTAAACCCACCCGAAGACAACTTAGGCTCCCACAGTACCTGTCGATGTCGTGCAGGGCTTAGCTAACACTGCACACATCGGAGACAACGACACAGTAACCTTACCCCTAGTCTAGCTTTAGATAACCAAGCAGAATCACTCAACACCTTGCCAGGGAGACATATACCGGTCTACAACCTTCCCGAGAGAGGACACATACGGAAAAGTCTGTCTCTCCAAACCTCAATAAAGCATAATACCTCCTTAACCTAGTACATGGAAATATCTGAGAGCTTCGCGTACAATATGACTGGTCGACGGTGAACGTCTATGCTGACACCAGAAGGGATGTTGAGTTTAATAAAGATTAGAGAATGAGAAAGGAGAAGTCGAGAGAGAGAAATAGTATGCAAAGTGGCGAGTATGGGGGACAGAATTGCAAAGGATGTAGGCGATACGCGTGTCAGGCAAGCTCTGAGCTGGTAAAGAACACGAGGCCGCGATGGGAAGGGACTAGTTGACCACCCGGCCGCCAACGCCGTCAGCGCCCAAGCGAGCCGCGTCATAGCTCACCCCGCTGCCAGGTGTACTCCCTCACCCTCTCTCGCTCGCCTCCCACACAAGCAACATTTATATTATAGCGAATATAAAATATAAGGCGCGGTCACAGACCAAAACAAAGACCATTTCTAGACTGTCTGTGGCAACACGACACTAATTACATAAAGCAGATCATTCTAGGACAACTGTAGCCCATCCCCCCATCCTGGCGAGCGCTAGCGAGCTGCAATGCCCCACGCAACCATTCTGCTAACGCCGGGAGGTGTCACACCCCCCCCAAGATATGGGACACTCAACCATGAGCCCATATCTGAACAGGCAAAATGTCGCTAGAATCTGCCACTCCTAACCACTCTGCCACTCATGGAATGCAAGCTCAGACTCCTCAAAAAAAATACAACAACATTTATATTTACAAAAAATCTTATCACCCTTCCCAAATATAATACATTAATTCATAACATTGTGCTCCCAGAGCGAGCTTTAAGAAGCACAGCCTACTGAGGGAAAATCATCTGCACTCAGTACTCAGCTACAATATTATCTTAAAATTAATTATCAAAAAGAAAGAGTTTTTATTTAATTTTTCATATTTTATTTTAATGTTGTTTTTGGCGGCTACTATAGATGTAGCCTAATTTTTTTCTAATCAAAGCCAACAACTCCTGCCCTGCGACCCTACGCTGATGCTACACACGCGAGCCAACAAGCACCAGCGCAAAAATACACCGCGAGCCAAGACAGGAGGCTATACCAACATACTGTGGTAGCCTACCCCGGATCCTCCACCCGCGACAAACAGTCCGCAATCACATTCTCACAACCGGCAATATGGCGAATGTCTAAGTTGTACTCTTGCAACATGAGCGACCATCTGGTCAGCCTCATATTCCGGTTGTGGAATTGATTGAGGAATTTAAGCGGGTGGTGGTCGGTATACACTACCACGACTGGCCCATAGGCAGGAACATAGACCTCAAAGTGTCTGAGCGCTAACACGATTGCCAACAGTTCCTTTTCAACAACCGAATAGTTTTTCTGTGCTGAATTAAATTTCTTTGAAAAGAAACTGACTGGATGCTCAAGACCTTCCTCGTCTGTCTGCAAAAGTACGGCACCAGCCCCTACACCGCTGGCATCAGTCGCCAACTGAAATGGTCGTTCAAAGTCCTGGGCCCTGAGGATAGGGTGAGTACATAAAAGGTGTTTAACTACTCGAAACGCCTGCTCACACTCAGGTGCCCAGCGGAACTTTTTATCTTTGGCTAGTAGATCTGTCAAAGGAGCTAACACAGTAGAATAGCCTCTTATAAAGCGGCGGTAATACCCAATCATGCCCAAAAATCTCAAGATCTGCCGCTTGGTGGTCGGCCTGGGAAACAAGTCGATAGCCTGTATCTTCTGTTGGGGCGGGCTCACCTGCCCTAACCCAACCACAAACCCCAGATACTGCACCATGGCTTGCACAAAGTCACACTTGCCCAGATTAACCACCAAGCCTGCTTTACTAAGTTGACTAAATAAGGCTTCTATGTGCTCACAGTGACTTTGGAAATCGTTGTCATAAATGATCACGTCATCAAGGTAGACAGTACAGTTTGGGATGTCTGCTACGATGTCGTTCATTAAGCTCTGGAAAGTGGCCGGTGCATTTTTCAGACCATATGGCATCACGTTGCAACGGTAAGTACTGCCATCCACCACAAACCCGCACACCTCTTTAGCCCGCTCAGACAGTGGTACTTGCCAGTAGCCTTTGACGAGGTCTACCTTGGTCAAGTACCTTGCTTTCCCGATCTTATCCACACTGTCATCCACCCGGGGAAGAGGATATGCGTTGGTGGGGGTCAACCCGTTCAACCGCCTAAAGTCAATGCAGAACCGAACTTTTCCATCAGGTTTGGGCTGCAGAGTGACAGGAGAAGTCCACCGTACTGCCCCCGTCTCGATCAAGCCTCTCGCCAGCATATACTCCAGCTCATCCCTGAGCGCTGGGAGTTTAATGGGTGGCACCCGATAAGGTATCGACTTGAAGGGGGGGGTGCTCTCCTACATCGACGTCATGCACCGCTTGAGTAGTGAGGCCTGGGTGCTCGGCAAATACAGTGGGGTATGAATCGAACAGGCGCTGCACTGCCACCTGCTGTTCCTCCGGCAGGTGCGCCAGAGCATCATGCGCACATTGGCTCGAATTCCCCGCCCACTGATCAGCAGAGACATGACAATCCCAGTTATCATCCACCTGATCATTGCTGCCCCCCTCTCCTTCTCCACCATGACCGCAGCAGGTCAACACAGGGACAGCTAGTGACTCAGGTGGGCGCCTCACATACTCCTTCAACAAATTAATGTGGCATAGTTGGTTACGCTTCTTCCGATCTGGAGTGGCAACGAGGTAATCTAGACCGGAGATCTTTGACACCACCCGATAAGGCCCAGCGTACTTGGCAGCCAGAGGATGACCTGCCAAAGGCAATAGGACCAACACCTCTTGACCTACCTGAAACTCCCGGAGTTTCGCATTAGTATCGTACCTGTCCTTCATACGGGCCTGCGAACTCACCAAATTACGCCCGGCCAGCTCCAGACTTCTAAGCATTCTCTCTCTGCTCTCGAGGACGTATCTCAACATAGAACATGGCTTAGCGGTACCCTCCCAAATCTCCTTCACCATGTGGAGAGGGCCCCTCACCTGATGCCCGAAAACAAGCTCATTCGGACTGAAACCGAGACTCTCTCCAGGTACTTCTCTTGCCGCGAACAAAACATACGGCAGACCAAGGTCCCAATCCTTTCCGTTCTCTGCGAAATAACATCGAAGCATGCTTTTCAGCGTGGTGTGCCACCTCTCCAACACCCCTTGACTTTCAGGGTGATACGCAGAAGAGACGACAGTGCTGATGCCATGCTGAATCATAGTTTGTTTGAACAGATTAGAGGTAAAATTAGAACCTTGGTCCGATTGCAGCTCTTGCGGGTAACCATACCGCGAGCAATACAAGAGCAGGTTCCGGACAACAGTTTTCGCCGTGCCATTTCTCATTGGATATGCATCAGGATAACGAGTGGCCACATCCATGATAGTTAATAGAAATTTATTACCGGCACTAGTAGGGGTTAGGGGTCCGACCATATCAATGATGACCTTACTGAAGGGCTGTCCACTGACAGGAATGGGGTGCAACGGGGCTCTCGGAATTGTTTGGTTAGGTTTTCCAACCCTCTGGCACGTATTACACCTTGCTATCCAGGTTACCACCTGCCCCTTCAACCCCGGCCACCAAAACAATTTTTCTAAAGCCGCCACCGTTTTTCTCACCCCTAGATGTCCTGCCAGTGGTATGTCATGCGCCAACCTCAGTAGGCTATCCCTGCACTCCCGTGGCACCACCAACTGGTCCACTACTCCGGACCCCTCTTGCCAACTACGTTTAGGGTCTTGAAAACGCCTATAGAGGATGCCTTCCAAATAAAAAAAATCTCCTGGCTGTGCATCGTCGTCCTCGTCGAGCTCTACAGCTCCATTAGCACACGTTTGGAGCTCAGGGTCCTCTAGTTGCAACCGACGTATATCTGAGGGTGCCAAGCGATCTAACTGCTCCCGGTGCAATGCATGACCTTCCCCGATACTGGGCTGCTCCCTCTGTCTCTCTCGATGTACATAACGTTGCTGTCGTGGAGACTCGTCATGCCCAGCCTCGTCACTCTCAATGACAGGCCCAGGGGCTACTCCAGAATTAAGTAATGGTGCTAATACTGAATCACCCAGGAGAGCCGCCGAGTCAAAACTCTTAAAACCAACTCCAGCTTTAGCCTCCTCCTGTTGATCGTTCCTCCGCTGGTCTGAAGACGGAGGACTAGGCTGTGACACTTTAGCTGCCCGAGCTCGGGTGACAACACACGCCATGGGTTGTGTCTGGCACCGCTCGACCCACTCTTGCTCTTCCCTTCTCACGTCGGCCGGCCTCTCGGCAACGACTAAGGGTAGAACCTCAGAAGCGGGCATTGCAAAGTCGTTGCCGAGAAGAAGGTCGACGCCCTCCACTAGCAGTTTCTCCACAATCCCAACATCCAATTCACGTGCCACACCATCCACCTCCAACTCCAACCGCACCAGCGGGTATGACCGAGTTGCATTAATACCCTGCACCACCACCACCCGAGCCGCGTTTATAGGGTAGCCAGTCAAGTTTTTCATCAGAATCTGGGAAGCACCTGTATCGCGCAAGACCTCTACTCCATGCTTGCGCCCCGCCCACATCACGCAACCCCGCCCTCTATGGTCGCAAAAAACATCCTGAGCAGGGTTCGAGCCTCCCAGGTGCTTCTGCATTGGCTGTGCCTCAGCCTCTGACGAACTGCCCCGGGCAAACTCAGATGACTTCGGAGACACACCAATGTTGCAGGCCAAAGACACAGCTGCTGTAGGTGGTTTGCTAGGACAGACTCTTGCAAAGTGCCCCTTTTTATGACAATGATAACACTCCAACTCCCCTTTGGGCTTCCCTTGGTACTGGGAAGGGCCCGGCCCCTTCTTAAATGGGACGGTGCTAGTCTTGTGGTCAGTCTTGGTATCATGGCTCTTGTACTTGTTTGCATAAGGTATATCACTAACTCGGGGGGGTGGGGCGTCACGCCCCTTGTTACCTGCCTCACTACGCTGGGCAGACCCGCACCCACGAATTAGTGATAGCCGGAGGTCAGCCATCTCAGCTGCCTCCTGTAGAGTTTTTGGTTGCTTTTCATTAAGGTTTAACGTCAGGACGCCGCCCTTGCATTTGAAAAACTGCTCTAAAAGCACCAACTGTTTAATGTCGTCAAACGTAGTAGCTTTCTCCGACCTCAGCCAATTCCCAAAAGCATCGGACAGCTCCCGGGCATGCTCCAAAAAGGTGCTCTCCCGACCCTTGGTAACACCCCGGAACTTCAACCTGTACGTCTCTGGTTGTAGTTCGTATGCTCTCAGGACAGCCTCCTTGAGTTCCTCGTAGATAATACACGACTCTATCGGCAATGCATCAGAAGCCCTGAGTCCCTTGCCCACAAGTCTAGAGGAAACAAGGGCTGCCCACTTCTCCCCAGGCCACTGGTGGATCTGGCACTTCTTCTCGAAGCGTGTGAAAAATTCTGTTACACCACTCTCATCAAACACCGGAACCACTTTCAATAAGTGCGAGAGAGACTGCTCATGAACACGGTTACCAGCCCCAAGTCGCTGTCCTGTTGTCTCTACTCGCGACTTCTCTACGTCCATGTCGGCACAGTACCTAGTCGACTCTAAATCAGCTTGGATTTTTGCTAGCTTGGCTCTCTCTTCTATCTTGGCTAATTCTATTTGCTGCTCACCTGCCCTGATAGCCTTTCTCTCTTCGATCTTAGCTAATTCGAGCTGAAGCAATAATTCTGGAGATAACCCTTGAGGAGGTGAAGGTGCTACAATGTTTGAAATTACTGGTGGTCCCCCCAGGGGCAACCCACCCTGCCAGTCACCACCCACCTGTGGAAGCGTACCCGGGGTCGGCAAACTACTGGGATGGCTGGGAGTCGAGTGTAGGGGAAGCATGGCCGAAGGGCTCTGAGCACTCAACCCATCTCGCTCACCAGTCACCCTGCCCAGTACACACGTTTTCAAGTTATCCTTGGTCATGCTGCTAGTAACCGCATGACCGATAGCTGTGGCCAGGCATTGAAGACCGTACCGATCCATACCCTCTAACCGCTCGGCAGTAACAGGCCATTGCAAAAATATCCTAGCATCCTCCTCACAGTTCACCCGATTAACCCTTTCATCATGCTGCTGTTCCTCAGTTTCGACATTACGTACTGTGTCTCCAATCTCCTCTGACCCGGTATAAGACATGATGCTCACAAAAACTTCTCACCACAATATTCAGAAAAGAAGTACCCCAAACTCTTATGTAGCACTATTCACTTGCCAAAAATGTCTGAAGACTCTCAAGTGCTATACTACTTTGCCAAAAACAAATTAACGTGCCCACTATATTCCTCAATAAAACAAATGACCACAAAAATCCTGCAATTATCTCTTAGTTCACAAGATCCTGAGCTAGGTCGCCATTTGTTACGATCCAGGTTCTCAAAGACACAGGGCTCTTCAACATTGGACTAGATAATGGCAAAATGCAACAACGGTAACACTTGATCCAACCCCTGCCTTAAACACTGGAAAACAAAACACCATTACCGCCCTGAGTCGTGCCTGGACAACGAGGTATCCTATGACTCGGTAACTGGTGCACACGCACTAGGCTGACGCTCGATGAAACAGCCTATTCTCAAACAGTAAAAGATTACTCGATTATGTTACACAAAGAAAAGATAGTTAACGTGATTAATTAACGTTACGGTAGATACTCAAATAACTAGCACTCCTGTATTAAAGAAAGTGCAATGCTAGTCCTGCAACATCAACTGGAAACTTCTGAAATAAGTCTGATGCTGGGAAGATGTTCGTAAAGAATCTTGAACAATTATAATGCAGAATACGGGTCACAATAAATACTAGGACATATAGTAATAATAGGCAGGCGAATAATAAAGACTGCGCAAAGGTAGTAATGCTCGACAACTAAAGAAATGCTTCGTGACACAACGCAACAGCCTACTAGGGTTGTGCAACTCAACAACAACCTCGGCTCAAAAGTGCAGTGAATAATAATGCTGCATACATATAATAATGAGGGCTTATCTCTAACCAGTGTCTGCTCAGTTAATAAAGTCTAGCTGGGGTATCAAGGCAGGGCAACAATGGGCGAGTATGCGGCTCGTAGCCTAACGTTGTCCGAAGGTGGTATAATGAAGATTACGTTATATGACGGGGATGCTCTCTTGATAAATCTAGGTCTCTAGTACCTAGTTCTATCCTGGCGATCCCTCAGAAGTCAACACAAAGAGGCAGCACTATGTTGTGAGGGATAGGCTATGGCCCTCTCACACCACAGCGCTGTGCTCGCAAAGTAAACCCACCCGAAGACAACTTAGGCTCCCACAGTACCTGTCGATGTCGTGCAGAGCTTAGCTAACACTGCACACATCGGAGACAACGACACAGTAACCTTACCCCTAGTCTAGCTTTAGATAACCAAGCAGAATCACTCAACACCTTGCCAGGGAGACATATACCGGTCTACAACCTTCCCGAGAGAGGACACATACCGTAAAGTCCGTCTCTCCAAACCTCAATAAAGTATAATACCTCCTTAACCTAGTACATGGAAATATCTGAGAGCTTCGCGTACAATACGACTGGTCGACGGTGAACGTCTATGCTGACACCAGAAGGGATGTTGAGTTTAATAAAGATTAGAGAATGAGAAAGGAGAAGTCGAGAGAGAGAAATAGTATGCAAAGTGGCGAGTATGGGGGACAGAATTGCAAAGGATGTAGGCGATACGCGTGTCAGGCAAGCTCTGAACTGGTAAAGAACACGAGGCCGCGATGGGAAGGGACTAGTTGACCACCCGGCCGCCAACGCCGTCAGCGCCCAAGCGAGCCGCGTCATAGCTCACCCCGCTGCCAGGTGTACTCCCTCACCCTCTCTCGCTCGCCTCCCACACAAGCAACATTTATATTATAGCGAATATAAAATATAAGGCGCGGTCACAGACCAAAACAAAGACCATTTCTAGACTGTCTGTGGCAACACGACACTAATTACATAAAGCAGATCATTCTAGGACAACTGTAGCCCATCCCCCCATCCTGGCGAGCGCTAGCGAGCTGCAATGCCCCACGCAACCATTCTGCTAACGCCGGGAGGCGTCACAATATCTGGAGTTAAACCTTGAGGAGGAGGAGATGCAACCATTGGAGACCCACCCAGTGGTCCACCCAGGGGCAAACCACGCTGCCAGTGACTATCGGCCTGCGGGAACGTACTCGGATACGGTGTTCTAGAGGGCATGATGGGAGTAGAGTGGAGGGGGGGGCTTGTCCAAAGGTACCAAAGCACCCGCTCCAACCTGTGAACCACGCACCCTGCCCAGCACACATGCCACCAGGTCACTTCTCATCATGCTGCTAGTGCCAACATGCCCCATGACCATGGCCAAACACTGGAGTCCATACCGATCAATCCCCGACACCTGGTCAACAGTAATAGGCATCTCCAGAAACTCCCTTGCATCCTCCTCACTAGTTACTACTCCAATGTCATCTAACAAACCCAGCTTCTGCACCTCAGAGCCTGCTTCCCGTACTGTGTCCTCACTGTGCACCTATCCGTCGTTCGACATAGTGTCCACCGGAAATTCTCAACGTTTATAAAAAAAAAGAAGTACCTAAACTCTCATGTAGCACTATTCACTCAAAAAATGCTTGAAGACAACTCAAGTGCTATACTACGTTGCCAAAAAAAATCCAACGTGTCCAAAATATTCCTCAAAAACAAATGTCCACTGCCAAACTGTGAAAAATAACAATCGACCCCCAAACAGTGATCAAAAAAAAATTCTCCACAACAAAATCCTGCAATTATTTCTTAGTTCACTAAATCCTAGACTAAGGTCGCCATTTGTTATGACGACTAAGACAAGATACTAGGCAAGGTCGCCATTTGTTACGACCGGGACTACGAATAAAACAAGGGCACTTAATGATTGGACTAGTAATAAGGCACTATGCAACAACGGTACGCTAGATCCAAACCCTCGAACTTATATGCCGACGAACAAAACCACCTATATCCTCCAGAGTTAATCTGCGATAGCGGGGTATCCTTAACTGGTCATAAATGTACTCTACTTCAGGCTAACCCACACTGGTATAGCCTGATAACAAACAAGGTGCAAGTTACGTTAAAATGCATAAAAAGGAATCTATGGAAAGATCAATTAAATCACTTCAAGATTTAATACAATAAAAAGATGCTTCAATACAGTTACTCTAAACAACAATAAACTCTTCACTCCTATCTGAAACAAAGTGAAGTATAGTCCTACAGCATAGACCTGGAAACTTCTGAAGAAAGTCTGATGCTCATAAGATGCTCGTATCTTAAACTATATAAAGGCAGGAGGCAGGACACCACACGTGTAAATTGAATACATTAAAAGATAGGACATATAATGTTAACTGACACGAGAATATTATAAATGCGCAACGGTAGCAATGCTCGACACTAAAAGAAGTACTTCCTCATCAACGAAACAGTCTGCTATGGTTGTGCGGCTCAACAACAACCTAGACTAATAAATGCTGTGAATAATAATGCGTACATATCAAAGAGCTTATATTAAATACTAACAAGTGTCTACTCGATTAATAATGTCTAGCTGGGATACTCTAGGTAAAGAACTGGGGTTGAGCAAGACAGGCTCGTAGCCTAGCGATGTCCTTAAGACTGCATCCTTTAACCCTTCTTTTGTGGCGCGCAACTTATGTCGTGTGAAATAAATATGGACTAAGTGGCGGTTCACAACTTATGTCGTGTGCCATTTTCACCACGTAATGTTGCTGAGAGAGAGAGATAAGTGGTGGGAGGGGAGTAGCAAGCATATGACCGCTCCAGACCACCGCGGCGGACCTACTGACATGAATCCCACCCTCCGCCACCCTCACGCACTCGCTACACAGGGAATTATGTAGGGAAACTACCTAATTACATGGCTTTTGCACTCGTGTTGCGCGATCGTTGCAAGAAAACTAGCGGTCGTACAAGGATGGTTGGGGTGTCATTGGAAAGCTCTGTTTATTTCAGGGATAGATACTTGTTTTACGCTCTGGGACTTATTTAGGCATGAAAATTATCACGTAAACAACCGTATTTAGGGTAAAAACACCCCGCTGGGCGGTACATATAAATTACCGCCTAGGCCGCTCGTAAGGTTTTAAGTTACGTTAATTGACTAGGGTGCTCTCTTGATAGATCCAGATCACAAGTATCTGGTTCTATCCTGGCGACCCTCTAAAGACAAGCAAAGTGTGGAACTGGTACAGGCCAAAACCCCCAGTCAACACAATGCTGCACTCGCAAAGGACGCAACCTAAAAGACAACCCAGGCTACCACAGGACCGGTCGAAGTCGTGTAGGTATAAGCAAACCGTACACACATCGAAGACAACGACTACAGTTACCTTATCCCAGTCTAGCATTAAATAAAAGAGCAGAAAGACTAAATCAATAATGGAGACACACACAAAGTTCTTAACCTATACTAACTAAGAACCCTCAAACCTATTCTAAGTACATGTAATTATCTCTGAGGACGGCGCATGCAATACAATGGGCCGGCTATGGAAACCGTATGCAGAACCCAAGGGGAGTGTTGTGCAGTTAATAAAGGTTAGAGTATGGAAAGAGAGAATCGAGTGAGAGAAACAGTGATAAAGGTGGTGATCGGGAGAGAGTATGTAAAGGGATGTTAGAAGCATGCGCGCCAAGCCTGTCCTGAGGAGGACAGCTCCTGGGGACCGTCATGAAGGAGGTTAGTTACACAGGAGTCCGCAAAGGCGCGATGGTCGGCCAATCACGGGCCGAGACGTCACAAGACAGCAGGTGTCACGTGACACAGCAAGACACGCCGGCCAATGGCGAGCGAGAAGCAGGAATGCACGCGTGATTCAGACACCCACTACCTTCTCGCTCTGAAAGTCTTTCTCATTCCCACGCTGGTACTATTATCACTACTGTTGATATAAAATACAACCCGTTGTCACAGACGAAAATAAAGACCACCACTGGACTGTCTGTGACAATGCGATTACTAGGAAAGAAAGAACAACATTTTCTGATAACTGTAGCCCATTTCGATGTCCCCGGCGTGCGCTAGTGGCTAACGAGAGGCGATTCTGCCAACGCTGGTAGACGTCACACCCCGCCCAAGATATGGGACGCTCAACATTAGGCGAGCACCAAATCTGACAAGGCAGAATGGCGACAAGACCCGCCACACCTAGCCACTCCACCAGAAATGAAATGCAAAGCTCAATCTTAAATAAAACAACATATTAGCATAAAGAAAATCTTATAACCCCTCCCAAACACAATAGTATAATTTTAGCGTGCTATACTCCCTGAGCGAGCTTCACAGAGCCCAGCCTACTAAGTGAAAGACAGGTTCAACTTAGGACTTTAGCTATAATATTGGCAACTTACAATTAACTATCAAAAAGAAAGAGTTTTTATGTGATTTTTGTATTTAATTTTAATGTTTTTGACGGCTGCTCTACAGGGGCAAGCCTGGTTTTTCTCCACTCAAACCCACACACCTGTGGTGATCTACGCCGGATCCTCCACCCTCGACAAACAGTCTGCAATCACATTCTCACAATCGGCAATATGGCGAATGTCTAGATTGTATTCTTGCAACATGAGTGACCAACATGTCAGCCTCATATTCCGGTTGTTGAATTGGTTCAGAAATTTAAGAGGGTGGTGGTCGGTGTAAATCACCACGACTGGCCCGTAGGCAGGAACATATACTTCAAAGTGCCTGAGCGCCAACACTATTGCCAGCAGTTCTTTCTCCACCACAGAGTAGTTTTTCTGAGCGGAATTAAACTTCTTGGAAAAGAAACTGACTGGATGCTCCAAACCTTCCTCGTCTGTTTGCATTAAGACGGCACCAGCCCCTACACCGCTGGCATCTGTTGCCAGCTGGAATGGTCATTCAAAGTCAGGGGCCCTGAGGATTGGGTGAGTGCATAGTAGGTGCTTGACCAGCGAAAAAGCCCTTTCACACTCATGTGCCCACTTGAACTTTTCTCTTTTGCTAGTAAATCTGTCAGAGGAGCTAACACAGTAGAATAACCCCGAATGAAGCGGCGATAGTAACCGATCATGCCCAAAAATATCATGATCTGCCGCTTGGTGGACAGCCTGGGGAACTGGTTAATAGCCTGTATTTTGTTTTTGGGGGGGCACACCTGGCCTAACCCGACCACAAACCCAAGATACTGCACAGTTGCCCGGACAAAGTCGCACTTGCCCAGATTGACCACCAAGCTGGCCTCACTGAGCTTCCGAAACAAGGCTTCTATGTGCTCAAAGTGACTCTAAAAGTTGTCATCGTAGATTATAACGTCATCTAGGTAGACAGTGCAGTTAGGGATGTCAGTTACTAACTCATTCATAAGATTCTGGAAGGTTGCTGGGGCATTTTTAAGGTCATACGGCATCACATTGCAACGGTAGGTGTTCCCATCAACCACAAACCCGCATACACCCTTCGCCCGCTCAGACAAGGGCACCTGCCAGTAGCCTTTCACTAGGTCTACCTTAGTTAGAAACTGTGTCTTACCAATCTTGTCTACACTATCGTCAACACAGGGAAGGGGATAAGCATTGGTGGGAGTCAACCCGTTCAATCTCCGAAAGTCAATGCAGAAGCGAACCTTCCCGTCAGGCTTGGGCTGCAGAGTGACAGGAGATGTCCACCTAACTGCCCCCTTCTCAATCAACCCCCGTTCTAACATATACTCTGAGGGCTGGGAGTTTAATGGGTGGAATTCGGTAGGGTACTGATTTAAAGGGGGGTGATCTCCCACGTCCACGTCATGCACCACTCGAGTTGGGAGGCCTGGATGCTCTGCAAACACAGTGGGGTTTGAAGCAAACAGGCGCTGCACGGTTGCATGCTGTTGCTCAGGCAGGTGCACTAGAGCATCGTCAGCCACCTGTCTGGAGTTCCCCGCCCACTGGTCAGCAGAGACATGACACTTCCAGTTATCTTCCACCTGGGCTTCACTGTCCCTCACTCTTTCTCCTCCATGACCGCTGCAGGTCAACACAGGGACAGCTAGAGGCTCAGGGGGGTGCCTCACAAACTCTTTCACCAGATTCACATGGCACAGCTGATTTTTTTACGCCTATCTGGAGTAGCCACAAGATAGTCTAGGTCAGAGATCTTTTTTACCACCTTATAAGGACCAGCGTACTTGGCAGACAACGGATGACCTGGCAGAGGTAACAGAATCAACACCTCCTGCCCCACCTTAAACTCCCGGAGTTTTGTCTTCTCATCGTACCTGTCCTTCATAAGTGCTTGCGACCCTACCAAATTCCTACCTGCCAACTCTAGGCTTCTCAGCATTCTCTCTCTGCTCTCGAGGACATACTTTAACATGGAACATGGTTTTGCTGTGCCCTCCCAAATTTCTCTAACCATGTTGAGAGGGCCTCTGACCTGATGTCCAAAAAATAACTCATTGGGACTGAACCCTAGGCTTTCACCAGGTACACTCGGCCGTAATTCCGCGTGGGCCACCTAGTCATCGGGTTTGGGTAAATCCGTTGTGTAGTTTGTTCGCTCTGAATATAGTAAGATCTCACACTCCCCTCCCTGAATCAATTGAAGATTTTGCCCCATAGATGGTGTATCTTGATGGGAAGGGAGGGAGCTTGTTGTAGTGTTAAAAGGGTAGGACACAATGGGAGGAGGTGACGTTCTATAACATACAGTGACGAATGTTTAACTTATTTACTTCTACTTGTTCATACAATAATGTTCCCGAAACTAATTCGTAATGAACAGTAGATTCCCTCTTTCAGTAACTGAAACGTCTCTCTCTCTCTCTCTCTCTCTAGGTTATAAGAGGTATACAGAATGTTGAAAGTAACACTATTATATATATCCATTTACACCTTTAATGAATCACATTATGAAATTTATTCAGCAATATGATGAGAACTTGAGAAGAATATATTTTGAAGTAGCACCACGAAGTAACATTATACTGACGCGGCCATGTATAATTATCCACCTTCCTCTCCCTCTCCGAGCTCGGACTTTTGTCTATCCTCTAGTCTATTGTTTAAATTGTCATGTTTCTATCTTTGTTACTCGGCTATAAGGTAGATTTTGTAGCGAAAGATGATGTTTATTCTGAAAACTTGGCATTAATATGACACACAGCCATAGTAATTTCATATATTTCCATTAAGTATCGAGAAATCAGCTAATAAGAGATTCAATTTACGATCAGCTGGAAAAAAATAGAGTATAGTTGTCACTAAGGGATGGAGGGAGGTAAGGGTGGCGAGGTGACTAACAAGGTGGGTGGAGGTGGAGGAGTTGTGGTGGGATTGTTTAGACTGGTGGATGAATGTATAATAACTAAATTTAGGATATTTCAGTGTGTGTGTGTGTGTGTGTGCGCGGTGCGTGCGTGCGTGTGCTTAAAGGGCGATCGGGACACGAATGCATAGAGGTTTTGTGTTCGTGGACGGGTTGAAAATTATAAAGGTAAATTTATTTATGTACTATATATTGTATCTCTTTTTATACTGGCATGGCCTTACTTACTCTTTACTTTGTATTAGTTTTGCACACATTTTCAGCATATTTCACTAATTGGCTTAAATATAGTTATGTTTATATGAATGATGCATTAGGATCCCTTTGGACGATCCCCTGTTCGCTTGTTTATGCTTCCTCTTACAATTTCGGTTAATCATTGCACACAAAT
Source organism: Paralithodes platypus (assembly GCA_032716605.1). Lineage (NCBI taxonomy): Eukaryota > Metazoa > Arthropoda > Malacostraca > Decapoda > Lithodidae > Paralithodes > Paralithodes platypus. Next base: position 11,127,729 of record CM064537.1, on the reverse strand, counting down.
CTTGATGTCATATCATATTTCGTGAATTCGCTAATCTGATTTATCTATCTATCTATCTATCTATATATCCATCTATTGCCAGACAACCTTATCTCCCGAGAGGAGGTGGACGTGAAAGTATCACCTTCATAAGCTTCTATATGCCGAGGGAACTCATTCGATTATCTAGCTTTTTTCAATTTATTTCAAAATAACTGTGTAGCTTGATCATACAAGATTATTGCGCAATGCAATATAACAATGACAAATATTAATTGTGCTGTTGATAAACATTATGTTTGCGGTAATATGAACAATACATAAAGGTATACTCAATTAACTTCAGTAATTATATTTATTTAATTGATATTTATTAGACAGTCATAGTAAAGTAAATAGATCAAGGAAATAATGTGTTGGGGGAAAAGTGGATTGCAATTCTCGAGGGTAATTTACTCTAGGTAAATATTTCCCCCTGTATCACATTATCTTATATTATCAGACTTGGCAATATGTAACAAACCACATGCAAAGAGTATAACATATCAGTATACATAATTATATGTGTGGAATAATATTATCTGTGTATACCCTGGTCTATTTGTGATATCTAATAACCTGAGTTTACATGTAGTTACTCATAGTCTCACTGTTACCAAGGTAATGCACAAATTATTTATCAATACCATATTTACTACTTAAATCGATTAACACAGTGCAACTTTTCTCTCTCTCTGAGAAACCAGACTTGGCTCTTCCGTGATACCAACAGATTTGTCATATACATTAGTAATAATTGTATTTATTGTTTCTAGGTTAGCACGCATCAATTATTAGCATTCGTCTATAGAGCAAATTAATCAGAAATAATTAGATTGGTACTATAGCTGAATAGTTAGGGTCATAGAATTTACCCTGATAAATGTTGGTAAGCCTGTCGAGTAGGAAGTGTGTATTTTCAGCAGAAGTTTTGGTAAGGAGCTCTTTATGAAGATCCATACTAATTTCAACCTAATGGCAGAGAGCAATAAAGGTGAAACGAGACTCAAACTATCCATTTGGGGGAGGGAAGGGGTAGTTTACCTTGATGCACAGGAAAATCGACTTTAAATCGCCATAAACAGAGAGGAATTTTGTATCTAAGTTTAAACACTGTTGCCAGCTACTCTAAATATACTGATATTCCTGAGGGAAATGCTTTATCAACAAATTTGCATCGATGTAAATTAATTGTTAAATATATAAATCAGACATGTCATACCTCTACCATTTGGCTTAATGTATCAATGTGATCATAATAATTATGTAATGTTTTCTTTCTGGCCACAGGTAATTTATAATTTTGATAATGATATTACCAATCTTAATGAATCCTGATCAATGTAATCAATAGCCCACCGACTCAGTATTAACTGTGACTCTCATGCTTGAGGTAAGTCATCCACAGATCGACATATTTTGACACTACAAAGGTAACTCATCTAAATAATAATAGTTTACTACTTCTGTTAATCTAATTTGTCGTAGTTTGTAGTTTGCTAACAAAAGGTGTATGTTATATATTATATAGTATGACCTGTACTATTATTTTATTCATACCAATAAAGTGGGTGGAGAGAGAGAGAGAGAGAGAGAGAGAGAGAGTGACATTTCAGTTACTGAAAGAGGGAATCTACTGTTCAATACGAATTAGTTTCGGGAACATTATTGTATGAACAAGTAAAAGTAAATAAGTGTAACATTCGCATTCGTCACTGCATGTTATAAAACGTCACCTCCTCCTATTGTGTCCTACCCTTTTAACACTACGACAAGCTCCCTCCCTTCCCATCAAGCTGCGCCATCTATGGGGCAAAATCTTCGATTGATTCAGGGAGGGGAGTGTGAGATCTTACTATATTCAGAGTGAACAAACTACACAACGGATTTACCCAAACCCTACGACTAGGTGGCCCACGCGGAATTGCGGCCAAGTGTACCTCCCGAGCAGCGAATAATACATAGGGCAACCCAAGATCCCAATCCTTGCCATTTTCAACACAGTAATGCGCCAAGCCTGTCCTTAGGAGAACATCTCCTGGGGACCCTCATGAAGCAGGTTAGTTACACAGGAGCCCGCAAAGGCGCGATGGTCGGCCAATTACGGGCCGAGACGTCACAAGACAGCAGGTGTCACGTGACACAGCAAGACACGCCAGCCAATGGCGAGCGAGAAGCAGGAATGCACGCGTGACTCAGACACCCACTACCTTCTCGCTTTGAAAGTCTTTCTCATTCCCACGCTGGTACTATTATCACTACTGTTGATATAAAATACAACCCGTTGTCACAGACGAAAATGAGACCACCACTGGACTGTCTATGACAATGCGTATTACTAGGAAAGAAAGAACAACATTCTCTGATAACTGTAGCCCATTTCGATGTCCCCGGCGAGCACTAGTGGCTAACGAGAAGCGATTCTGCCAACGCAGGTAGATGTCACAGCAGGAAGACCCCCATTGAGGTGGAGAGACTGCGTAAGACAAGCTTTGGATAATAGAGGAATGACTATATAGATCAGGCAAAGGAAGTGGTAATTAACAGGAATAAATGGAGAATGCTTGTGGATAGTTGAGTGAACACGTGGTCATTTGGGGGAAGGGGTCGTGCGCAAGTTGGACTAGATAATAGTCCATCAGGTGCCTGGCCCGGGGAGACGATTAACCCTCTCACGACCATATGACGCAGAGGTTGCCAGATTAGCAATAATAAATAGAGTTCTCTCACTCCTATAATTACCTCTCCAAAATTAGTTTTCTGCCCACAGCTAACTCAAAGACAACTGCAGAGGTTGAAATAACTAAACTAAAGGTTTATAAATACCCCTGATGGTAACAAAGGCTTTAAAGTATCCCTAATAGGCTCAAAATTGCGTCAAGAACGTGAGAGGGTTAATATGAAGGATGCGCCTGGAAGTTGGGTGGGCGGGTTTGTGGCTTCGGGTCCGCTGCATGTCTGCCTGCCGAGATCGGAACCTCTCCAGGTGGTCGGGGGCCGGTGGAGTGCTGGAGCGACCTTGGTGACCTTGGTCTCTGGGTCTTCTCCTGGGTGACCTTGATGTTTGTGAATTTGTGTTTTGTCTGTGTTTGTTCGTCGTTTTATGTTGAGTTTTGTGTTTTCCCTGTTCTTGCTGTCCTCAGGCGGCCACACCCAATAAAAAAAATAAAAAAATAAAATAAAAATAGAATTACATAGAAAGTAAAAAATAAAAATTGGAAAAGTGGGGATTGGGCCTGAGCATATAGATAGATAGTTAGATAGATAGATATATAGATAGACCACTCATATCACCCCCAAACACACACAAACACCATCTCCACACCATACACATATCACCACACCATATAGACTCATATAAACTTTAACACACATACACACCCTCCCACACCAAACACATACCCCCACCCATGTACTCATATATATCACCCCCAACACAAATACACACTCACACCCTCTCCACACCATAATCATATCCGATCACCTATATCTCCTGACTTGCGAGGTGGTCGTGGCAGCGCAGACGAGTCAAGAACGTAAGGACCCACTCCTGGGCTATAATCTTTCAGAGGGATCTCCGGGTTGGAGCCTGGAACAAAATAACGCTCTTAGATGATGCCTGGCTACCTACTTTATCTGGGGAGCTGCAGCAGCTGGGGGTCGACATACTGGCCCTCTCCGAGGTGAGGTGGCCGGGCAATGGTGAGAGCAGTTGCTATAATAACACATACTATTGGTCTGGCTGTGGCAAAGTCGAGTGGCCAGACTGGATGAAGATGTGGGTCAGTACAGGGCCCTGTATCGCAGATTGAGAACTTTTCTGAGGAGAGACAAATAAAGGTATGTCAGGGGAATCGCTGAGGAGGACGAGGATCATTTCTCTGCAAATGACCTTCAGCCTGCTTACTGAGCCCAGAAGATATTTCGCTCAAAGCCTTTATCCCCAGCTTAGTTTAGTTCAGATGGAGGATGGTCAACTCGCAATTGGGTGATAATAAATGCAGAGCATACTCGGTTGAGTACTTTGAGCAGTTGTACATGGCCAGTGCCCCTAACATAGAGTTTCATGCAGTGGATGTCCAACCACCAGTGCCTGATCCGTCAATGAGTGAAGACCCTCCCTCTCTTGCCGAGGTAAGGGAGGCTGTGGACAAGTTAAAGGGTGGGAAGGCTCCTGGTATTTGGTGGCATTCTTGGAGAACTGCAGAAAGCTAGGAGTGAGTCCATGATCCATGAGATACATTCGGTCCTGAATGCTGTATAGCAGACAGGTATCATTCCCCTTGACTGGCAAAGGGGTCTGACCACCTCTATTTGAAAAGGGAAAGGGAACTGACAGGACTGCAATGCCTAGTGTGGTATTACACTGCTCAGTGTGCCAGGCAAGGTCAGTGCCTATATTCTACTGATGCAAATTCGAGGCCACCTGGTAAAAGAGCAGAGACCTGAGCAACCTGGCTTTACATTAAAACAGTAAACAATTAACCGGATTCTGTCACTCCAGGTTCTTGTGGAAGCCCAACTTGAGTTTCAAAAGGGTTATATATTGATCTAAAGAAGACATTTGACTCGGTATACCGAAAGATGCTCTGGGAGCAGCTACTGCAAATGTGAAATTTATTTTATATTTTATTCAAATATGTTATTTAGCCATTAGTATACAATATAATTTTGCTTACAAATTAGTTGTAAAAAAAAAAACAATAACAAGGCTGAACGTTTTGAGAGATATCTCTCTTAAATTCATCTGGCTATAACTCGATCTATCAACAATTAATTGTATGTAATATACTCCGTCACAGTTATGTGCCCTGGGAAATATGTGTTGTAAATAATTTAAAATATTGAAAAAGGATATACGTGGGTAAAATAAAATAAAATAGTGGTGATTAACATTGAGTATGCACTCACTTCTCAGAGCTCATATTTGAGTGTTCTTTATTACTGTTACCTATCTAATACCATATATAAAATGTGATATATATAATATACATTGTACAACAATTGACGATGTCAAAGGCCACACTTGTAATTATATACCCATAATTCAAGATAAAGACATATGCTCCCCTGACAGTATATGCCTAATTACTAAAAGACATACAGTAGACATTTTAATGTATGGAATACACACATGCAACATTCATTCAGACCGATATATGAGAACATGGTAAATCATATACTGTATATTACATATCCATTTATATGAAAACATTCTTTTACAAATGCTAACTACAAATATATACACCATTACAGACAAAAATACAAGCATGTTTATTACAATCTAGTATTCAAACTCACTCAACCGTTTACGTGGCCCTATGTCAGATCCCTGTGGGGATTATTGAACTGGTGTCTGGACTTTGTTCTCTTGACATTTGGGGCCTCCTCTTTGCTGGCATTGAGTATTTTGCTATTATATTTTAAGTGGAATGTGATAATATGATGCTCACTATAATTCATCCCCAACATTCATAATTCTCTATCAATTCTTCTTTTGTTGCATGTACAAGGTCAAGGACGTTATTTCCACAGGTCGGAGATCTAACAAATTGATAGAGCGAACTCTCTTGCAAGTTTGAATACAGGTCGTGTCTCCCCATTTAGTCACAGGTAAATTGAAGTCTCCAAAAATTACGCTATCATGTGAGTTACTTACGTCTGCAATTTGCTCATAAATGTATCAGTCAGTTTGCACTGATTGATCTAGAGGTCTGTATATTAATACAAGTATTATGTCACTTACCCCTGGGGGTAAGGGAATAGTGCCTCCTGCGTGTCATAAGAGGCGATTAAAGAGGTTGGGTCAGTGAGCTTGAGACCCCCCACCCGTGAACAATACTTACTGCAACGATGAACGAACGAACAGCCTCGGATGTGGACGAACCTAATGTTGACGAATCCCGACCTACCATGAACAATCTAAGAATAGCGACTTGGAGTGTGAGAGGCGTGAATGATGACACAAAAGAGAGAGAGAGGTCCTGGAAGTGTTAGTGAATGCCAGGCTGGATGTATGTGAAATACCTGAGATCAAATGGAGGGGTACAGATGTGAGAGAGTGGGAGTGTGGAATGGGTGTGTGTGCTGGAGTGAGTGAGGGAACAGCGAGAGAAGGTGCGTGTTTGTTTGTAAGTAACAAATGGAAGGAGCGTGTAAGAGACTATGGGTTTGTGGGTTCAAGGATTGTGTGGGTGAGAATAAAAGTAGGAATATAAATGTGGGCGGTTGTGTGTGTATGCTCCGACAGATGATAAAAGTGTAAGAGAGAAAGAGGAGTTCTGAGTGAATGTGCAGGCATACCTGGATAAGTTTGGCAAGAACGAAAGAATATTTTTGATTGGGGATACGAATGGGAAGGTGGGTGATAAGAAAGTTGATGGAGTGATGGGAGGGTGGGGTGTACTGCACTTGTGGACGTATGTGCCGGCAGGTGGCTGTGGATAGCCAACACCTTCTTCCGACACAGAATGATACACAGGTGCACATGGAAAGTGGTGTGGTATAAGAAGGATGAGACAGTGGTGGAACAAAAGGCACTGATTGATTATTATATGTGTGGATTAACGAACGAAAAAATCTGTGCTGGATGCTAGGGTGTATTGGGATATTGGAGGGGGTCTGTCTGACCATTATGTAGTAGTAGCTAACATTTGGATACAAAAGAAGTGCGCGAGGAGAGCTGCAGGGAGGTGAGAGAAAAGTGGAATGGTAAGGAGGGTGGAGAGGTTGCAAGAGGAGGGAATCAAGGAAGAGTTCAGGAGAGCAGTAGAAAGACGACTAGGTAGGTTTGACCTGGAAGGTATGGAGGAAGTGAAGGAGATGAGCAAAGTGTTTAAGGAAGAGATCTGTGCAGCATGTGAGGAGGTGTGTGGAGTAAGGAGAAGAGGGAGGGGAGTGAAGGGTACAGCATGGTGGACAGAAGAGGTAAAAATAGCTGTGGAAGACAAGAAGAAAACGTATAGAGAGTGGTTGGGTAGTAGAGGGAATAAAGATTTGGAGAGACAGAAATGAGCGAGGTACTTGGAGAAAAAGAATGTGGTGAATAGAGTACTGAAGGAAAGTAAGAGAAGAGTAGATGAGGAATTTTGAAGGAATCTGAGTGTAAAATGGAGGGAGTGAAAGAAACTGTTCTGGAAAGAAGTCTAGAAAGTTAGGGAAGGTAGCAAGGGAAACCGTAAGGGTGTGAAAGATAAGAAAGGGTGAGTGCTAGATGAGAACCAAGAGAGAGTCGAAAGATGGAGGGAATACTTCAACAAATTGCTGAATGTAAGGAATGAAGCGCTAGCAAACATAGTTGGATGGGGTGTGAAAGGGAGAAGAAGAGAAGTAGTGGAGGAGGAGGTGGGGATCAGGAGATCATAAGTGTGTGAAGCCATGAAAAGAGTGAAGTTGGGGAAAGCACCAGGAATAGATGGAGTGTGTAGGGAAATGCTGAGGTATGGTGTTGAGATAGTGATTGCATGGGTATGGAAAATGTTCAAACTAGCATGGGAGAAGGGGAGTTCACCTGATGACTGGAAGACAGGCATAATAGTCCCCCTATATAAGGGTAAAGTGGAAAGAGGAGTGTGTGGTAACGACCGAGGAATATGTCTTCTAAGCGTAGTAGGGAAGGTGTACAGTAGAGTAGTGATTGAGAGAGTGAGAGCGAGAACGGAGAAATGGATAGGTGACAAGCAGGGCGGTATTAGGAAGGGAAGAGGATGTGTAGATCAGAGTTTTACCCTGAAATGTGTTGTGGAAAGTTATCTAGAGAAGCAACAAATACTGTATGTTGTCTGTATGGACTTGGAGAAGGCCTATGACAGAGTGGATAGAGAAGGTATGTGGAAAGTACTTAGAATATACGGAGTAGATGGCAAGTTGCTGAAAGCAGTGAAGAGCATGTATGAGGGTGCATAAGCGGCAGTATGTGTTGAGAATTAGCAGAGCGAGTTCTTTGATCTGAATGTTGGGTCGAAACAGGGGTGTGTGATGTCCCCGTGGTTGTTTACTGTATATATGAATGGAGTCATGAAAGAAATACAAGGAAAAGCAGTGGATGTTGGTGTATCGCTGATAAGGGTGGGAAACGAGTGGAAGCTACCTGTACTGTTGCTTGCTGATGATACAGTTCTGATGAGCGGTAATGAATGGGAGTTGCAAGGTCTGGTAAATATGTTTGGAACAGTGTGCGTAAAACGGAGTCTGAAGGTAAATGCCGGGAAGAGCAAGGTTATAGTCTTCGAAAGGTGTGAAGCCACAAAGTGTGAGGTGAAGTTGAACGGTCAGGCGATGGAGATTGTCAGCTCATTTAAGTATCTGGGCAGTGTGCTGAGTAAAGATGGGACTATGGATGAAGAAGTGATGAAGAGGGTGCAACAGGGGAAGAGGGTTGTAGGAATGCTGAAAGCAGTAACAAGAAATAGGGTGGTCAGTATGGAAGTGAAAAAGTCCTTAAGGGCATGGCAGTGTGGTAATCCCGACACTGACTTACGGAAGCAAAGCATGGATGTTGGCGGAGAAGCTCAGACCAAAAGTGAGAGGGGTGGAAATGAGTTACTTGAGAAGTGCATGCGGAGTTACGTGGAGGGATAGACAGACGAATGAGAAAGTAAGAAGGAGGTGTGGTGTGGAGGTGAATGTGCTGGAAAGTGTGAAAAGGAACATCTTGAGATGGTTCGGCCATATGGAACGTATAGGAAGCGAAAGAATGGCTAAGAGGGTGTACGAGAGCGAGGTGGAAGGACAGAGAGGGAGAGGTAAACCGAGAGAGAGGTGGAAGGATGGAGTGAAGAAGTATATGGATGAAGGCGGTGCTGGTTGGGAGGAGGGGCATTAACTGACTGGGGACAGAGGTGCATGGGGGCGTTTCGTTCATGGCCACTCCTTCGGGGATCACGGCGTCAGGCAATAGATAGATAGACAGATAGATAGATTATTTGTGTACCTTTATTATATTTTATTAGCACAAAGGATGTGTAGACATTCACAATTTGAGGTTTTGATGAGAGTATCGGGTAAAGACTTTCTTTTAAAACAAATATAAAGCGACCTCCATTTTTGATAATTCGGCTTTTCTAGTACATTACATATCCGGGAAGTGAATACTCTTCTAAAAAGTCTCTTTCTTCTGTATTGAGCCAAGATTCTGTTATGACAATTACATCATAATTTTCTGTAAACACTAGCACCTCTTAATCTGAAAATTTATTGCATATGCTACAAACGTTTGCATAGAAAACCTTTAAAGTTGTGGTATTAGAATTCAAAAAGTGTTCTTTAATCAAATGTTTTGTTCTGGTCGGATCTACATATACATACCTGTCTGTCCTCGGTCCTCAATCCTCTTCCCTGGTAGCCCTCGGTTGACTTTGCTTTTATTCCGAATATCCTTTACTGCGTCGTGAAGAAGGCGGCAAAGTTTTGCGGCTCCCACCTGGTTCAGATGGACTCGATCCGCTACAAACAAATGATCTTCACAGTAGAAGAACGGTCAGGTGGGGACCAATCCAACGTCCTCCACCCCGCAGAGGTTAGCAAGTTGACGATTCATACTGATGGCTATGTTGAATAACCGGCTCTCCACACCGATTCTGGAGACGATCCCTGATATGATGACTCTGCATGACTTTTCCTTATACGTCTGAATCAGCTTCCGGTACTTATACATGAGGTCCTCCGATCGTGTCCGCTGCACGTCATTAGATCCGACATGAATGGCGTACATTGTGCTTGAAGGGGCCAACTTCGAAACTTCATTCACTGCGGCTGCAACAACGTCCACTACAGAAGCGCTTCCTGGTTCTGGGTGCCCTGGCGCAGAACTTTGTGAGTTGGCCACGAACCATCAAATCTCCTACGAGCAAAATTTCTTCCATTTCTTCTTCGTCGTCTAAGTCCGCAAAAATCTGGTAACGGTTCTGGCACAGAGTTTCGGGGATGATCTTCCTTGTGATGGGGCGAATGATTTTGCTCACGACGCGGAAGTTATCCTGAGGGAGTCATTATATGATTCTTCCTGAACTGGTACTTGTACTGAAGCGGGTACATCAGGCGTTGGGTTGTTGGAAGATGACGCAGTAGTAGTAATTACTTCATTTGATGATACTCCTACATTGAGCGTTGCAAATTCTTGAAGTGTTTCGAGCTTCTCGGCGAGGGCGTTAATCTTGATTATAGCTGCATCCAGATTTGCTGCCAAATCTTCTCGGAACTGGCAGAATCGGCAAGCATGAATTTCGGGGCAAGCAAAAATGGTAAGGGCAAACCTACCGGAACACCTCATACAGGCACGAGAGATGGTTACAATAACAACACTTCAAAGCACTTCTAATCACTTGTCTCACTTCAGAACACTTTATTCACTTCAAAGCACTTCACACACTTCAAATCACTTCACACACTTCGGATCACTTTACTCACTTCAAATCACTTCACTCACCATAAATTACTTCACTCACTTTAAATGACTTCACTCTTCATATCGCTTCACTTACTTCAGGACTAAATACTGTATACCTGTATACAGTGCTGGCACAATTATAAAGGAAATTGTATGGTATGCTGGAATGAAGAGTAATGCGCCTATTTAAATGGTAGTTACAACTACCGGTACCAGAAAATCACTTAACCTACAATGGCTATCGAAAAATACAAGTATAATATGATAACAAGTACCTGAAATGTGCTTAATTAGCTATCAAAAGACAAGGTGACATACAATAAGATCTAGAGTTCAATATATAAAATACAAGAGGGTTGGTTTATGATTACACATATGGCGCTGGCGACTGCGTGGGTATAGCTTACAGACAAGATACATTTGACAAACGTTTATCAGTCAAAAAGACAGCACAATGTCATGAAAGGTTACTCCAGGGCGGTTTATTAAGCACTTGCTACAATAAGGGCTAGATTTTAATATATTGAACACAAACAGGTAGTTTGTTTACAATAGGTGCGCACACAGGCGTCGCCAGTAGCCGGTTATATGTAAACACAGAAAGTCTTGGCATGTTTATCAGTCATTAATACAGCAAATTATCATGCAAGGATACTACTGGGTGGCTTAAATAGCACTTAGCTACAGTTCATGCACAAATATAAGAGGATGAGCCATGGAACACTCATGTTATGGTCAAATATTCAGGCGGCAGGACTGGTGACGCTCCAACAGTGCTCGGTTGACTGTATATGGCGTTGTGGATACCTGTGCAGAAGAACGAAGCTGTGGAACTTCAAGACACTGGTGCTCGCTGTCTTACTATATGAACGTGATTTGAAGAGATGCACCAACTCTTTTCATACTAAATGTCTTTGCAGGGTCATGAGCTATTGCTGGCATGACTATATCTTGAACCAGCGACTACTCCATGGAGCTGATTCAATATATTTTAGTAAACGCTGTGGTAGTAAATATGTAGTTCGCCTCCCTGAAGCTGACACTGATCACCAGGTGGTCTCTACAGAGGACATCCCCGAATGAAGGAGGCCTAGGGGATGACCACGGAACTCATAACTGAGGTAAATCGACCAATCTTGCGATAGGATGCTTGATATGATCCAGGCAGATGCATGGAGTCTTGCCCCGGGGAGGACCCCCGGAGTGGAGTCGGAGAGTGAGGGCAGCTATATGCGCTATCACGACATATGTTCCCATTGAATGATTGAACACCATATAGATACACACCCTTCAACACCATACATACACATACACACACACCCTCCCGCACCATACACATATCCCAACACCATATAGACACACACCCTCCCGCACCATACACATATCCCAACACCATATAGACACACACCCTCCCGCACCATACACATATCCCAACACCATATAGACACACACCCTCCCGCACCATACACATATCCCAACACCATATAGACACACACCCTCACGCACCATACACATATCCCAACACCATATAGACACACACCCTTCCACACCATACACATATCCCAACACCATATAGGCACACACCCTCCCGCACCATACACATATCCCAACACCATATAGACACACAACATTCCACACCATACACATATCCCAACACCATAATAGACACACACCCTCCCACACCATACACATATCCCAACACCATATAGGCACACACCCTCCCACACCATACACATATCCCAACACCATAATAGACACACACCCTCCCACACCATACACATACCCTAACACCATATAGGCACACACCCTCCCACACCATACACATATCCCAACACCATAATAGACACACACCCTCCCACACCATACACATACCCTAACACCATAATAGGCACACACACTCCCATACCATACACATATCCCAACACCATATAGTCACACACCCTCCCACACCATACACATATCCCAACACCATATAGGCACACACCCTCCCACACCATACACATATCCCAACACCATAATAGACACACACCCTCCCACACCATACACATACCCTAACACCATATAGACACACACCCTCCCACACCATACACATATCCCAACACCATAATAGGCACACACCCTCCCATACCATACACATATCCCAACACCATATAGGCACACACCCTCCCACATCATACACATATCCCAACACCATATAGACACACACCCTCCCACACCATACACATATCCCAACACCATAATAGACACACACCCTCCCACACCATACACATATCCCAACACCATAATAGACACACACCCTCCCACACCATACACATACCCTAACACCATAATAGGCACACACACTCCCATACCATACACATATCCCAACACCATATAGTCACACACCCTCCCACACCATACACATATCCCAACACCATATAGGCACACACCCTCCCACACCATACACATATCCCAACACCATAATAGACACACACCCTCCCACACCATACACATATCCCAACACCATATAGGCACACACCCTCCCACATCATACACATATCCCAACACCATATAGACACACACCCTCCCACACCATACACATATCCCAACACCATAATAGACACACACCCTCCCACACCATACACATATCCCAACACCATAATAGACACACACCCTCCCACACCATACACATATCCCAACACCATATAGGCACACACCCTCCCACACCATACACATATCCCAACACCATATAGGCACACACCCTCCCACACCATACACATATCCCAACACCATATAGGCACACACCCTCCCACACCATACACATATCCCAACACCATATAGACACACACCCTCCCACACCATACACATATCCCAACACCATATAGACACACACCCTCCCACACCATACACATATCCCAACACCATATAGACACGCCCTCCCACACCTTACACATATCCCAACACCATATAGACACACACCCTCCCACACCATACACACAATATCTCCAGTCCCCATTATCATACAGACATTATATCACCTCCAACATACACACACATTCACTCTCATAACACCCTCCAACATCATACCCATATCCCCACACCTAATAGGCCTCCCCAACTCCACCCCCACCCACCCAACACACGCACACCAGCACCCCGTGTTTCAGCTTAAGTGGCCACCCTTTTTACACCTTCACTTACCGGCCTGCTACACTATTCACACCGATATACTCTGCTGTTTTACCAGGGAATTACTTACTCGATGTTCCTTTCGTGTATGCATTAGCAGTGAATACATGCATAGAGATAAGCTCCGGGGTTTAACTTTCCACACTCACAAAGGAAAAGGAAAAGATATTCTTGGTGAGTGGATAACTATATATACAGTATATATACAGTATATATATATATATATATATATATATATATATATATTGTATATATATATATATATATATATATATATATATATAGATATGTGTGTGTGTGTGTGTGTCTATATATATATACTCGTGTATATGGTGGAATAATTGTAATAGCAATTGATATGCACTCAGATAATATATATTATCTCTCCTATCATGAATTATGAAGATTAGTGGTATACAAATAATACAACAACAACAAATCATTATGAATATATTATGCATATATCTTAACCTACAAGTAACAATCACAGCTCAAGCGCACACCATACATATTCTTACCAAACAGGCCACGTTCACGCATTAATTGCATTCAAGGTAATGGTTGAGCGTATGCTTGAGTGGAGACTTGTAGTATAGGATACGATGGAAGACACACGAAACAGATGCAGGGAGACATTACAGAGAAAGCTACCATCCAATCACGAGTCAAAGAGAAGTCATGTTAGGTATTTAGTATTAGTACTCAGGCAACTTGGACCCACGAAGTCCCAGGTATTTTCAGCCATTAATATAAAGTGAAGGATATGAATAGTAGAGGAAACATCACACCACCACACTACAGGAGATACCAGGTACTGTCCTACATAGTGGCTCACCAACCACGGCTGAATTAGGACCATGGGCACCCTCTATCACTGCTGGAAAAGACCTGGGTTCTATATCTCGGCTGCAGAGGGAAATCCGTCACTCGTCCACAGGCTACTGGTATGGATTTGAAAGACTTACTGTTTGGCTAACAACAAGGAAAAGGAGCTCTGTGGAGGGTCAGAACTAACCAGCACATGGCAGTACACACACCGCCGAATGGATAAAGTACAAATCAGTATTCACAATTAACCAGCTCACTTCAGCCTACAAGCCTTATGTAGACAAGGGCCATATTGCAGGCGATGTACACTCACGCGTACTAAAAGTTGCTCAGGGGTGGGTCCTTCCTTCCCCTACTCCACCCTGGGCAGGTGGAAGGGGGGAGTCGGGTCCAAGTCTACCCCATCTTCCACCCCCAAACTATCCCCAACTCCCCCACCTTCCTTCTCTAGCTGGCAGTTAGTGATTAGCGACGATTGTTCTCATGCATTACAAATTATTGTTAAACCATCATTGCACATGCTTACAATGGCCAACATTTAACATTTATTAGGGATTTATTATTATACTGTATAATTGTATTCTGAAAATGAGTCTCTATACACAACGTGGGTTACAAGAAGCTCGGTTGTAGTGGTATTCTCTCTCTCTCTCTCTCTCTCTCTCTCTCTCTCTCTCTCTCTCTCTCTCTCTCTCTTAACACTCAGACTACGAGGTCAGTTCATTCAAGTTATTAAAATATGTAATGGGTTTGATAATGTGTATCATAGTAAAATGTTTAGCCTCTATGTGAATACAATACACAACCATTGAAAAGGTTGAGCACTAGTATTTGTGGAAACTGTTTCCCATGTAAGATCTGTTCTACCTGGAGTAAACTTTCCTCAGAAGTTGAACACATTTCCTCAGTTGAGCAGTTCAAGAAGACAGTAGATGGTATTTTGCACACTCTCTAAGGACTATTATGCATTGAACAATGTTTCTCCTTCCACTTCGAATATTTCCCCGAAATGGACCGGTAGGTATTTGATAATATTCCTTGTAACTCCTTGTAACTTTCTCATAGCACACACTTTCTACAACCAAGTCTGAATGTGGTATAATTCCCTTCATTAGTGTGTGTGATGAATGTTGCCTGCATTCGATGCACATAGTCAATTAATCATATTCCTAATTTGGGGGGTTGTAGAGGTGAGAGGCTGGGATCACAGATAGAGACAGAGAAGGGAGAAGTGAGAAGGCGATCCCTGCTACATGTTGTATATGTATACTTGATATTGACAGATAACTTGAATTTAAAGGCGATGATAGGGTTGGGTGGTGGCTGATAACTACCGTGTTTGATGGAGGAGCAATAATGGTTTGGTGGTTCTCACAGGTAAGCCACGGTAGCCTGTCCGTTTCTTAGTCATTAATGTATGACTTTAACCTCATGACACAGGGACAGGTGGCTTATTTCTACACTTTTGGTAATTCACTATACTGACGAAAATTAGGGCACGGTGTGAAAAAAGCTGTGTCAAAATATCATACTGATCCAACTGTTTGTTAACAAGTTATTCCCGAAAAAACTATGTAACACGGCCTCTGAAACCCATAGTAGTGTGTTCAGAGCTGCTAATCCACCAATACAGTACAAGAGAGATACTTCCTATTCATTGAATTCATTGAATCACTGAACAGTTCTCTCAAGCTTTCAAACAAAGTTCACTGAAACAACGAATCCATAGTTAAAACACACGTCAGCTCTTACTGCTTTCTTTCAAAGAAACGAACCCACACATACACCATATGACTGCACACCACACTTACCGAATACCACTCACACTTATCATATAATTAAATAATATAACTGACAATATATATATATATATATATATATATATATATATATATATATATATATATATATATATATATATATATATATATTGTAAATGAAATCGAAAATATAATTAATACCACAAACTACATAGATATCTACAATACAGTAAACAACATCTATATCTCTTTCAAATGGTGAATTTAACTTGCATACCACAAAACATCGTGATGGCATTGTTGGTATAACATGAAATGCCACGATCGTTTCGTTGTTCATAATTAACTTGAAAACAAACATACGCAATGTTATCAAATATTTTCAAGCATATAGGCATTAGAAGACGAATTGCCAGAAGTGGCTAGATTGTATTGTACTTGATTTGTACAGTCTTCACTTCTAAAACAATCTCCATAACCCCCTTTGGACTAATAAGGATGGAATACCTAAACACTATTGTTAGTTCCTCGTGAATTTGTACTTCGTATCTTTATACTGGAGACTCGACTTAGAGATGATTGGCTGATGGGACTGTGTGGTATGTGTCTTGTATTTATTTATTTATTATGATTTTTGTTTTTGTTTTTGTTTTTTTGCAGTTGAAAAGTGTTTTTCGGACACTACCATCAGCCAGTCAGGTTAAAGTAGAGTTCTTTAGTTCAATGTGACAATTGCAAATTCGCTTAGTTAAAACAAATAGACAATGGTTTGCAACAGTCAAATACAGTCGTGAACAGTCACATGTGAACCTTATTGGAGGATCATTTTGATACACTCAAGAACTATTTGGTACACTGCTCGAGCGACAAGGTCGTACCACTGGACTGGTAATCCAATGGACCCGGGTTCAAATCCCGATATGTCCGTGGGAAGATATCGGGATGGAATATGTGCTTTACCTAGTATCAGTGCATTACCACAAAGCCCACCGAAACGCCAAATAAATATCGTCATTGTTCCCTGATTAAATAGCACTGTATGAATATTCCCATATTCAAAATATGCTACAGGGGGACAATGCCTAGTGAGTTCATTGCTCAATAGGTGGCGTTCTGAGAGTGACGGTCCGAGTCTAGGAGGTGAGACAGTGAAGCACTGGAGCGAGGCAGCTTCATAGATGAGGCTGTTTCGAGCCGTGAGTGAGCAACTAAGCCCCATGCATGGCAAGATGGCAGGGGCTGGTTGCAGCTAAAAGTGCTTCACATGTAAGAAGACAAAAAAAAATAAAAAAAAAAATATATATATATATATATATACATATACATATACTGTATATATATATATATATATATATATATATATATATATATATATATATATGTGTGTGTGTGTGTGTGTGTGTGTTAGTTTGTAAAATATAGCTCACCTACGCATTTTTGAGCGGCTCAGTTTGGACTTTGACTCTGGACCATTATTGCCACGTGGCTCATCTGCAGTGAAGCCTGTTAACAGTTTGATGGGTATAAGGTCCAGAGTTTGGATTCATCAACGATAAACCGGAGTCACGCAAGCACTTTACCAGCGAATAATAACGGAGGCAGTAATATACCAAAGTGATGTGTTATTTCGTCTTTTTTCACCTCGATTATAATGTTACTTGAATATGTTTGCTGATATTATAACATACTTATTTCGAGATTAAATAACAAATTCCTGAACTTATTATGACAATGTGTAGCGGATTCCAGACAATATTTCATTTCACCGACATACCAGCTCATGTGACGCCAGCTTTACCATGACAACATACCTGTCATTCCAGTTAATCATTACACTGCCGTCATCATACATTCCACAACAGTAACAGTGTGGTCATTGCAAGTTGTAGTCAGGATCCTATAGCAAGCTGATAATGAACCGTGGATATGAGTTGATGAAATAGAGTTACTGGCCACTTGTTCAACTATGATGAATTTAGTCCATGAGTTGATATCCCCCAGCCACTTAGGACTAGCCCAGCTGCCTCCAATGACCTGTTTTAAGGGGATATTGGTGGTTTTTCTGGACCCCTTTCTCCCTCACGCTTATCCCCATTAGTTTTAAGATTATAAGACGTTTGCTTCATTAGTTCGTCGATTTTAAGACCATTCGCCCCATATCTTTGTCGATATTAAGACCTTTCGTGCCTTTTAGGTGTTGATATTTTTCCTGTTGAGCGATAGCGAGCCTGTGATTGTGGAGGAACTGGCCTTCGGCCGTGAACATTTTCTACCGAAAAATTTACAAATAAATCTCGTAGGGGGATCTCTTGGATGTTTGTTTAAGTTTGATGGAGGTCTAGGGAGGAAACTAAAACATATATGAATATATAAATAAATAGAACCCCCCCATATAACCAGTGTCCCTTTAAGTCTTAAGCCACTGATTATCTTTATTATCATCCTATTTCATTGGTCCACTACAACCAGGCAGCGTGGCTCTGATAGAAGTATTGCAGTGGCCTTATTCCAGTTTGGCGAGATCGTGAGTTTGGCCAAGATTTTTGTTACACAATAATTTTTTCATAACAATTAAGGTTAAACTTCGCCCGCTTCTCACAGTATATTATCCTCTATACCGGTACATCAACTGAATCTGAGTCTAAGTTGTACTAAAATGGGTAGTATAGTATAGAAACAAATTGGAAAGGGTGGACAGATAGCGAATTAGGAGGGTTGGTAAAATATATTACTCAAAATTTGCTTTCAGTGGGTATGTAAATTGACGGTATGCTGAGTGAGGATGATAAGGATGATGATAGACATGCAGGAACTGTCGGTAGATAAAGATATTGATATGTAGACGAACTGTTGGATGTATTGCATACTTACATTTTGAGCATACCTTTCATAGAATGCGTGCTTAAATATATTCTGTATAATTTTGCGCAATTACATTATTATGTAATCATTACTTTATCATTCCAGAAGACAAACACACTGATAGCTAAAGCCTGTATTTGCCTCTGCACGAGTATTTGTTTAGAACAAGTATATTGTACCCCAACACTTTCAACACTAATTCATGGAGCAACGAAGCCTTGACAACATAATTCTATCATTTCACAGAATGTCAATCGTGATTGGCAATATTCATGTTACCTTGGATTTATACTTTGGCGGTATTATATTTACTTTTTATAACGACGTAGAATTTTCTTTTCTTTAACTGCGATTACATGCTCAGTTGCCCACAAAAGTTTTGTTCCTCTCCATGATTTTATAACATAGAAATATATTGCATCTGATTGAATTACGAGTGTAGTTTCTTGTGCAGTGGCTAACGCATGTAAATAATCAACCGATTATTAAAATAAACCACATTCGCAATTCATTCATGCTATTTTACTGTCATGCATAAGATCACGACGAGGAACAAAACTTATTTGGCCAACTTTACACATGGAAACAGCCACTGATCGTGTTGTATGTGTCGGGAATTTAGATAAAGAGGTTAAATTACATATCACTGGTACATGAAATATCCCAACAAATAGTTATACTATAATTACCAACGAGGTATTCGATGGGTGTAATCCAGTCCCCCACACGCGGCTAATTCAAATAATCATCACTTTCATTAGAAGTGACCTTTATTGGTGAGTGAACAGTGACAATCATCATTTACTGGTGAGTGAACAGTGACAATCATCATTTACTGGTGAGTGAAAAGTGACAATCATCATTTACTGGTGAGTGAACAGTGACAATCATCATTTACTGGTGAGTGAACAGTGACAATCATCATTTAGTTCTGTACTAACCTTTATTTACAAGTCTTGCACAGTGCCCCACCAAATGTGTGCAAACATACTGTAGATTTATATCCGTTGGTTAAGGGGGTATCTCCACTTGAGGGATTTTTTGTCTTGACCCCTTTCTCCCTTATGTTTAGCCCCATTGCTTTTGATATTATAAAATGTTTGCCCCATTAGTTTAGTGATTTTAAGAACTTTCACCCCATATTAAGACCTTTCGTGCAATTCAGGTGTCGATTTTATCCTGGCGAGCGATAGCGAGCCTGTAATTTAAGAGGAACCGGCCTTTGGCCGGGACATTTTTCTACCAAAAAAATTACAAATTTATCTTGAAAGGGACTCAATGGGGTGTAATTTTAAGCTTGATGGAGGTCTAGGGAACAAACTAAATACCTCCCCTTAATGTACTGTACCTCATAAACCAATGTCGGTATAAGGAAACACATTGACAACATCTGGTTACTTTACTCTCCCGAAGTCAAGTAAGGTGGCTATAATTCTTGGAGACTGTTCACATTCCTCTGAAAGTTAACATCCTCTACCAATAACGTCAATTTAGTAAATCAGTATATTACTTTATGATTTATATGATAATACAAAACGATCCTGTTTCTTTCATCTCTGACACAATAGCCTGACTAGATTATTATTTTGCATTTATTCTCTACAAACAACTGTACCATTACAAGACTTCCGCATTGTGAAAATGCACAAATATTGTGTTAAGTGTTTTTGTTTGTATTCTATTATCTTATGTTACTACTACTACTATTACTAGTAATATTTTTTGTATTATTATTATTATTATTATTATTATTATTATTATGTCGGGCAATAATATTTGCCGGGGTAAGTCAGTTCTCTCTTTCCACAACTCAATTGAAGAAGAAATTCTTAGTTTCGTGTGAGTTAAAAGATTTAGCAATAATTTTGCAACTGTTTCCCCGCGTGTAATTAGATTGGTCGATAGTGAAGTACTTACTACAGTTCATATTGACGATGCCTTTGATGATTTTGAACACTTGAATTAAGTCTCCTCTTAATCTGCGCTGGGTTAAAGGAAATAGATATAATTCTCTAAGACGCTCCTTGTTTGGTTTGTTCTTTAGGCTAGGTATCATTTTGGTAACTCTACGTTGAACTTGTTCTAGCTTGTCTATATCTTTTTGGTAATAATGGCACCAGGATTGAACGCAGTATTCCAGAAGAGGGTGGAGTAAGGAATTGTAAAGGGCTAGGATTACTTCTTTGGATTTATGCTCCAATGACCTGCCTATAAAGCCAATTATGTTGTATGCTTTCTTAACAACTTCTGAATATTGTTGACTCATCCTGCCATGGACATTAGTTCCAGGGCAGTATTTCCCTTTCCAATGTTCCCTTACCCACTCTAAACCACTGTTTGGACACTTGATCCTCAGTGTTTTGAAGGACAAGCAGCCTAGAAGGGTCACTGGACCTGTTGTTGCTTGATTTCCTTTGTACTCCATTGTACTCCTTTGACTCGGTTTTAGGTTACTCGATATTGTTACTCCCAGATCGTTTTCTCTGTTTACATTCTTAAGCTGAGTTCCATTCATCGAATAGTTTGCTTTCTCATTTTGGTATCCGATATGTAATACTTTACATTTATCCGCGTTGAAACTCATTTGCCAAATTTGGGCCCAATGGTGAGAGTATGGTGATAATGTGAGTTTCTTTGCAAGCATTGCTATTGCTTCATAAAGGTCACTCGCGGCTGAACCAAACTTGTTTTGACATAGGCAGATCATCCAAGTCTTAGCATTTATACCTGATGGACCTGCCTTTATTAGTGTCGGTAGGATAATGGCTCGACCTTCGGTTCCTCTTTAATTGCTGGCTTGCTGCTGCTCGATACCTAAAGGCATGAAAGGTTTAAACTTGCCAAACTGATGGGGCAATTGTCTTAAAATCTAAAAAAGAATGGGGCTGTGTCGACCACATCAATAACACAAGTCTGGGAACGTCAATATATTCTTATATCAGACTTCAAACTGGATTTTCCTTGCAGCTTTGAAGTCTTGCAATTCAATTTTCTTTGATACCATAAAGAAAAATAATGACACCCTTTCGCAAAGAGAGAGGGAGAGAGAGAGAGAGAGAGAGAGTATGAGTAAGTGAATGGCTGTGTGTGTCTGTGTCAGCAATGTGATACAACTTTATGAACTACTTTTATAAAATATCCTCGTATGTTACAATAACTACTGTAGTAAAGATTAAACCAAGAAAAGCCTACGCTTGTAAGCCGTACTAAAAATGTATTGCAGGGCTGAAAAGTTAATAAATAAATATATTACATAAGATCAAAATTGGTGTACAACTTTACTGCACTATATCGGTATTCATCTCGCCATTTTTCTTTCCAGCTAGCCTATGCGATTCCTATCTTTAAGGGGGAATGGTTCACTTTTTGGGCGATTTTTTCATGTATTCATTATTTTTCTAGTTTCCTCTCTAGACCTCCATCAAATTTAAAAAACATCCATTAGATCCCCCTTCTAGATTAATTTTTACATATTTCGGTAGACAAATTTCCCGGCCGAAGGCCGGTTCTTCCAACATTACATGCTCACTATCGTTCGCCAGGGAAAAATTCGACACCTAAATAGCAGGAAAGTTCTAAATATTGACGAAGAAATGGGGCGAAAGGTCTTATAATCGACTGACTAATGGGGCAAACATCTTAACATCTGAAAACTAATGGGAATACAAAGAAATACAAAGGAGAACAAACTGTAACAGACCTATTGGTCCTTACGGGGCAGTTTGGATATCTAAACTACTAATCTATTGACTACGAGGTAGAGAAAAGGATAGCAAAGAAGAAGGCTCCTCCCAACCCACCACTCCCTCCAGCTAATGCTGGCATGGAAACCGATTGGAAAAATACCATGCAGTATTGAAACACTGACACGGACATTCGGATAGGACAGGGAGAAAAAGAAGTTGATTAGTAATCTAAGCTAACTCTATTACTACAATTCTGAAAGGGAACAGATGTATGAATATCAATATATATTTCGGCATGCATTGACACTTCGTTGCGCGTTATTCTGAAAGAAACTGTGTTAATTGGGGGTAATTTGCCAAGTGTTTATCCAGATGGTTTTTGAATGTTTAGACAGTATTACAGTTTACAATGTTCGAGGGTAGTCTCTTCCAATTATTCACAGCACGGTTGAAGAAGAAATGTTTCGCCTCGTGAGAATGAACACGCTTGCCTATAATCTTATAACCATTATTTCTCGTGTTTGCTTGATTGATCGTAACTAATTCGCTTACATTTAGGTTGCTGAATCCTTTGAAGATTTTGAACACCTTTCTTAGGTCACCTCTCATTCTGCGCTTTGTTAAGCTAAACAAATTTAGTTCTTTTAAGCGCTCTTCGTAAGGTTTATTACGTTATCTAGGTATAATTTTAGTGTCTCTGTGTTGCACCTTTTCAAGTGTCCTTTCTGTAGTACGGTGACCAGAAAGGCACGCAGTATTCGAGATGGGGACGCGCCAATGAGTTGAATAGTGTTATGTCGGGCTTTAATATTTACAGCTCGTGATATAGTCTTTACTAAAATCCAGATCTGGACTTATAGACCGTAAATAACTCAACAGGGTCAAATCTAACACAGTCTTACTCTCACAAATAAGTATTCAATTAGGTATTACAGTACTCATTAACAACACACATAACAATTATAACACCTGTTTATTCAATTAGATCTATTACCTGAAAATCAGAATGTAGCTTCACCTAGATCATTATTGGAACTATCAGGCAAGGATTACCAGGCATATAAATGGTAGATCATGAATGGGGAACAATTGCTCTTCAACTGAGGTTATAACAAGGTGAATAATCTGCAACTAAATAATACACATACATTATAGAATCAACCCTTAATAATAATCGTGATGTGAGTCGAGTGTCTTCCATGAATAAAACAAGAGTAAAAGCACTAGAACACAATCTCAAACAAGAGAGGCTTGGAGAGTTGAGAGAGTAAACAATAACTCAGGTTTGGAGGCTGAGTCTCACGACAGGTAGTGGCGAGCCGGCTAGGTAGTCGCAGTATTCTCAAGTGACCTTCCTACTTAAACTGTGGAGGTCAGGTCACCTACTGGACTGCGGTGGCTGAAATTAATCTCAAAGTTAATGCAACTAGAATGTTAATTTAAATAATGTTGCTCTGAAATTGGAGGCAAAAGATTATTTAATTTATTTTACAAAAGATTAAGGGGGTGGACTAAATTATATAATTTCTAATGAATATCTTATATTCACGTCAACGATCGTATGTAAGAATAACGAAACGAGCCGAGGAATTCAGATATAAATTGAATATATAATTAGGAATGGAATATAGAAGAATATCTATTAATGGTATTTAAGAACAGATTATAATTGACTAAATTAGCTTAGACAATGAACGCTCTGGAACTATCAAGGAATGACAGTGTAATTAATAATTAAATCAATATTAATTATGAATAGAAGGTGATCCACACAACGGAGTTGTGCTAAGGTAATACTCAAAATAGTATTACTAAGACGTCTGAACGAGTTAACAGAGTCTTACAATGAACATACACTGGAATTAAAGGTGTATGGTGAGACGCACACGACGAAGTTGTGCTAAGGTAATACTCAAAATAGTATTACCAAGACGTCTGAATGAGTTAACAGGGTCTTACAATGATCATACACTGGAATTAAAGGTGTTTGGTAAGTGATGTGGAATTAAGTAACAGAATCTATGCAATGCTGGAATTCCTAAGCATGAAGAATCAGAATTACTTACATCAGTAATCAAATGAACGTAAATACTAGTTCATTAAATAATTACAATGGAGTTTTAAGTAAGAGAGTAAAAATTGGGGAACTCGGGGAATAAATGTGTTGATAAAGTAACAACACTTCTCAACGAGGATACTGTGGTAAATTAATTATAAAATTGGGCGTAGGTTCTAGGTAATCAGTGATGGCTCAAAAAGGGTAATTACACACGAGGGGGAACTCGGGAAATAAATGTGTTGATAAA
Source organism: Paralithodes platypus (assembly GCA_032716605.1). Classification (NCBI taxonomy): domain Eukaryota; kingdom Metazoa; phylum Arthropoda; class Malacostraca; order Decapoda; family Lithodidae; genus Paralithodes; species Paralithodes platypus. Next base: position 11,102,714 of record CM064537.1, on the reverse strand, counting down.
ATAACAACACTTCTCAACGAGGATACTGTGGTAAATTAATTATAACATTGGGCGTAGGTTCTAAGTAATCAGTGATGACTCAAGAAGGGTAATTACACACGAAATACACGTCGACCTCAACTTGCAAAATACACAACAGAATACATAATAATAGGAAAATCTGTGAGTGTGCAAGGTGAGTTAATTCAAACAAATGTATATAACACATGTGTAGGACGTTCTAGAGAAAATAAATAAATTATGAACACTAGGTCTTAAAAACAGACCTTAACTAAGTCTTTATATAACGATTCAGAAGGATTAACACAATACGCAGTTAAGATCTTGGGCACAGATCTCAGAATTAATTAACACAACACGATTCACATAATTTAACCTATACCTTAACATCAATAACACCACGAAAAGACACGCAGAACCTTAGGGAATGTTTGGAGGGCTGGTGAAGAGAGTGCAGGGCTGGCCAACGTAGGTCGTAGGTCCTAGGGGCAGCACTCCCTCGGGCAGCACTTCCGGGGGCAGGGCGTCCTCGGGCAGCACTTCCGGGGGCAGCACTTCAGGCTCCAGGCTTCAGGAAAGTGGGACGTCCCTCCAACAGGACTCCAGGGGGCACTTCAGGATCACACACTCTACGGGCAGGGCAGGGGCAGGCTGGTGCCAGCTACACAGTTACTGAGCTACTCGGTTCCTGGGTAGGGGTTGAATAGTAGGGTCGTGTAGCTTGCATACTTTTCTATAATTTTCTTGAGGTAATGTGCGTCTTTTTTCTTGACTCTTGTGGATAGGTCTTCAAGATCAGAGGGATATGGTGAAATCGTTGTGATGAAGTTGTGAGGTAATCACTTATCGTAGGTATACCTAGTGGTGGTTATCATGTATACATATGTGCTAGGTAGCTCATTAATTACTTAAGACCTAGTTACTTAGTCTAATAAAGGAGAAATGGGATGTAACGGACTCGTCCATGAGCTACATTCTTAAACAAACATTGATATAGCTCGCTTAATAGTTGTTCTCGGTCGAGGTTTATTGGATCTCCCAATCCGCCACAATCTGTCCTCTCGTTTATATCCATTCCTGTCGGTAGATGCCAGGCCCTTGATGTTTTATTTGCATAACTACTTTTCCGTGTCTTCCATATCCGGGAGCTGAGGACATGTAGCTCTGTGCCGGCACAGGGCTGCGAGGGGGCGTCACCCGAGCAGGTGACTAATGAGTTGAGGTGACCTCCCATACCTGGTTGTTGTCGCAGAAAACGGGCAAAGCAGGGTTCGCTTTTCTATTTGTCCCTTGGCCAGAGCATGGGAAAACAGGGGTGGCTCCTGCATATCTCTAGTCTTTATAGGGTCTTGGAGTTGCAGACTGGCTACTCTGCAACTGTTTTTTGGATGGCTTGTCTTCAGACCCGTTATTGCACCACATTCTTCGTAGAAAAAGTCGCGACCCCGAGATTTAATAATATAGGATCTGGTGGTGGGTGAGTTGATGACAGGTGTTAAACTTTGGAGAGTGAGCAGCCAAAGTGTGGTAGGGACATCCACCTTGGATAGGGTGTCCATGGCGATGTTTATTTGCCAGTCTTCTGTTTTTGAGATAGGTGACACCGTTTATCTTCATGGCTGGCTGTTCTGCTGTAGAAGGCGGTGTAGCTGGGGAGGTGGCTGGAGCTAGTCTGCCTGCTGTCGTTGGTGAAGGGGTAGTGATGAGAGCTGGGGCGGTAGTACCAGGTAGAGTTGACCTCGTACTAACAGGGGTGGCCGGAGTGTAGCTGGCAGGGTAGGTTGAGGGTGGTCCCGCCGTTGAGGGGGGCACCATACGACGACCAGATCTTGTACATGGGCTTAAACCAAGTATTAGAGAGGGTTTGGAGACACATGATAATGGGGAAGGGGAGGAAGCTGAGCTAGATGAGAGAGGTGGCCTATTTACTTTGTTGGGGGTTAGCCGAATTAGGGGAGAAGAATGTGTGCTACTAGAAAGCAGGGGACTTCTTCTGTTTAATATAGGGAGAGGGCGTGCAACAGGTCTAGTTGATAGATGAGAGTCAGAAGGAGCTGGAGACTTGAGTTTGGAAGCAAAAGCCTGAGGATGAGAGAGAGACGTGAGGCAAGAGGGACAGGTAACGGACGTGGAAGTGAAGAGGTAGGTTGAGTAGAGGAAGTGATAGGTGAAGGGACTAGGTTAGGAATATTAGCAATTGTAGGGTTTGTAGGTTGAGTGTTAGAAGATTTTGCATAAGTAGGTAAACTAACAGATGGAGAAGCTTGGATAGGAACAGCTATAGAGGGTTGATGAGCTTGAGAGGGAAGGGTGGGAGGGCAGAGACAGTGCGTGTAGGTATAGCAGGAATGAGTGTGTAAGGTAGACTGTTTAGATCAAGAGGGGGTCTTTGTCGGCGTTAGGTGTGACAGGTAGAGAAAACTCAGGGGTGGTGGATTCTGTGGATCTTAAATTGTGGTTATTAGACGCAGGTAAAATGTCATTCTGATTGGGATCAGCAAGCATCACATTGTTCTCATTAATAGGCTGAAATCTATGTATATGCCTGGTACGATACGTGCGTGACTCACCAAAATATGAGTGTGGCAAAGTGATGACTCAAGTAAATACACCTATTGAATACCAGATTTTTTTTTTTACAGTAAGAACACTCGTGTTGATAGCCGTATTGAGACACCGCTGCCATCAGTGTTATGTCGGGCTATAATATTTACAGCTCGTGATATATTCTTTACTAAAATCCAGATCTGGACTTATAGACCGTAAATAACTCAACAGGGTCAAATCTAACATAGTCTTACTCTCACAAATAAGTATTCAATTAGGTATTACAGTACTCAATAACAACACACATAACAATTATACACCTGTTTATTCAATTAGATCTAATACCTGAAAATCAGAATGTAGCTTCACCTAGATAATTATTGGAACTATCAGGCAAGGATTACCAGGCATATAAATGGTAGATCATGAATGGGGAGCAATTGCTCTTCAACTGAGGTTATAACAAGGTGAATAATCTGCAACTAAATAATACACATACATTATAGAATCAACCCTTAATAATAATCGTGATGTGAGTCGAGTGTCTTCCATGAATAAAACAAGAGTAAAAGCACTAGAACACAATCTCAAACAAGAGAGGCTTGGAGAGTTGAGAGAGTAAACAATAACTCAGGTTTGGAGGCTGAGTCTCACGACAGGTATTGGCGAGCCGGCTAGGTAGTCGCAGTATTCTCAAGTGACCTTCCTACTTAAACTGTGGAGGTCAGGTCACCTACTGGACTGCGGTGGCTGAAATTAATCTCAAAGTTAATGCAACTAGAATGTTAATTTAAATAATGTTGCTCTGAAATTGGAGGCAAAAGATTATTTAATTTATTTTACAAAAGATTAATTGGGTGGACTAAATTATGTAATTTCTAATGAATATCTTATATTCACGTCAACGATCGTATGTAAGAATAACGAAACGAGCTGAGGAATTCAGATATAAATTGAATATATAATTAGGAATGGAATATAGAAGAATATCTATTAATGGTATTTAAGAACAGATTATAATTGACTAAATTAGCTTAGACAATGAACGCTCTGGAACTATCAAGGAATGACAGTGTAATTAATAATTAAATCAATATTAATTATGAATAGAAGGTGATCCACACAACGGAGTTGTGCTAAGGTAATACTCAAAATAGTATTACTAAGACGTCTGAACGAGTTAACAGAGTCTTACAATGAACATACACTGGAATTAAAGGTGTATGGTGAGACGCACACGACGAAGTTGTGCTAAGGTAATACTCAAAATAGTATTACCAAGACGTCTGAATAAGTTAACAGGGTCTTACAATGATCATACACTGGAATTAAAGGTGTTTGGTAAGTGATGTGGATTTAAGTAACAGAATCTATGCAATGCTGGAATTCCTAAGCATGAAGAATCAGAATTACTTACATCAGTAATCAAATGAACGTAAATACTAGTTCATTAAATAATTACAATGGAGTTTTAAGTAAGAGAGTAAAAATTGGGGAACTCGGGGAATAAATGTGTTGATAAAGTAACACTTCTCAACGAGGATACTGTGGTAAATTAATTATAAAATTGGGCGTAGGTTCTAGGTAATCAGTGATGACTCAAGAACGGAAATTACACACGAGGGGGAACTCGGGAAATAAATGTGTTGATAAAATAACAACACTTCTCAACGAGGATACAGTGGTAAATTAATTATAAAATTGGGCGTAGGTTCTAAGTAATCAGTGATGACTCAAGAAGGGTAATTACACACGAAATACACGTCGACCTCAACTTGCAAAATACACAACAGAATACATATATTAGGAAAATCTGTGAGTGTGCAAGGTGAGTTAATTAAAACAAATGTATATAACACATGCGTAGGACGTTCTAGAGAAAATATATTAATTAAGAACACTAGGTCTTAAACACAGACCTCAACTAAGTCTTTATATAACGATTCAGAAGGATTAACACAATATGCAGTTAAGGATCTTGGGCACAGATCTCAGAATTAATTAACACAACACGATTTACATAATTTAACCTATACCTCAACAACAATAACACCACGAAAAGACACACAGAACCTTAGGGAATGTTTGGAGGGCTGGCCAAAGTAGGTCGTAGGTCGTAGGGGCAGCACTCCCGGGGGCAGGGCGTCCTCGGGCAGCACTTCCGGGGGCAGGGCGTCCTCGGGCAGCACTTCCGGGGGCAGGGTGTCCTCGGGCAGCACTTCAGGCTCCAGGCTTCAGTCAGGTGGGGCATCCCTCCGACAGGACTCCAGGGGGCACTTCCGGATCACACACTCTCTGGGCATGGCAGGGGCAGGCTGGTGTAGGCTGATGCCAGCTACACAGTTACTGAGCTACTCGGTTCCTGGGTAGGGTTGAATAGTAGGGTCGTGTAGCTTGCATACTTTTCTATCATTTTCTTGAGGTAATGTGCGTCTTTTTTCTTGACTTTTGTGGACAGGTCTTCAAGTTCAAAGGGATATGGTGAAATCGTTGTGATGAAGTTGTGAGGTAATTACTTATCGTAGGTATACCTAGTGGTGGTTTTCATGGATACATATGTGCTAGGTCGCTCATTAATTACTTAAGACCTAGTAACTTAGTCTAATAAGGGAGAAATGGGATTTAACGGACTAGTCCATGAGCTACATTCTTAAACAAACATTGATATAGCTCGCTTAATAGTTGTTCTTGGTCGAGGTTTATTGGATCTCCCGATCCTCCACAATGTGTCCTCTCGTTTATATCCATTCCTGTTTATAGATTCCAGGCCGTTGATGTTTTATTTGCATAACTACTTTTCCGTGTCTTCCATATCCGGGAGCTGAGGACATGTAGCTCTGTGCCGGCACAGGGCTGCGAGGGGGCGTCACCCGAGCAGGTGGCTAATGAGTTGGGGTGACCTCCCATACCTGGCTGTTGTCGCAGAAAACGGGGAAAGCAGGGGTCGCTTTTCTATTTGTCCCTTGGCCAGAGCATGGGAAAACAGGGGTGGCTCCTGCATTTCTCTCGTCTTTATAGGGTCTTAGAGTTGCAGACAGGTTACTCTGCAACTGCTTCTTGGATGGTTTGTCTTCAGACCCGTTATTTCAAATAGAGTAAGAATGATTTTTTATTATTTGAATTTGAATGTTTTGCCGATGAAACCCACCAATTTATTAGCAGTTTTTATTACCTCTGTACACTGTTTACTCGGCTTCAGGTCACTTGATATTATAACTCCCAGATCCTTTTCATTATTTGTTTTTGATATTTGAATGTTGTTCATTGAGTAATCTTTTTTAGCGTTGTTACTACCGATGTGTAATACTTTGCATTTTTCTATGTTGAATTTCATTTGCCATTGTTCAGCCCAGTTAACTAAAGTGTATAGGTCACCTTGTAGTTTTTGCCAATGTACTGTTGAGGTTACTTTATTAGTAATGTTTGTATCGTCAGCAAATTTCGAAATTTTGCATTCTATTCCTTCGTCTAAGTCGTTTATGTAAATTATAAAAAAGAATAGGACCCAATACCGAACCCTGGGGAACGCCACTATTTACTTTGCACCAATCAGATTCTTCACCATTTATTACAATTCGCTGTTTACGGTCTGAGAGCCAATTTTCGAGCCATTTCAGAGTTTTTCCTGTTATGCTTTGAGCTTTTATTTTGTCAATTAGTCGCTTATGGGGTACCGTATCAAAAGCTTTCTGAAAATAGAGATATATTATATCAACGGCTCTATCCTTATCATATAATTTGTAAACGTCATTGCAGAAATCGAGTAAGTTTGTTAAGAATGAACGTTTATTTCTAAAACCGTGCTTGGAATCTTTTATTAAATTATTTTCTTCCAAATGTCTTACTATTTTGTCCCTTATAATAGTTTCCATTAATTTGCCAGTTACCGATGTTAAGCTATAGTTGGTCGATAATTGCCGGGAGAGGACTTATTTCCTTTTTTGTATATGGGTGTCACGTTGGCTAGTATACATTCGCTTGGAACTATCCCAACATTCAATGATTTGTTGAACAGATTTGCGAGTGGGTTTAATCATTCGTGTTTTGCTTCTTTTAGGATCCTTGGAGATATTTTATCAGGGCCCGGGGTTTTCTTAACTTTGAAATTGTTGATTGCGAGCAGGATATCGTCTTCATAAATCATAAAGTTTTCGAGCTCAGTGCCATTTGATTGATTCGTTGGGGTCGGTCGGATACCGGTAATATCATCCGACGTGAAGACTGATGCAAAATAGGTATTTAGGATATTCGCCATTTGTACTTTGTTATCTGTATGATCTCCATTTTCCGCAACAAGTGGGCCTATTGTTGAAGTTGCCGTTTCTCTGTTTCTTATATAGCTGTAAAATTCTTTCGGATTGGACTTGCTGGAGCTGGCAATATGGAGTTCCAGATTTTTCTTACTTTGTTTGATGAGATTTTTGGTTGTTCGACGCAGTCTATCGTGTTCTAATTTATCGCCATTATTTTGAGTTGCCTTATATTTTTGGTATGCCTGTTTGTTTACTAGGAGGCTGTTTTTTATTTCATTATTCCACCATGTTGGCTTATATTTGCCAGCTGGGCGCCGGTTTCGTAGAGGGACGCTTGTATTTATGGCTTTGTTTATGTTATTAGATAATATGTTCCATAATCGATTTACATCATGAGGTTCGGTCATTTCACTACAGTCAGTATTGGCAAGATGTCTTCTAAGTTTGTTGAAGTTGGCCCTTCGATAATCTGGTACTTTTTCTGTGCTCTCGTTTACTTTGACATTATTTATTTTAATGTTAAAGGACACTATCCTACGATCACTAGAGCTAAATTCCGGTCCGATTTTAACGCTATTTACCAGTCTTTCATTTGTCTTTAGAATAATATCCAGAATGTTATTTCCCCTCGTTGGGTGTTCTACGTGTTGATAAAGGGCACTTTCCTGAAGATTAGCATATAGATCTTGTCCCGCATGAGCATTTAGTGCTTCGGCCCATGTTGTGACTGGCAGATTGAAATCGCCAAATATTACTGCTTCTTCCCGACAACTTATTTCTGCTATTTGATCATAGAGTTTCTCGTCAGTATCGGGTGATTGTGCAGGAGGTTGATAAATGAGGCCAATTATTATCTTGCTTGCTTGATTATTTATTTGAACGTAACTAGTATCAATATTATTTATGGCAGGTTTGGTTACCTCGATTGGGTGAATATTACTTTTAACATATAACAGAACCCCACCTCCCATTCAATGGGACCTTTCGCAGCTGAAGGGAGTATAACCTGGTAATGCATATTCCGCCAAAACATCACGCTTTTCGTGTTGATCCAAGATTCTGAAACACCGATTATATCGCATTCCTCCATCAAGCAAGTGCTTCCAGGTCTTCAAATCTGTTGCGTAAGCTGCGCATTAACGTAGCAGACAATGATATTATTTTGGATAGGGTTTACATATGATATGGGGTAGTTTATGTCGCTGCTACTGCCCCTGCTCAGTTGTCGTTTTTTTATCTGAAAGTGCAGACTGTATCATTTAGGAGTCTGCCTAGGCGTGCTCCTCCGACTGAATTTAAATGGCAGCCATCATCCTGAAAGAGAATGTGTTTATTGTAGAAATGGTCCCAGAGATTGAGATATTCGACATCTTCCTGTGAGCAGAGGGATTTAAGTCTGTTACTAGTACTGAACGCCTTATCGCAGAAACCGGCCTCTGCATCAATCTTGAGGAGAATGCCTGAAATGATTATGTTACATGACTTACTCTTGTAACGCTGGATTGCCTTACGGTATTTTTCCATTAGTTCCTCTGATCTGGTGCGCATTACATTGTTCGACCCTGCGTGAATAACAAACAGGGTGTTCTCGTCAGCGTTGATGGTGACATCGTCGAAGGCTGCTGTGATCTCGTCCAAACCTGCACCCGGTATGCAAAAACGCTTTCTGTGGTTTGGGACTCTTCCACAGAACTCTTTAAGTTGTCCTCGTAGGATGGAGTCTCCAATGAGCCTGGTCTCCTCAGTTTCGTTACCTGTTTCTGTCAGAATCTGGTATTTATTAAATGTGGTGACTGGCAGAGGCGACCTCCTTTTTGATTGCCTTGCCCCATTTCTTACGAGAGAAAAGCTGGTGGGAGAAACGCTGGAATTATGAGGGGGTGGAGGGGTGTTGTGGCGGGCGGGTGGGTTGGCTGGTGGGGGTGTTAGCAGCTGGTCAACTCTGGTTGGGGAAGGAGATCTAGGGGGAGAAGGGAGGGCAGTTGCCTTGTCTTGGTTTGAAACCTGCACTGGTACATCCTGCTGGGTTTCTAGTGTTGCTGCTACATTGAGGGAATCAAATTCCTGCAATGAGTAGAATTCCTTCTTGAGTTTGATATAGTTGGATTTTACTTCGTTCAGACCTTCTTCCAGTTGTCGGCGGTTTTCGCACAGCCTGCATTCCGGGTTGGAGAGGTAGTCATTGAAGTATTGTCCAGCGAATCGACCTGTACACTGCTCGCAACGTTTCAAGTTCGAAGGCATTCTGGCAGTTAGGATGATATAGAATATATAAATTAAGATACAGTTTCAAAAGCCCTGTGAATTAAAAAAAAAAAAAAAAAAAAAAAAGTTAACATAAAAAAAAAACTGAAAAATATATGGCAGATACTTAGTAATAAGATACTATTTCGAGAGCCTGTAAACTATAGAAATATGTGCTAGATTAGTATGATATGATTATAGGAGACTGTAAATTAGAGAGATATTGGTTAGTATGAAAGCATAAAAAAACAAAAATAAATATTGTGTGTGGTAGACCTAATGAAAGTTTGATGGGCCTGTTTACATGGAGGTGACAGGTATCTTAATTTCGATTACTGAGGCTAGCCTATTTACGATATTTAAAAAAATATAATTATATATATTTGATACGGGTAATGTGAGTGATTTGTATACTAATAAAACTACAATAGTTTGGGAGAGAAAGACTAAAATATACGACAAACAATTATTTGTCTGTCAGGAAATAGGAAGATAAGCTTACTTACTAGGAGCAAAACAAAGAACAAAATAAAAGAAAGAAAGAAACAATATGAACACTTATGTTAGCCGGCGGGATCCTGGTTGGCGGCTAGTCGGGTTCTCGGTAGTGAGAGTAATAGTCACAGAGTAATAAGCGTGGGTGAGGTGATTATTGGCGGGAAATTCACGGATTCACTAAGGTGTAATATATAGCTCGTTGCTATATTTTGCACAAGATGAAGAGAGCGTCTATGGGGCTACACATGAGGGAAAGGGGGGTCTAGAAAAGCGACCTACTGTATGTCCCTTTAAGAGATTTAAATCAATCAATCACTCAATCAAGAGAGAGTGCGAGAGAGATTGGTAGATAGAAAGAAAGACAGAAAGATATGGGTGATATACTAAGTGTGTGCCAACCTGTTTATAGTTCTTATTATTTTCATTGTTGTCTGTTGTATATGCATTCATATATGATTGTATAATATGTGTTAGTGCATCGACTACAGTAGATCTGGACTGGACACGAAAATGGAACTTTGCAGTAAGGGACCCAAAATCGGAGAACGAACCTCCAAGTTCGAACCTCGAAACCGCGAAAATATCACATTTTCGCAGTTTCCAGGTTCGAACTTGGGGTTCGCTCTCCGATTTTGGGTCCCTTACTGCAAAGTTTCATTTTTGTGTCCAGTCCAGATCTACAGTAGTCTATGGTTAGTGTCATTGTATTCCATTTATTTTGTATTTGTTTTAGTGTTATTGTATTTGTTGGTTTCTGATACTTGTCAAAAATTAATTCAACTTTGTCTTACTGATTGGTAACTGTCACAGGTTAGGAGAAATAAGTTAACTCCCACCCTTTCTTCTCTATCTGCCGGAATATAAACTAAAGCTTGCAGCTCCGTGTTTCATTTTCCTAGCGAGTACAAGAAATATATGTATCACGTGTATTTGTGGTTATATCTCTAAATAAATATGTTTCCACTGACTTACCTGGTGAACAAAACTACATCTTTTCCATCTTAAACGACCTAGAGCAGTTAGTCCAGCAACCCAACCGTATCCCGGATCGCTTCGGAGATAGGCCCAACATTCTTGACTTATATCTAACCTCTAACCTTCTGTTTATACTGTAAATATTTTCTCTCCTTTGGGATCGTCCGACCATAAACTAATATCTATCACCTGTCCTATCTCTCCAGTACGGCCACCCAATCCTCCCAACCGGCGGCGCTTGTGGCACTTTGGTGCTGCCGACTGGGAGGCTCTTCGGCAGTACTTCTTTGATTTCCCAAGGAATGGCTTTTGCTTCCGTGGCCGGTGACCCTTGGAGAGTGCTGAACGCATTACCGAGGTAATCCTCTCGGGCATGGAAGCATACCTTCCATTTTCTTTCTCTCAGTCTAATGCAAAAAATTCTTGGTTTACTCATGCTTGTTCTACTGCTGTCCGCAACAAGAAGGAAGCATTCAAACGGTACCGACGCCTTAAGACTCGAGAATCTCATTCTTCCTATGTTTCTGCCCGGAATCAAGCCAAAACTGTTCTTCGAATTCCCAAACACTCTTTTATTAATTTGTGCACTGAACTATCCACTCAAGCTGTTCCCAAGCTTTCTTGCATCTAGCCAAAAATCTCTCCAACAATTTTTCCTCTCGTCTTTTCCTCCCCTTTTCCACTCTCATGGCACAACCATTCTTTCTTCCTCTGACAAAGCTGAACTCTTTGCTCAAACTTTTGCTAGAAACTCCACCTTAGATGATTCCAGTGCTATTCCTCCCTCTCCACCCCCCTCTCTCCTACTTATGCCTAACACCCTAATCTCTTCTAAGGATGTATTTTCTACACTCTCTGGGCTTAATCCTAAGAAGGCGTACGGTCCGGGTGGTGTTAATCCTGTTGTACTCAAAAACTATGCTTCCATGCTGACTCCCTGCCTAGGCAAACTATTTCGTCTCTGTCTCTCCTCAAACGTCTTCCCTTTTTGCTGGAAGTTTGCTCTCATTCAACCTGTACCAAAGAAGGGTGACCGCTCTCAACCCTCCAACTATCGTCCAATTGCTCTCATATTTCATATCTCTAAAGTTTTTGAAACTATTCTTGCTTCCAAATTTCCTAAGCATTTCTCTCCTCATAATTTACTCTCAGATCGCCAGTATGGCTTCATTATAGGTTGCTACTGGTGATCTTCTTTCATATGTTACTAACTCTTGGTCATCCTCCTTTCGGGACTTCGGTGAGACCTTTTCTATTGCACTAGAAATATCGAAGGCCTTCGAAAAAACTCTGGCACAAATCTCTAATTTCTAAACTACCCTCCTTCGGTTTCTATCCCTCTATCTGTGCCTTTGTCACTAATTTCCTTTCCGGCCATTCCAGAGCTGCAGTTGTGGATGGCCATCCCTCACTTCCTCATCCTATCAACTCCGGTGTTCCTCAGGGTTCTGTCCTATCTCCCATTCTCTTTCTAATTTGTATGAATGATCTTCTCAACTGTACCTCCAGTCCCATTCATTCATACGCAGATGACTCAACCTTACACTACTCAATTAGTTTTCCTGAATGCCCCAGCCAGCAATCCCTCAAAGACAAACGTAATGAAGCCATGCAACACTTATATTCTGATCTAACTACTATTTCCAATTTGGGCAGAGAAAACCTTGTTACCATTAATGCTTCCAAAACCCAATTTCTTCTCCTTACTACCCATTCAGAACTCCCAGAGGACTATCCCTTACACTTCAACAATACAAAAAACAATCCTTCATCTTCTCTCAATATTCTTGGTGTCTCTTTTTCTTCTGCTCTCACTTGGAATGACCATATTACCAGTCTTGCTAAGGCAGCCTCCCAGAAGCTGGGTGTGCTCAACCGCCTCAAGGGTTTCTTTAACCCTGCACAGCTTCTTGCGCTGTACAGGGGCACAGTGCGTCCTTGTATTGAGTATTGTTCACATATGTGGGGAGGATCCTCTCACACCACACTCCTAGACAAAGTAGAAAAGAAAGCCTTTCATATCATTAACTCCCGCCCACTCACCAACTCTATGCAATCTCTCTCTCTCTTCGCCGCAATGATGCATCTCTCTCACTATTCTATCGCTACTATAACAATCAATGTTCCTCAGAGCATTCCCAGTGTATACCACCTCTACGTAGGGTACGTAGTACCCGTCTTGCAACACAATCCCACCCCTACTCTGTGCAACTCTCCAACCCAAAAGTGAAACGTTATTCTCAGACTTTCTTCTATTCAACTGCTGATATCTGGAACTCTCTCCCAGAGTCAGTTTTTCCCTCTTCCTATGACTTTTATTGCTTCAAACTCTGTGTGTCCAGGAATTTAGGCTCGAATGTCCCTTGATTTTGGCCCTGTCACTCTTTCAACTCTGGGGGAGGCACTTGGGGAGACCTTTTGTCGCCCTCATCCATATAGAAGAAATAAAATAAAATACATTAATTTAAAATCCATAAGGCAGGCATCCCGTAATCGAGGAGCAGTTAAAAGTGTAGAATAACCCTTATTTGATCTGAACGTCAATCTCAATGGATATAGTTCCATAAAGACAATTGTGATACCTCACAAACATTGGTCAGTAGCTCTACGTGTTCTACAGTGTACACACTAGTTTTACAGTAAACTTAACCCATTACACACGATAGTTCTTTCTGAGGTCTTATTGCTAATTATTAGTCTAACTATAAGAAATATAATATAATTTTATTGAAAGAATCAAGCCAGTATTACTTAATGTCTTTTTCCATTAACTTGTATCTTCATCTCTGGTGTGGCAAAATCTGAGGTAAATGTTATAAATATATTATTTAACTTAAAAGTTGAGCTCCAGGGATAAAACCTATTCAAACTACAATGTCCATTTTGATCTGGTTGGTTTTAGGGATATGATACTGAAGACATTTCATCAATGTGTCCGAACAACATAAACATATAGCTTATTTAGCTTATTTTATTTGGCGATAACTGGTGTGTTTACCATGACGTCACAGGACATAATGGCAGAAATACTCAACATGGGAAGTGGAAGAGTCTGTGATGTTTTTGATGAGAGAAAGTCTTAAACATTTTATGAATGTGCACAGCTCAACATTTGGCTTTGCTATAGTCTGTTCAAGGGATCGTGGGTTTTCAATCAACAGAACACTAATATTTTAAAGAAGATATAATATAGACTTTAGTCATTTTGGACAAGAATCAACACCCAAAACACGGTTTTTGTGTATATTGTTGGCGATATGGGATTATTTCTCAGTATGTAACACATCTTCAGGACCTTGTTCGATCTTTTGCAGAGCTTAAATATTGAATTGGGGTTTTCATTGAGAAAATAACTGACCTGCCGCGGGGGTTTCTTGACAACATAATGGCGTCACGGACAAGAAGAAGAAATGTCCACTAAGCTGTTAAAACAGGTGCTAATTAGTCTGATATAAATTCAGTTATTTTATCTGGTGTTTTGGTGATATAAATAGTTATTGACTACTGTACATACACATTTACATATATTTTTGTATAGTATGTTTTTCCACAATCCCAAACTATTGTTTTATATTTATCCATAGAGTTCACCTTTAAATATAAATGTTTCTTATATACTGTATATGCAAATGATTCAAGAAATGTTGCCGAAAAATAGTGAATTTCGAAAAGTAATGAATGAAAACATATTTATTACTTAAATATTAATAATAATAATATTACACATACAAATAACACTTATTATTATTATAATGATAATAATAATAATAATACTAAAGATGATAAAAATTAAATAATAGTAATGTGGTACATCTCCCTTTACTCGAGCTACCTTTAAACTGCTTAGATATTGAGACATACTCAGTTGTCTGAGTATGTCTAAGCTTGTTAGCTTAGTATACAAAGCAAATTGCGACAATGTACTAAAACACTGAATCATTAGCAGGTGATACAGGTAAATACATTCTTATGATTAACCCTTTCACGCACATATTACGCAGAGGTTACCAGATTAGCAATAAGAAATAGAGTTCTCTCACTTTTATAATTACCTCTCCAAAATTAGTTTTCTGCCCACAGCTAACTCAAAGACAACTGCAGAAGTTGAAGTAACTAAACTAAAAGTTTCTAAATACCCCTGATGGTAACAAAGGCTTTAAAGTATCCCCAATAGGCTCAAATCGCGTCATATGTCGGAGAGGGTTTATATATGAGTGGCCATTGTAATGGACTTGCAACCAAAAATATCCAGGTTCGGTCTTTGTTTAACTATACAAGAATCTATAGTACTCCCTAAGACATGTTCTGGCCTAACATGAACTCGTGAAATACAAAAATATCCTAACAAAGTTAAGTATTGAATCAATAATTAATGAGACGACCCCCTTCCGTTCCAAGCATCACCAAACAATGTACGGTGAACACTGAACGCGCAATCAAATGTTCCCAGATTCGATCCCAGTGTATCTACTAGATTAACAGCTTAAAGCTAAAACAGACTATTATATTGTACAGAGATAAATATTTCTGGCTATAAAGAAGTTCAAGCAGTAGAACCCGAAGGTTTCCAAAAAAAACATGTATATAAAAGTTTGTCGTTCACATTTAGTCTATCTATCTTTCTATCTATATGCTCAGGCCCAATCCCCATTTTGGGGGTAGCCGACTCAAGACAGAGCAAGAACAGGGAAAACACAAAAACAACATAAAACAAAAAATAAACACAGATAAAAAACACAAACTCTCACACATCCAGGTCACCCAGGAGAAGACCCAGAGACCAGGGTTACCAAGGTCGCTCCAGCACTCCCCCGGCCCCTGACCACCCGGAGAGGTTCCGATCTCGGCAGGCAGACATGCAGCGGAGCCAAAGCCACAAGCCCTCCCACCACACTTCCAGGCACACCCTTCATATTAATCGTCTCCCCGGGCCAGGCGCCTGATGGACTATTATCTAGTCCAACTTGCGCCCGACCCCTTACTCTAAATGACCACGTGTTCACTCAACTATTCACAAGCATTCTCCATTCACTCCTGTCCACCACCACTTCCCCTGCCTGATCTATAGTCATTCCTCTATAATCCAAAGCCTTTCTTACACAGTCTCTCCATCTCAATGGGGGTCTTCCTGCGCTTCTATCTCCCCTTGTACCTGACTCACATATTCTCTTTGTAAGCCTTTCATCTCCCATTCGTTCAATATGACCATACCAGCTCAGCACCCTTCTGTCCACTCTGGCTGACAAATGTTCCTGCTGTCCCACTCTCCTACGTATCTCTTCATTCCTCAATCTGTCTCTACGAGTAACTCCACACATACTCCTCAAGCAGCTCATCTCCATCACATCCAGCCCTCTTTTCTCCTTTTTCTTCAGAGCCCATGTCTCAGCCCCATACATCACTGTTGGCACAACAATTCCTTGATACTGTGCACTTTTTCTTTCACTCCGAGATTTCTCGTCTTCCACATACTTCCCATTGCTCCGAAAACCTTCCTTCCTTCACACACTCTCTGTTTTACCTCCACTTCCATACCTCCACTCCTGCTTATTGTTCCTCCTAGATATTTAAAACACTCTACTTGTTCCAATATTTCCCCATCCAGCCTCACATCTAGATTCACCCTATGCTCTCCCCTATTACACACCATTACTTTACTTTTATTGACGTTCACCTTCAGTTTCCTCCTTCCACAAACCACACCAAACTCTTTGACTACCCGCTGCAGTTTCTCATCAGAATCCGCCACCAATGCTGTGTCATCAGCGAACAGCAACTGATTCAACTCCCAATCTCTACCATTCTTTCCTACTAAACCCAATCCTCTTCCCATAGTTCTCCTTTTCACCTCCCTCACCACACCATCCATAAACATATTAAACAGCCATGGTGACATTACACAACCCTGTCGCAAACCTACCTTTACCTCAAACCATTCACTCAACTCACCATTTCCTACTCTCACACATGCTCTGATCCCTTCATAAAAACTCTTAACTGCTTCTAACAAATTTCCTCCTATTTCGTAAATCCTTAACACCTTCCACATTGCTTCACGGTCCACACGATCATACGCTTTTTCCACATTTAGTCAATTTCAACATTCATTCCATCCATCATAAACCAATGTCTGTTTGAATCACTGCTGTCTATAGGTATATTGTCCTTATTGCCCGAATCTCGCAAGTGATAATTTCAGCATTTCGTTCATTGTACTGTTGTTTTTTTTTTTTTTAAATAAATTTTATCATGTTCGGTTTCTATTTGGTAATACTTTCGAGGAAAATGAATTTGAGATACCAACAATGTAATTTGAGATACCAACAATGTAATTTGAGATACCAACAATGTAATTCACAAAACAGGTAGAAATAATCACACATCATTCTCCAATGTGTTACATTATGCGTATTATCTTCCTAAAAATGTCAGTGGATTGCTAGTGATAAAACTTCATAGTTGAAAATTACACTGAAATAGCTGTGTGTTGTGGTGTGGGTGTGTGAGTGTGTGTATGTGTGTGCGTGTGTGTTTTACGATACTTACATGTGATGGAAAGTGCATACAATGGTCTACCCAGAAACCCAAAATGGTGTTTATTTCCAAGTTAAACAAACTTGTGGTGACCGCCTCCAATTGAATACCAATATTCTGAGAGACTGACCATCAAACACCAACATACAGCAATTCAAAGATTAAACAATTTGGCGGGTCGCCAGCATTATACCTACGTTAACTTAGAAGCAATATATACAAAAATACAAAAGGGAACACACTAAATCATGAGTGCGATATTACCAACAGTTAAACAAAAGCTAGCAGAATAAAATCGATAAAAGGCGTGAATATATTCTTATCGTTGGTGGAGGAACGTGTGCAAGTATTGGAGTTGTGGCGAAAGGTTAACTTTAAGTCTATCTTTGCATTTCATGCATTTACACAATTATCAGGCCAGTTTATGTATAGTTTGACTGAACATATTTAATACTATTATGCATATTCTTTTGTTACTAAGCAAAACTATTTGAGCACCGGATAAAGTACTGTGCTGAAATTTAGCAGGATGCTCAAATAATATCCTCTTTCTTCCTTTCTGTAGTTAAACTCTTATCACCTCATATATATATATATATATATATATATATATATATATATATATTACCAACCATACTATGACCTCATGACATCTTAACCATTATTCATCACTGAATCTGGATATCTCGCACTTGATGATACTATTCCAAATAATTGTGCATTGTAGATCCTTGTTCCAGTGTACTTATTTCCTTAAGGCCGAGGCTACTATGTTTATAAATGATATAAAGATGATGTCATTCCTACACATCTACTGATACAGTTGACTTTAAATTTACCACACCTATTATACTACACACACATACTTGCATGCATACATGCATGCATACAATCTTATGCATACTTGTGCATATCCAAGATCAAAACGCATTTTGCAAAACAAGTATAGTATATACTAGACACTCAATATGCAAGCATATTCTTATACACAACGAACACATTACTTAACAAAACTACATACATACATACATAAATACATACATACATACATAGAAACATACATACATACATGCCAACAAGTAATTCACAATCATTTATTGATCACTCAAATTACACTACAGTAAATGGTTGCAAACTAATTGGAATGTCTTTTCACTCATATGAGTTGTAGCATTTCTTTGTTAATCGAGTGGTAATTAACTTATGGAATGGACTACCTATTAGTATCATTGAGAGTAGTACTAGATAGGTATCTCGCTCTTAATACCCAATTAACTGCGTTTACAAACCAATATCACCACTTTATACTGTGCTATCCTTTCCGGTATTCACATAATATCGGTAGTTTAGTTACAAGCAGCCTCGTAAGGATCAATCAATCAATCTATTGTTGTTTGTTTTACTTTGTACGCCTTTTGTACATTCATACAGACAGACATAAGCCTATTGTTATGTCGGGCTATAATATTTACTGCTTGTGATATAGTCTTTACTAAAATTCAGATCTGGACTTATAGACCTGAATAAGCTCAACAGGGTCACACCGAACACGTTCTTAATCTCACAAATAGGTATTCAACTAGGTACTACAGAACTCAGTAACAACATGCATAGCAATTATACACAAGTTTATTCAAGGATATTTATATCTGAAATTCAGGATGCAGCATTACCTTGATACTTATTAGAACTATCAGGCAAGGTACAGAATACATATAAATAGTAGATCATGAATGGAGAGCAATTTCTCTTCAACTGTGGTTATAAACAAGGTGAATAATATGCAACTAAATCATAACACGTGACTTATAGAATCAACCCTTAATAATAATAATGCGGGTCAAGTGTCTTCCGTGAATAAATCAACAATGAAAGATACTAGAACACAATCTCAATACACAAGAATCTGGGAGAGTTGAGAGGGTAAATAAGCACACAGGTATAGTGGGTGAGTCACACGGTACGTGGGGGCGCGCTAGCCAGGTAGTCGCGTTTACTAAGGTCACCTTCTCATTAACTAGAGTGGTCAGGTCATATATTTGTACTGCGGGGGTGGAAATTTAGTTTCGAGTTTGTGCAACTATGAATTTAGTTTCAATGATATTCTTATGGAATTGGTGGCAGTATATTAACGCCTTACGAGCGGGCCCGTCAGTAACTTCTACTACCCGCCAAGCGGGTGGTTTTACCCTAAACGATCTTGTTTCCGTGCTCTTTTCATGCATAAACAAGAGCCAGAGCGTAATACAATTATGTATCCCTAAAGGGCGATAATTGACCTTTCCAATGACACCAGAACCATCCTTCTACAGCCACGCGTTCTCTTGCAACGATCGTGCAAGATGAAGGAAAAATCCCTAAAATACGGTAATTTCCTTACATAATTCCCTGTGTAGCGAGGTAGTGAGTGTGAATGTGTGTGGAGGGGACGTCAGTTGCCGCGCGGGACCCGTGCCGAACGGTCAGAGCCGACCTACGCTCCTCCCACCGCTCATCTCTCTCTCAGAGCCAACTATTGCTTAAAATTGCACACCGCCTGAAGTCGGTCCCCGCCACATAGTCCTTTCTTCTCTAGACTGTCTTAAGTCCGGTCCCGCCAGACAAGGGTTAATTAATTATTTGCACATTTCTCAGCGAAATGCAAATTATGTAATTTCTGATGGGAATCTTATATTCACTTCAAACGATCATATGTAATAATAACGAAACGAGTCGAGGAATTCAGAGGTAAATTTAGCATACAATTATGAATCAACTATAGAATAATATCTACTAATTGTATTTAAGAACAGATTATAATTGACTAAACAAACTTAGACAATGAGTGCTCTGGAAACGCTTGTAAATTGATAGCGTAAAGTGATAATTAATACAACATTAATTATGAAAAGAAAGTAACGCACAGACGAAGTTGTGCTAAGGGAATACTCAAAACAGTATACCCAAGATGTCTGAACGAGTTAACAGAGTCTTAAGAAATATACACCGTAATACGGGGGGGTGTATGATATATGATGAATAATTAAGTAATAGAAACTATGCAATGCTAGAATTCCTAGGTATGAAGAATCAGAATTACTTACATCAGTAATCAAATGAACGTAAATACTAATTCATAAAATAATTACAATGGCGGTTAATTAATGGAATATAAATTGGGGAACTCGGGAAGTAAATATGTTTATAGAATAACAACACTTCTCAACGAGGAGACTGAGATAAATTAATTATGAAAATGAGCGTAGGTTCTAGGTAATCAGTGATGAATTAAGAAGAGGAATTATAACACGAAATACACTTCGACCTCAACTTGCAACATACATAACAGAATACATATATTAGGAAAATCTGTAAGTGCGTGATGATGTGAAATAATTAACACAATTATATAACGTACGCGTAGGACGTTCGAGAGAAGATGAATTAAATATGAGAGCTAGGTCTTGGACACAGATCTAGCAAGGATTGTATATAAGATTCAGAAGGATTAACACAGTACGCAATTAGGGATCTTGGACACAGAACTCAGAATAAATTATCACAACACGATTCACATATTTTTACCTATACCTCGACAACAATAACACAAAGTAAGATACACAGGGACACTTAGGGTAGTATTGGAGGGTAGAGAGAGTACGAGTCTGGCCGATGTAGATCGTAGGTCCGTTGAGCAGCACTTCAGGGGTGTAGGGCGTCACTCGAGCAGGGCTTCAGGGGGTACTTCAGGCAAGTACACTCTCTGGGCAGGGTAGAGGCAGGCTGGTACAAAGTCACTACTGTGATTAGCTACTCTGCTCCTTGTTCAGGTTTAGGGTAGTACCGCAGTTGAGGTTTGCATACTCCTCTACAATTTCTTAGAGGTAATATTCGGCTTTATTCTTGACTCTCGTTTACAGGGGCTCAAAGTCATAGGGATATGAGGAAATTGGTTGTGATAAAGTTGTGAGGTAAATACTTATCGTAGACATACATAATAGATGTTTACATTGGTACATATATAATAGGTAGTTTATTTATTACTTAGGTGCTAGTTACTTAGCCTAATAATGGAGCAATCATATTTATACTGAATCGTCCATAAGCTAAACTCCTAGACAAACGTTATTACAGCTCGCCTATGAGTTATTCTTCGTAGAGGGTTATGATATCTCTCGGTTTGTCATAATTTGTCCTCCTGTCTACATCCATTTGTATCTGTAGACTTCGAGCTGTTAATGTTTTATTTGCATAAACATTTCTTCACTGTACTGCATATCCGGGAGCTGAGGAAATGCTGCTCTGTGGTTGGCTGTGAGGGTTGGAGAGCATGGCGTGGATTGGTTGTGAGAATTTCCCATACTTGTGGCTGGTGGCTGTTGTCTTAGAGCACGGGGAACCAGGGGTCGCTCCTGTATTTGTGCTGTGATTAGAGCACGGGGAAACAGGGGTGGTTCTTGTATTCTTCTTCTTCTCTCCTTTCGTTCTCCTGTCTTCTTAGGGTCTTTTAGTTGCAGACTGGCTATTCTGCAACTGTTCTCTGCAGGGCTTGTCTTCAGACCCATCATTTCACCTATGTATACATTTATGCATACATACACTCAACCATTTGCGTAATTACATGCATACTTACAGACAGAAAGGTAATATGTTATATCTCACTCATTGAAATGTCTTATATTCTTTCAAAATATTAACGGATCATAATAAAAGCATACTAATATTAAACATGCATATTTACAATAAGTATATAGTTTTACAAACTCAATATTTTGAAATAAGATAATGTTTCAAGGTTTTCTTAAACCACTGGCCACCAGCACCGCAGCGTATGCGTCGGCAATGTATGTAACGCTAAACCCCAGAGCCGCATAGGGTGCGTCGGCATTGTCGACCTTATGTCCTATGGTAGCTAGAGGATTCCAATTTGTATGGGATATACCTTATGATGTTGCCGAACAGTGGCGGTACTCGGCAACCCCCAAATCCAGCCAGGCGGGTGGGTACGGGCGGATGGATAAAGCCAGTTTACCCACTTATCCACTGCCACTTTCGAGCTCATTTACTCTTGTCCTATGGTAGCTAGAGGGTTCAAATTTGTATGGGATATACCTTATGATGTTGCCAAACAGTGACAATACTTGGCAACTCCCAAATCCAGCCGCGGTGGGAAGTGGGGTGAGGGACGCGCGGGATACTTTTACATACTTTACATAGTTTTTGTATATTTATACATGACATTGACAGATAACTTGAATTCAAAGGCGACAGTAGGGTTGGGTGATGCCTGCTAACTACCGTGTTTGATGGAGGAGCAATAATGGTTTGGTGGTTCTCACATGTAAGCCACGGTAGCCTTGTCCATTTCTTAGTCATTAATGTATGACTTTAACCTCATGACACAGGGACTAGTGGCTTATTTCTACACTTTTGGTAATGCACTATGTTGACTAAAATTAGGGGAAGGTGTGAAAAAAGCTGTGTCAAAATATCATACTGATCCAACTGTTTGATAATCAGTTACTCCCAAAAAACGATGTAACACAGCCTCTGAAACCCATAGTAGGTGCTGAATTCTTAGATTGATTAAGAATTTATAATATTCCTTTTTTCTGTCACGAGGGAGAACGTTAGGTTATTCAAGTGTCTATTACCATGGTATGTTGAAAATCAATTTGGTGGGTCATTGATTGACTCGGAAAGATTTGATCCTACATTTGTGAAATACTGGATAAAAGCTCCTGCCATATCAGTTTTGTTTAATATTTTGTTAGTATTAATTTTTAGAGAAGTACACCGAGGCTAATGCGACTTACTTCCATTGTTAATGATTGCGTTGATTTGTGTCCCAGTTATTTTTTACAATATCCTGAAGCAGCTTCAATCCTAGTCTTAAAATGATTTGCAAGAATCGCGTGAACAAAGTTTACGATAATATTCATATAAGAAAACTTATTGATGTTACACAAATTCTGATGACTGTTGGAAAGCCAGTGAAAACATCGCATTTCATATAAAACAAATTATTACTTAGCATATAATGCAATCGTGACGAGGAATTGTGATGAACTGCTCGCCGAAGAATTATGATACTTTTTGTATCGAACAAATTTGAAAATGAAATATCAACTCTTTTCAAACTTTGATGTATTCATATTGTAGTATGGGTTTTCCTCTTTCTTTACATGTTTAATTCATTGCAGTAGATGCGATAATTGTGGGTTTAAATAGAATGATTATATATGTTGTCTTTGCGTGGGAGCCAGATAACACAAAGAAACCTGATATAATGTAATTAAGTGATTTGTTAACCTCAAGGGGTTGATTAAAAAAATGTTTACATATTTGGCTCATAGAGGTCCTTTTTGAGGTGCGATATTGGCCAGAACGAAATAATGCTTTATAATTATACTGATACTACTACTACAAATACTGCTACTATTACTACTACTACTGCTAATAATGAAAATTTAAATATTAACCCTAGCTTATATTTATATAAACACATAGTAGTTAAGACTAGGTTACGGTTCAGAACCAACAAATAGAAGAAAGTAAACTATAAAATACACAGCGTCTCGTTATATGTATGTGCTAATCAACTATTTAAAGATTTAGTCAAAGGGTTGAATGCCAGGTAGTTACAAATCTACTGAATGCATTTATGTATAACAGATTTATAATATGAATACATTAAAACCAGATATATATAATAACATAAACATAACTTAAGGCGTATCTATTGTGCCGCAATTTGATATTGGTGAGTAAAATGTTTGTGGAAATACATGCAAGTCTCAAGTGTTTCCATTAAGGGTATTAACAGACAGATAAGAGAGACCTAATTACTGCTATATATCGGGGCAAGATCTTTAGTAAAACAAAACAAAATATATCTCAGTGGAGTTCACTAAACAACGGACCATGTTACAAGACTGCCATTACAGAAATATAGTCTCTTGCATCAATATTGCAGAGCCTTAACAAAGTAGAGTCTGACTCGCTGGTGAGTGAAATATAAACAAATCAACTTCAGTAAGCCAACTATTATCACAGCTCAATAATAAATGTGTGGTCATGACACTTCCCCATCATGGTCACATACATAAATAATTAGTTACAACTACTAGAACAATGGTTACCACTCGACAAGCTATCATTACACAAAATGCTGGTTACACCGATAACCTTCTCTGAATGTGATTGGCTTCATATTATTACATATCAATCTGGCCAGACCTCCCATGATTTGCTCTGATAAAATGTCAACAACTGTCGATGTAGACGATGAAATAATTGGAATATAACGCTATTAAATTAGCTAATCGAAGGAGACAAACGCTGGAATTCCCAAAACCAGAACAACACAAAAGCTGCCAAACCAAACATCAGGTGACATTCCAAAAACGTCACACACTTCTCCCAAATAACATCAAACGCCACTGGAAAAAAATTACTGTCAAAAACCAAGAACCGGCAGAAAATTGGACAATGCTTTTTGATTTCAAATGGAGGCGACACAGATTATGCTATAATAGAGGAATGCCTTGTATTGGTGAAAATAAATGCACTCATATTGAGTCAAGTTACCGAGTACAAATTTAAAGATACAATGAGAAACTATAATGGAAACATATGCACTTACACCATATGCACTTACACCATATGAGTTATGTTAAGAGAATAGCCAGTATAATTTATGTATTTTTTTTTGTACACAGTCCGCTTCAGTCAGCTATATAAGGATATAAAGGTATCCTATACAAAATCGCCAGAAGTAAACCACTGTCAGTATTTCCAGTCTGACAGTTTCTGAAAATGCCCAAGCACATACAGGCGTGATGATCACTGTCATAGAAGTAAATACTCCACTTTACTCGCATGTAGTTTGCTTAGCCCTCTCAGTATTCGGGTACGCCTTTTCACTTTCTTATAGCTAACACTGGACGATTTTATTCTAGTTTGGAAGGCCCTCTAGGAGTGAAAGTGGTGAAAACTATCTCAAATAATACACCGACCCTCACAATTCCTTCCTAAGCTGAATAAACTCATCCACTAATAGCCAGTACAAACAAGAAGAAACACAGCCGTCCGGCTGGCTCAGTTGATAGGGTGCCTGCTTCCCATCTTACAGGTCTCGTGTTCAATCCCCGCTCAGATTGAAAAGTTTTTCTGAGATACAGCCGGCGGTTACTGTCTTCCCATGAGGAAGGGAGATAGGTAATGGTCTCTGGTTGATTAAAGAAGTGTGAAGCGCTTGAGAATCCTCGAAGGAGGAGATACGGGCGCTATATAAGTAACCAGACGATTATTATTATTATTATTTATCTTTAATATTATGGCATCCCTGTAATGGACTTTTCGGAATAAATAGAGTAAAACGAGTTTCTATTATCCAACAGGTTCTTCATAATCTAACGACACACACACGTATATATATATATATATTTGTATATAAATCCAACGACACACCCACACACATGTATATATATATATATATCTTATGAAATGTTTTTGTATCTCGTGTTAAATGCTTGAAGCTTGCAACATAAGTCTCGTCGATAATTAAGTACAGTCGCAAGCATTAGTACAGTTGTGCATCACTATATGATTATTATAACTATAGCTATATTGAGGGACAACATTGACTTGGGCATGTGTATAAATAAGCTTCAAAATATTTCACCAGCGTGCAACAATGGTTCAATATAACTTGTAACCTACTGCTGTGCAACTGATTTGACATTAATTGTCAATACGAAATATCCGCCAAAGATATTTTCGCTCAGAGTGTGTATGTATTAAATAATAAAACGTAACCTTCCAGCCACCAATAACAATAGTTACTTCGTCGATACCAGATCTGAAGTTTCTAAGGTGAATTCTAAGTTAAACGTTCAAGCTATTTTTTCATCGTTTCATAAATGTGATGACATTTTATCAAATATTTTTGATTAACCAAAATGTGGTGGAATTACACGAATCATTAGTATTTATAACAAACATTATCCAAATTCAGAATTTATGAAATAATAAATATTCTATTGCATTGTCATAACAAATGTAATACATGACGGTTCCCCAAGTGGATAAAACGCTATTTTAATTTGTCATTATATTTATATTTTGCTAATATATCTAGGTAGTATATAGTCTTCAGTTATATTTACTAATATATCTAGGTAGTATATAGTCTACAGTTATATTTACTAATATATCTAGGTAGTATACAGTCTTCAGTTATATTTACTAATATATCTAGGTAGTATACAGTCTACAGTTATATTTACTAATATATCTAGGTAGTATACAGTCTTCAGTTATATTTACTAATATATCTAGGTAGTATACAGTCTTCAGTTATATTTACTAATATATCTAGGTAGTATACAGTCTTCAGTTATATTTACTAATATATCTAGGTAGTATACAGTCTTCAGTTATATTTACTAATATATCTAGGTAGTATACAGTCTACAGTTATATTTACTAATATATCTAGGTAGTATACAGTCTTCAGTTATATTTACTAATATATCTAGGTAGTATACAGTCTTCAGTTATATTTACTAATATATCTAGGTAGTATACAGTCTTCAGTTATATTTACTAATATATCTAGGTAGTATACAGTCTTCAGTTATATTTATTTACATGGAGACTACCTAACATGCGAGCCTAGGAAACCTACACATTAATCCTTTGAGTACCAGCGACGTGTGTGTTATATTATTCTAGCTATATTTAGACGATATGATGCAGCTTAAGAAGGATCTGTGGTAGTTTAAATGGTTGGTTGAGATAGTTTGAAACCGCATTATTGCTAGAGGTCCTTCCTAAACTGAATGAAATCGTCTAATAGTTGCCAGAATATGATGAAAAGCACGTCCCTGGTACTGTACGGGTTAAGGGACACATTCTGATATTGTCTTTCTTTTACTCTTCGAACTGTTCAAACGAACCCCCGAGCACAAAGGAAATACATAATAAGGAGATGTATAGATTTAGTCCGAGATAACTACACATATTTCGAGGCACCACTACCATATCAAAATATCTACACACAAAATATCTAAGCTCAAACTAACCATTCGGATATAGTTTGTCTGTTTTCAATTTTCCTTTCTGAAAAGATATATACAATAACTAAATTATCATAATTCAAGAATAACTCTCCATATAATGAAACTGAAGTCATTATTCCACCAATGGACAAAAGTGGTGTTTCACCATTGTTAAATAAATTTAATTTTCCGCTATTAGTTTGATATAAAACATAAACAATCCTCCTGAATCACACTGACCATTGGCTTTGTCTTTGTCTGTTAAAGATATATTTTCGCTTATATCTAGAAGGATAACCATAATTGGATAAAGTAGGACACAACTTTTGACCGGGACTGGATTAGGCAGAGTGAAACATGGTAATGGTCTCATTACGGGCTGCTGGTTCTGTGCCTGAAGAGATTAGTATTTAGGCAGAGTGAAACATGGTAATGGTCTCATTACGGGCTGCTGGTTCTGTGCCTGAAGAGATTAGTATTTAGGCAGAGTGAAACATGGTAATGGTCTCATTACGGGCTGGTGGTTCTGTGCCTGAAGAGATTAGTATTTAGGCAGAGTGAAACATGGTAATGGTCTCATTACGGGCTGCTGGTTCTGTGCCTGAAGAGATTAGTCTGTTGCAGAAATACCCCAGTAACACTAGCTCAGCAGACGTCGTTGGGGCTTTATTGTCTTGGTTTTTAAAATGTGTTTTGAAGGTTTTGATTTTGTTTCCATTATTTGAGCAATATGTATTTTAGTGTGTTACATAGACGAACACAGAAGCTCTCCACCGACACCTTCCAAGCTATAAATCGCCCCAGGGCCCACATTTGAGATAAATTTAAATATTTCGGTAGAAATCTGTCGCAGCCGTTCGCCCCTAACACCGTCGATACCTGAAAGGGGAGAAATGTCTAATGGCCTCCAAACTAATGGGATTAAACGAAAACTCGCAAATTAAATTGGCGAAATAGAGGTCCAAAAATACCATCTATGCTTTTATACATTCAATATCATGGCTTCAATTGCAATTGATTCTGGCTAACATTAAACGACTTCATATGCAACCAAGGAAAGGCCTCCAAGAACCACAGATATAATAATTATTATTTTAGTTACTTTTATTGTTGTTGTTGTTGTTGCAGTGGGAGGCAATAGATCAGTGGATAGCGTCGTGGGTTGCAGACCCAATGGACCTCATGTCGAGTTCTCACTAAACGTCAGTTGTATTTCTGAGGTAATCTGATCGTTTCTGCTGTTCTACAAGTATCCTGGCTACACCGACACGTCAAGAAAACAACCCCCAATATCGTCACAAATTCATAGCGAAGAAGATGCCCCATCATATTCGAAGATGCTGTGAACGATCATATAGCTGCTCTTTCCCGTTTCAAGTGCCGTGTATAAGTCAGATGTTGTCATCTGGCGTGGCAGAAAAGAAGCAACCAACATCTTGAAGTTGCACTTAGACTAGTTAGTTAAAATAGGACTTCAGAGGCTATCAACCCTTCTGGATTATTAAGCCAGCACACTGCAAGTTAAGTACATTTTTAGGACTGGACCGCCTTTTCGAGAACCCCAGCCACTAAGACCATCTAGTGCGAAACATATGAAGCACCAAACGTCTCGAAGCTTCTATCGATAATCTCGGGGCCTCGTAAGAGTTACAGCCTACTGAAAAGCCTACAGTCCAGAGGTTGATACATAGAAAAAAACATCGTATTATGTTTATATTTAATCAGACCCGTACTGTATAATTATATGAAAGCTTTCCCGTCCTCTTCATCTCAATCATGATGGCCAAGCCCCGACCCTTTCATCTCCTTCTCCAGCTCCCTTCCTCACCCTTTACTACTTCTTCTGTCCCATCCTTGCTTCGAGTCTCAACTTTCCTATATTCAAGTTGTCATCGTCGTGTCATGATCATAATCCAGAAAAATATGTCTTCCAAAAGGTATTTGTTTGAATAAGGGTCATTTGTGAATACAAATGCTTGTCGAATTTTAATGTCACAGATGCAAACTCCTACAAATATATGTATTATTTGTCTATGCAAATGAGCTGGTCAGGAGGGAAACCTCCTCAACACCAAGATATAAAATAACGTTTGTATCATTATGATAATTAATGTATCTGTCTACTTATCCCATTCAGCAACCGATGACGTATTTACAGTAGTATATTTTAGAAATTTGTATACGACGTTATTAATTTTATGAATATGCATTGACAGTTAGAGGATTTATTAAGATAAACTTGATGAGTTGGGGACCTAACATCAATTATATAATTATTCATCCCATTACAAAGATATAATTCTATTATTATATCCCCAGAATTTCAAAACACTGTTTTTACTTTATGTTTTCATGTATTATGTAAAAAATATATACATGTTTACAGCCACATCAAATTTTCATAGTGTAACTTCCTGCATGCAAAATGTTCCAGGGAGGTGGTTAAAACTTTACCGAGTAGTGTGGGCGAGGAAACTTGTATGACATATTTATCAACCTACATCATAATGAATATGGTGTGTGTGTGTGTGTGTATGTGTATGAGTGTGTGTGTGTGTATGAGTGTGTGTATGTGTGTGTGTGTGTGTATGAGTGTGTGTATGTGTGTGTGCATATATGTGAATGTCTTTGTAGGGTGTGTGTGAATAAGAGTGAGTGTGTGTTAATGTAGGTGTGTGTGTGTGTTGTGATGCTCACCGCTTCCCCCAGAACCGCATGGCTTACTCGCTAGGACTCGCCAGGGCAGAGAATATAGCTACAGTTTACCTATCATTGTGTACTTTCCTTCTCGAGAAAGATTGTGTTGCAGACAGTTCAGAACTGTTCTTTATTTTCGTCTGTCACACTCCTTTCTATTTTATTTAGTCAATTGAAAGTATTGTGTTAAGTAGTTGAATGATGGGAAGGCGAGCGGGAGAGGGAGAGAGAGAGAGACAAGGTGGTGTGACTTGGTAGTGAGTGCGGCGCTAGGCTGGCCCCCTTACATAGGCCATGCGGGATTCTTGCCTCCTGCCTAACACTGCCTGCTACGCGCTGCTTACTGGGCGACTGTCGCGCGCCCTCGTGCCATTCTTGCGAACTGGGACTCCAGCCAGGAGGTCCATGGGAATATCCTTGTCAGATCCTTCCCAGACAGCATACTCTAAGCATCTCCCTTGAACTGTCCCACACTCTTGTCTTAGAATCTTTCTCTCCTACTGCCTCTATCATTTCCACTACTTTCTCACCTTTTATTAACTCCCCCAGACATAATGTCTGGGGGAGTTAATAAAGGGTGATGCGATAATATATGACGCGATCGCGTTATATGGACTAGTGAACCAAAAAGTCATATGACGCAATCGCGTCATATGGACTTATCTCTATACCTCTCCAATAAGTTTATGACGCGATTGTGCGTCATATGAGCTCAGTAAGTCCGATAACTTACCATACGATAAAACCGTTGGTGGCAACCTCCTCCTCCTCCGATAATTCTAACGGCCACAGTGTTGTTGTGAGTGTAGTGCGAGGCAGTGGCAATGATCCTGGGGCTCCCGCCTCCTCGGACTTATTGGAACATAATATGTCGGAGGGAGTTAATATCAATCCCCCTCTGGTTCTCTGCATCCACACCTTGAATTGGTGGCCAGACTGTATTATATGCTGGATCTCACATTTCTTATGTACTAGATTAAGGTTGAAGATAGTCATTGTCTTTTTGGGAGATTGTATTGCTCAGACTGTCTCCATCAATCACTAATGTTTCTACAGGGTTAAATAATGCTGGACTAGGGATCAGGTACCTTGCTGTTGGTGTTTTCAATGTGTGTAGGCTACTTTTGAGCTACACGACACTACGGATTCTGTGGGTTACCTGGGTGGATCTTTTGTCTGTGTACCTTGGAGTTTAGACTGTGTAGTGCGTGAGGGCTGCTTGCCTAATCCACCCAACACTGTTCTAACTCTATTTGCTTTTACTTTTGAGGGTCGCCAGGAGGATACTCGATACTTGTGATCGAGAATCCTCAAGAGAGCACCCCTTCATATTAACTTAATCAGGCTGCACAGACCCAAGGTCCACACTAGGCTAGGAGCTGCCTTGCTCCACCAGAATGCTGTACCTTTGCGCATCCCAGCTAGACTTTATTAACCCGGGTAGACATTAGCTGGATTAGATCATATACTCTGTTATGCATACCCATTAGTTTTACACAAGCATTTTGAGGTCTAGGTTGCTGTAGAGAGACACAACCAGCATAGACCGGTTTTGTTAATAGGAGTACTACTTTTTCGTGGCGAGCATTTTATCTTGTGTCCAATAACATTATATGTCCAGCCTTTTTGTGTATTTAGCCTACACGTGCATTGTCCTGCCTCCTGCTATTTTGTGGTTCCATTTCTGATACGTTCTTCTTAGTAGCATCCGACATTATTCAGAAGATTCCTTGTTCGGTGCTTGAGGACTTTACAACACTTTCTTTCATAAAGGAGTGACAGATATTATTGATTAAAGTAACGTTAAGTAAACCTTCTTCTTGTTTGCATTAGATCACTCTTGTGATTTAATTAAGTTAAATATCTTTTCCTTGTGTACCATAACTAAGCAACCATATGTTATAGGTAATAGGCTGTTTCAGAGAACATCAGCCTATAGTAGAAGCACATAGATACTGAGAGTTAAGATACCCCGCTATCGCAGATATAACTCTGGAGGGTATATGTGTTCTTTGTTCGACGGGATTATATATCAGGGGTTGGATCTAGCGTTTCCGTTGTTGCATTTATTCCAGTCTAGTCCAATGTATAAGAGCCACTGATTTATACGAGACCCGATCGTAACAGTGTGTGTGTGTGCTTACATTTCTACCTGCATGTGTGTGTGTGTGTGTGTGTTTTACTGGTTTTGATTGTATGTGTGCTGTTATACGCGTCTGTGTATATACCTTTAGATACTGGTTACAGTAAGCAATAATATCTCAAGGGTATAGGTAGCCAACATCTTTATCTTGGATCCAACGTTAAGATAAAGATGTTGTTCGCTAACTGTAAAATGTAATTGGTAGATGCCAAGTCTGGGCAACTTGACCTAGCGATTCGTAACACGCCTAATGTTCATGGCCACCCCTTCTCGGAGTGGCCATTGGTGGTGTCATTGGAAAGCTCTGTTTATGCCCTTTCAGGGATAGATACTTGTTTTACGCTCTGGGTCTTATTTAGGCATGGAAATGATCACGTAAACAGCCCTATTTTGGCTAAAAACACCCCGCTGGGCGGTACATATAAATAAACCGCTAGCCCGCTAATCTAGTGTTAATAGATATGTATCTAATTAAATACTAACAGAAAAGACTGACTACTAATCTTCTGCTTGAAGCAGCATACATCCAGTGGCCAATACTAATGATCTTCGTGTAACAATGCTTATTGACGCAACTATTTGCAATCACATCGAAAACAGTCATCTCTGCTCGTAAATCTGGAGTTTTGCCACGAGGGAAGACAACCCATATATTTATTTATTTGTTTATTTATATATATATATATGTATATTTCTTTTTAAATCTAATCATTCCACTCCTAGAGTATTGTTATTATCGCTGGGACTCGTGGAGGGTTAGTGAACAACAGGCACTTGAAGGGGCCAACGTACGTTTACAAGCAAGATGTCCTCCATGCAATTCTTTGATTACTGGTGAAGTCTAAAACCACTGGACTTCTGTATACTCGTTGGAGCGTCGGCCCGAGAAACAAATAATATTTTACGCATAGAAAATACTAAATGACCTAGTGCCGAATTTAAGAAATGACTCGGTGAGAAGTGAAGGGAATATTAATAAGAAGCGTGACAAACTCTGTGAACTGGACAACTTCAGCAGCAGAGTCTTGGCCAGAGTAGTGACTCAACGAATGACATCAACATCGAACTGGGGCCACATACTCTTTAAGGGGGCTCACCTCTTTTGTTTTTCTGTTTTTTTTCTCTCTCTCTCTCTCTTTCTCTCTCTCTGGGTTGTATAAATTCGGCGCCATTCAGCCTACTGTTTTAAGGCGTATATCACCACCCAGGTGTCGATTTAAATACATTGTTTTGACAGCAGGCTAAATGTGTACATTTTCTCCATACAATGCTGGCACGCTATCGCTCGCCTTGAAGAAATCTATATCTGGATGGGGATAAACGTCTTAAAACAGTTGGCTAAATGGGACCGAATGGATACAAGCCAAAGAAAGAGAGAAAAGGAGAGAAAAGGCAGGTCACCCCTCTTAACGCACTGCCAAGATATTGTGTATGTTGCTATACGTTTTCAAAATAATTATAGGAAAGTTGTTGAGAAGCGTAACATAAAATATTATAACCCTTCAATATGATGGTGTCTTCTGATCCTATTCTGACTATTATTGGACGATTTTATGTAGCTTAGGAAGGACCTCTAGTAATAAAAGGGATACAATATATTTCAAATAAATAAATGGTAGGCCTATACTCTTATACCATAGTCTCTAGGTCACTCATAAGAATTCGTCGACCCCTGTTTAATTTGGTATGTGTTTTGTTATGTCAATTATAACTATCTAGATTGGTATTTGGATAGAACTTGTCTTTCAATAAATCGTATATATAGTTATGTAGTTGAATTTTAGAAAACTGTAGTTATAAATTCGTTTCCAGGTGTATATTTTCAAAATTTGAAATATGTGAAGTCCACGAATGTGTATGATGGGGGTAGAGACCATGGTATCCGAGTGTACCTAGATAATACGAGTAATGACGTTTAAAATAATAATTATGTAATGAAGTTTTAAAATAATATAAGTAGAAAAATCACCGCATTGTAGGAGCAAAGAAAGATTGATCAATAAGACAATTAAGGGGAGAGGGGTAGTTTTTCTGGTCCCCCTTCTTCCTCATATTTAGCCCCATTAGCTTTCATATTTTAAAGATGTTTGCCCGATTAGTTTGTCGATTTTAAGACCTTCTGCCCCATTATTGAGACCTTTCGTGCTATTTCGATGGCGATTGCTTTCCTGCCGAATGATTGCGAATCTGTAATTTTGGAAGAATCGGCCCTTGGCCGGGACATTTTTATATTGACAAATTTACAAATTCATTTAGAAGGGGGATCTAATGGATCCTTTGTTAAGGTTGATGCAGGTCTAAGGAGGAAACTAAAACTAAAAAAAAAAAAAAAATATGAAATTATCGACCTAAAAATAAACCCTTCCCTCCTAGTAACTACTTTTGCGCAGTAACCTTTAGGGCCGAAGTGACATTTCGTGCAGGATACAATATAATATACTTGTACGTTGAAGGCAGGTGTTAGATGATTGATTTTCTGTATACAACTTGGTATAGGCAAATATAGTTAGTGATTGCTTAGTTGATGGCATATCGTAATTGTCAATAGTTGATTGATTTACTTTCGCTGAATTTCTTTGGCTGGACTGATTTTTTTAGTGTGCTTCTTTTGGGTTGTTTGATTGCATGTTTGATTTAGGTTGTTTAATTAAATGTGTTTGTTTTAGAGTGTTTTTTCAGTCTGTTTGTTTTAAAGTGTTTTATTGAATGTGTTTATGTTCGAGTGTTTGGTTCTATCTGTTTGTTTTAGAGTGTTTGCTTATATCTGTTTATTTTAGAGTGTTTGGTTCTATCTGTTTGTTTTAGAGTGTTTGCTTATATCTGTTTATTTTAGAGTGTTTGGTTCTATCGGTTTGTTATAGAATGTTAGATTTATGGTGTCTGTTCTAGATTGTTGTGATAGAGTGCGTTTGTTTTCGAGTGTTTGCTTGCGTGTTTGTTTTAGGTTGCTTAATTGACTGTTATTTATTATGTTGAATCATTGAATGTATGTAATTTAGATTGTTTGAGTGTGTTTGTTTTATATTGTTTTGTTGAATGTTGTCTTTGGTCGACTGTTTGATTTACTGTGTTTCTTTTAGATTGATTGTCTGGGTGTTTCTATTTGAGTTCATTTGTTGCGTGTGTTCGTCTTTGACTGTTTGGATGAGTGACTTTATTTTAAATTACTTGATTGAGTGTGTTTGTTCTAGACGGCTTCACCGAGTATATTTCGCTGTAGTGCTTC
The DNA here is from genome assembly GCA_032716605.1 of Paralithodes platypus. Lineage (NCBI taxonomy): Eukaryota > Metazoa > Arthropoda > Malacostraca > Decapoda > Lithodidae > Paralithodes > Paralithodes platypus. The sequence goes on along the minus strand of CM064537.1, from coordinate 11,067,554 downwards.
GTCATGTCGGTTTGTTTGATTTTATTTGGTTGAAGTAATTTATTTAAACTCTGAGTGTTTGTTTTAGCCTGTTGCTTGAGTCTAGCTAATGAAGTCAACTTGAGTTTGCTTGCTTGAATCTAACTGATTGACCAGACTCAGTAGAGTTTGCTTGATTTAGTCTAGGTGCTTGAGTCGGCTTAGCAGTGTCTGCTTGATTGAGTGGGCTTAGTAGAGTCTTTCGGGATGAGTAGTGAGTAGTGGGTCTAGATTATCAACTCTGCGTAAGCAGAGTTTAGTATCGCCCCCCGTATAGTGGGTACCACACACAAACAAAATCTGTCGTCGTTGTTGTCCGTCTGTCTCCAAACTCCTCCTTGACCTTTGGACGGATTTTCACCAAATTTCACACAAACATTTGTTGGATGAATGCTAACGTCAGTCAAAAAAGATGTTTTGAATTTATGCAATAGTTATGATTATAGGTCCACAATATGGTTTTACCAAGACCCCCCCCCCCCCCCCCCACCCCCAACCTCACCCAGCAATGATGGCATTCTTAGTGTGTGAGCCCCAAAGGGGCTCACACACTAAGAACACATTCGTTCTGGGGACGAAAACATCTCTCTACGTATTTGCTAGGTTAAGTTAGTTTAGTTGGCATTAGAAGTGATGGTAGTAATATTTGGATTGATGGTGATACTAGTATTGATGGTGATAATAGTAGTGATGATGGTTGTAGTTGTATTGATGATGATGACAGTAGTAGATATGATGGTGACATTACTAGTAGTAGTGATGATGGTGACAAGTAATGATGATAGTTGTAGTGATAATAATGACAGTAGTGATGATGGTAGTTAAGATGGTGTGAGTATTAGTGATGATGGTGCATAGTAGTGAGGATGGTGGAAGTTGTAGTGATGCTGACAATAGTTGTGATGATGAAGATCATAGTAATGGTGATGATGGCAGTAGTAGTGATGATGGTGATACTTGTGACAGTAGTAATGATGGTGGTTATAGTAGTAGTGATGATGTTAACAGTAGTAATGATAATTGTAAGATGGTGGTGATGATAGTAGTAATGATGGTTGATAAGTTGTAGTATCAATGATGATAGTAGTGATTCAAACTCTTTCGTCTCTGTCTATCCTCTAACGTCTTCCCTTCATGCTGGAAGTTTGCTCACATTCAACCTGTCCCAAAGAAGGGTGACCGCTCTCAACCCTCCAACTATCGTCCAATTGCTCTCATCTCTTGTCTTTCTAAATTTTTGAAACTATTCTTGTTTCCAAATTTCTTAAGCATTTCTCTTCTCATAATCTGCTCTCAGATCGCCAGTATGGCTTCCTTAAGGGTCGCTCTACTGGTGATCTTCTTTCATATCTTACTAACTCATGGTCATCCTCCTTTCGGGACTTCGGTGAGACTTTTTCTATTGCACTAGACATATCGAAAGCCTTCGATAGAGTCTGGCATAAATCTTTAATTTCTAAACTACCCTCCTTCGGTTTCTATCCCTCCATCTGTGCCTTTGTCTCTAATTTCCTTTCCGGCCGCTCCATAGCCGCGGTTGTGGATGGCCATTGTTCACTTCCTCACCCTATAAACTCTGGTGTTCCTCAGGGCTCTGTCCTATCGCCTATTCTCTTTTTAATTTTTATAAATGATCTCCTTAACTGTACCTTAATTCCCATCCATTCATACGCAGACGACTCAACCTTACACTACTCGATTAGTTTTTCAGAACGCCCCAGCCAGCAATTCCTCAACGACAAACGTAATGAAGCCATAGAACTCTTAAATTCTGATCTAAATACTATTTCCAATTGGGGCAGAGAAAACCTTGTTAACTTTAATGCTTCCAAAACCCAATTTCTCCATCTATCTACCCGTCAGGATCTCCCAGCGGACTATCCCTTATTCTTCAACAATACAAAAATCAACCCTTCATCTTCTCTCAATATTCTTGGTGTCTCTTTTTCTTCTGCTCTCATTTGGAAGGACCATATTACCAGTCTTGCTAAGGCAGCCTCCCAGAAGCTCGGTGTGCTCAACCGCCTTAGGGGGTTCTTTTCCCCTGCACAGCTTCTTGCTCTGTACAGGGGCATAGTGCGCCCTTGTATTGAGTATTGTTCACATATCTGGGGAGGTTCCTCTCACACCGCTCTCCTAGACAAAGTTGAAAGGAAGGCCTTTCGTATCATTAACTCCCGTCCACTCACCAACTCTCTGCAGTCTCTCTCTCTCCGCCGCAATGTTGCATCTCTCTCGCTATACTATCGCTACTATACTAATCAATGTTCCTCAGAGCTATCCCAGTACATACCACCTCCTTTACGTAGGGCACGTGGTACCCGTCTTGCAACTCAATCCCACCCCTACTCTGTGCAACTCTCCAACCCAAGAGTGAAACGTTACTCTCAAACTTTCTTCTACTCAACAGCTGAGCTCTGGAACTCTCTCCCAGAATCAGTCTTTCCCTCTTCCTATGACTTAAATTGCTTCAAACTCCGTGTGTCCAGGCATTTTGGCTCGAACGTCCCTTGATTTTGGCCCTGTCACTCTTTCATCTATGGGGGAGGCACTCGCTATAGGCAGTAATGCCTTTTGCCTCCCTCAATCACATAGAAAAAAAAAAAAAATGGTAGTGACAATGGTGACAGTAGTAGTGATGATGGTGATAGTAGTAGTGATGATTGTAATTGTAGTAATGATGATGATCATAGTAATGGTGATGATGACAATAGTTGTGATGATTGTGGAAGTTGTAGTGATGATGGCAGTAGTAGTGATGATGGTGATTGTGATTGATGATGGTATTAGTAGTGATGATGGTAACCCATCGCAGAGTTGGGTATGCCGTTTTGATTTTGGGCAAAACGGCACGTCTACTTTATTATTATATATGTTGGGAAGAGCATAGTTGTTTAGTATTTTGTGTTTGCATCTAACGGTGAATGATTGGCTAATTGTGAACATTATCTACGTAGTATATAGTTGTGATTATTGTAGATATACTTGAAACATGGCGTTTGGGAATAAATGTTGATAACAATATGTATATACTAGAGGGTATACTTTAAAGGGGGTATCCCACTGTGCGACTTTTTGGTGGCGAATGCCGTGCGACCGTGTTTTTTTTCTGTCCCAAAATTCGCGGCGAATAAGGTTTTTTCAGAAGCGAATGAAAGCGAAAAAGGCGAATTGTTGGACGATGTAATGAGATAAAACCGCGGAGGTTGTGCAACTTATGGCGAATGCCATGTGTGTGTGTGTTGTATTGTGTGTGTATGTTTGTGTGTGTGAAAAGGCGAAATGTGGAAAAGCTGGACATTCTGTGTGTGTGTGTGTGTGTTGTAGAGTGTGTGTGCAACTGTGCATTTATGTGTGCTGTAGTGAGTGTGTGTGTGTGTGTGAAAAGGCGAAATTTGGAAAAGATGGACATTGTGTGTGTGTGTGTATCTATGGATCAATGTATACAAGCCTTATCCCGGAATATCTGAACAATACTTGGGAGAACAACAATGATACACTGATGAATTATTCTGAACAATTAACAGTCCCATAGAGAACATTAACTTTGTTTTATATTTTCGTTCGAAGTTCACAATCTCGTTTACATAAGGTCTATTACAAAAACATATGCCCTCGAATCAAAATGTAAATATAATTGTGTGGGTATGTCTGAGTGTCTGTGCATCTATGGAATAGGTGCATTCCCACTCAAGATACAATTATGGATTTATTTTTCGATAAGTATCCAAGTATCCAAGTATCCAAGTATCGATGTCTTCCTGGCAAGCGATAGCGAACCAGCATTATATGGAGAAATCCGGCTTCGCCGGAGAAATTTTTCTATCAAAAAATTTACAAATTTAGCTTGCTCTCAAAACAAAAATATATATATATATATGTTGGCTCGCTACCGCTCACCAGGAAAATATTGAAACCTGGATGGGGTTAAACGTCTTAAAACAGTAGGCTGAACAGGGCCGAACGGATACAAGGCAAAGAGAGAGGCAGAGAAATAGAAAACAAAACAAACGAGGAGAGAGGGAGAGAAAGAGAAAACAAAAAACAGCGAGGTGGGCTCAATGTTTGCGTTCCGGCTTAAAAATTGAGCCCACCTCGCCTTTTTTAGTTTTTTCTCTCTCTCTCCCTCTCTCCTCGTTTTTTTTTCTTCTATTTCTCTCCCTCTCTCTTTGCCTTGTATCCGTTCGGCCCCGTTCAGCCTACTGTTTTAAGACGTTTACCCGCATCCAGGTTTCAATATTTTCCTGGTGAGCGGTAGCGAACCAACATATATAATTTTTGTTTTGAGAGCAAGCTAAATTTGTACATTATTTGATAGAAAAATGTCAGAATGCCAGAATGAAAGCTATGGGGGTGAAGGGGTTAAGTCCAAGTTTATATAATTAGCACCACATTTCACTACAAAATCTTCAAAATAATTGAGAAATCCTGATGGGAACTTTTCATTTTTTTACCGTCAGTTGAAAAGAAACAGACCATAGTGAGAGACACATCAACAGTCACATAAAAACCCACCAATCACCTCAGTTCGCCACATGCCGCATGTCATTCGTATGGCATTGGCAATAATTCGTCGACACATTCGCTGCATTAGCGCTACTGGCGCGCTACTGTCGCCCTATTCGTTCAAAAGCAGCGTTGTCAATAATTGGAATTTTTCAAATTGGCGAATCAGGGTGAATTGGTGCGAATTGTGCGACTATAGTGCGACCAAGGGCGAAAGAAGTGAGACAAAGGGCGAACATTCGCGAACATTCGCCAAAATGTTCAGTTCGCCGCCGTTTTTTGGATATGCTTAAAATTTAACGGCGAATCTGGGCGAACATGAGCGATGCTAGGGCGACCGTTGTGCGATTTTGGCAACAATTGGAGAATGTTGGAGCGAATATGGCTATTATTGGAACATAGACAAAAAAATCCTGTCACCCTCTGTCGCTATATATATATATATATATATATATATATATATATATATATATTGCTTTTGAGTATAATGATTACTTTTTCCATCTTTACAGTACCCTTTCAGAATAGGTATTGTCTATTTTCGCTTATTTCAGCTATACTATGGTATTTTATGCAGCTTAGGAAGGATCTGTGGTAGATAAATGGTTAATTGGGATAGTGTGTAGTGTTTTAATTGCTACTAGCAAGGGTACCCGGCGTTGCCCGGGTTTAAATTCTACTACCATAATCACCATCATCAATCACTACTACCACAATCATCACAATACTACTACTACCATAATCACCGGCCTCAGACTCCCTGTGCCTCATTAAACGGCGACCTCGATTTCGGCCGCTAAATGACCTCCGATTTTGGATCTGACCTCATCCGTACTCCCATTTTGGGGGGCTGCGAACAACTTTCGTTCCATACACCTTTTCGATCGGAGGCCTCCTTCTGCCCCAAACGGCCATTGTTTTCAATTTGTTTTCAAGTTCGGCCTCGAAACGACCTCCGATCGTGGCCTCACCCCCTCTATGACTTGACCCAGGTCAATTGACACCCACATGCAAAGTTTCAGCTCCCCAGGTCCAAAACTGCGGCCGCCTATTAAGAACACACAGACAAACAGACACACGAACTGATTTAATAATATAGATAGAGTCTTCTTATACTGACTAAAATCATCTAATGGTAGCCAGAATATATGAATTAGACGTCCCACGCAAAAAAATAGGTTAAAAGGGTATATTAGAACAAACAATTATAATCAGGTAAAGGACAAAATATACTTGAATTCGTTGACTAATACAAGCGATTGTTCAGTTAACCCTTTCAGTATACTATGACGCAATCCCCCATTGTAGTCTGGTTAGTTTAGACGATTGTATTAAGGGTGGGTCACCTGCTTATTTAACTTTTTCTCCTTTTCTCTCTTTCTCTGGCTTGTATCCATTCGGCCCCATTCAGCCAATTGTTTTAAGACGTTTATCCCCATCCAGGTGTCGATTTTATCCTGGCGAGCGATAGCGAGCCAGCATTGTATGACGAAATCCGGCTTCACCGGAGAAATTGTTCTATCGAAAAATTCAAAAATTTAGCTTTCTTTCAAAAATAATATATATATACTGTATATATATGCTGGCTCGCTACCGCTCGCCAGGAAAATATTGACACCTGGATGGGAGTAAACATCTTAAAACAGTAGGCTGAATGGGGCCGAATGGATACAAGCCAAAGAGAGAGGGAGAGAAAGAGAAAAAAACGAGGTAGGCCCCCTTAACATTAATGGGATCTTTGGGAGTCAATTGTGTACTGCCAAATATCGTTCCTAAATTAAGCAGAGTCGTCTAGTGATCGCCACGAAAATATGAACACGAAAAACGGATTCATAATAGAGTGACCCAAGAAAGGACATAGCAGGCAAATTGAAAACATTGAGTCGAGAGTGTGAGATACGGAGATTATACATTTGTTTATGGTACACTAACCCTTTCGGTATGTAACAACGCCTTAGTTCATTGTATTTTGACTCTTATTAGACAATGTTATTCAAATTAGGAAGGTTTTGGGTGCCACACGGTTAATTAGGATGGTATTTATGTATTTGTTATTTTCACAGGGCCTTCCTAACCTATCTACTACTGTCTAATAACAACCAAAATATGTTGAAGAATGTATAAACTGCTTCCATGCTGCGACGGTTAAAGTAGATTTGAGGGGCTCAGATGAAGGGTTATTCGGGAGGTCTTTGGACTTTTAACATTTATCCAACCACTATAATCGTTTCTACATGCTAGGTATTGTACATCATCAGAAAGAGGAAAACTCATACTATAAAACCGAAACAAAATATTTCAAACGATCAAATTAGCATAGTAAAAATTGATAGATAATAAAATATTCAACGGTTCTTCGGAGCTCATTTCATCATAATTTTGCTATAAACTAGGCAAAAAATGTGTTTACAATAATGTTTGTTTACAATCTAGAACATTGCAGTACGAAACCCCTCCATAAAATGAATGCTCATGGTTAAAAGTGATGCCAACTACATTAATGTGTTTTTTTTTCTACTTCACATGGCCGTAAATTCACATTTTGAGTGTTGATAATAGGTGTTTAGATATGAAATAAGAAGAATTTTTCACTCACTTTCCAAAGGTGGGGTCAAAATTTACCTATCAGCAATATTTGCATCATATCTAAAACATTGTAATGGCCAGTCAAATACGGTTTACTTTATATGCGATTATATTCTTATCGTGTGAGTTATACAGCTATGTATAATAATTCAGCATATAGGGTAATGCATGATAAAGATAATAAAATGATAACCAACTTCATACAACTAAACACAATTTTAACACAAATGTTGTGTCTACAGTATATGCAACCATTCGTAATGAGTAAAACTCGTTCAAACTTACCTTATCCTTAAGGTGCGATCACACTATCAAGACTTAAGGTAATTACCGCGGCGACTCAAGGAGTGCCGATTGTCTTTGCCGATCATCCGTAACTTGACCAAGAGTAAATGTCTGCCTGAGGCAGGCTGGACGGCATCACGGATCACGGCATCATGGATGGGGCTACACGGAGACCTAGCATAGCAGACCGCCGGCGTCATGCGGTGCAACGAGGCAACAGGACGGCAAAAGGAAGGCAACTTGACGGCCTTCGTGTTACGCAGGTCCCCTACTCGCGCTGGCGTGCGAGCCCCGCCACGTGGCGCGTGTCGGGGGCCAACGCTTTGGCGACGCATGACGCCACACGGCGCTGACCGGTCGGCTACCGGTCCCCCTCACGCGCATACCGGTGGGCCCGTGACGGCGCTTGCCTCACGACCGCGGCTAGCTCGGCGACCAATTTTCCATGCTTCTTGCATGTTCATAGCAAATCGAAACCAGCCACGACCATCCTGGCCACCCATCGTACCGTACTGTACCGTGGGGATGTGCGGGGACCACCCACGACGCGCGGTGACTTAGATGAAGACCTCCTTAAGACCTCTAAGTCGCCGCGGTAATTCCCTTAAGTTTTCATAGTGTGACTGCCGTTTTAGCTCATCAGACTGCCACCATTATATAATTGCAAAAGACATTTAGTTTTATTGGCCTTGTACTGATATATAAACTATGAATTTTCTAATAATATATAACATTGACGGATAACTGTTGATGCCAGACAACGGGGATTTAAAGGGCCTGCAGAGAGTACCTCACCACCTGACTGTCGGAGAGACACTGAGGATCACTGCTATTCCATAATTCCGAAACAATGCCTATCTACTGTCCTTCTTACAGATTATCTCACTCCCAGAGAGAAAATGTAGATAGAAAAATATATATATATACATATTTGATCAAGAAATGATAAGCCCCTCTCCAGTTTGTCCCGTCCCTAAGAAGAACCCCGGGAATGGAGAATTGTAGTAGACTTCCGCAAACTGAATGAAGTGATAGATAATGAACAATTCTATATGCCTTTAATCAGTAAAGTTACTAGCAATCTAAATTCTAGTAATTAGATTTTTTCCACAATAGACCTGGGGAGTGCCTTTCACCAGATTAATTTGGATGAAACATTTCGTAAATACACAGGCTTCAGCACAACCAGCGGTACCTATGAATATAATAGGTTGCCCCAGTCCCTTGTTCAAACTCCTAAAGAAATATTTGAATTTTGAATGGAAGGAAACACAACAGAAGCATTCTCAGAATTGAAGCTTGAATTAACTAATCCAATCTGCCTTTCTTACCCTGATTCATCTCCCTTTGTCATCCACACCGACGCATCCTATAGTGGTCTTGGTGCTTGCTTGATGTAAAAGGATAGCAGAGGCAAACTCCACCCACTGGGATTTGCTAGTAGGACTCTCAAACCTGCTGAAGTAAATTACTCAGTAACTGACATAGAAGAAGCAGGCCTAATTTGGGCACTCCAGTCTTTTAAAGATAAGATCCTCAATTACAACATTGAGGTGAGAACTGATCACAAACCTTTAGTTAATTTTTTGTTCGAGGATAACTTGTCAGGCAGAAGAGCACGGTGGAACTTCATATTGCAGAGCTTCAATCCAAGAGTAATATATATTAAGGGTCATAAGAATTTAGTAGTGGACGGTCTTTCCCGTAATCCTCTACCTGTGTCCCACTTAAACACAATTTCACTATCCAATGAAGACATGCTTTCAGCTCAGAAAAGTGATCTTGGACTGAAGGCATTCATTCTGGCCTTAGAAACTAATTACATAGATAACATTAAAAAGGCTAAAGTAAATCATCAGAATTCACAATAATAGGTAACAACCTATATAGTACTAGAGAGATCAAAGGTAAACATCAATCAGAAAGGCAAATATTATCTCTAGTTATGCCTAAAACTCAAATTCCTACCATATTACCCAACATTCATGAGTCCAAATTTGTCTTACATCCAGGTAAAGAACGTTCTATGTTTATGGCTCAGAAACAATTCTACTGGAAAACCATGACAACTGACGTAGCCAATCACATCGACTCCTGCGTAGATTGTGCTAGAACTAAGCCCAAACCCACATCCGCAGCTAATATTAACACCTACCCTGTTCCAAATAAACCCTTTCAATTGATTGCCATTGACCTTCTCAAATTGCCTAACACCAACAGTGGCATGAACTATCTCTTTGTGGCCTCGGAAAATTTCTCCAGGTATTCGATTCCTTCTCCTATAGAAGACAAATAAGCTAGCCCAATGGCTAAAGTCATTATTGTTTCAAAATTAAGTGGTTTTGCAAATGTATGTAGATTCACTGTTCAGAATCAATAATAGTTCATCAACTCGGGGAAATTGAATACAATTAATAACCAAGAGGTCGAATTTCGATATGCCAAAAAGCACTTCTTCACAAATAGTATGGTCAATGAGTAAACAAAATTCCAGAGAAAGTGGTACAATGTAATACAATTTACACATTCAAAAGGAGGATGGATATCCATTTCTAGAAGGTTGGAGTAATAACGGTTAAAACAAAAATCATAAAAACAGATTAAGCATCAGTGGCAAACAATATTGCTCAACTTCGTTCTTTACTATGAATTTTCCAGTAGCAATATTTTCATTCTGGGACCTTGTTTCCCCAATTAAATGTCATGCCGACGTAAGGTAAGAGGGATTGATGAGTGGGGAGAATCTTCTCCTTTATCTTCACCTTCGCCTTTGTAGCAAAATCTATGTTAAAATTAAGTCAGAACTGTCTAGTATGGACCGCAAGGCCTGTGCACTCTATGTATCTATGTAACTATGTATGCATCAAGTAAACATTGCCACAGTATGGTAACGATCAGTAGAATGTGATTAATCTAGTTGGCATGCACAATTTTCTATGAGATTATCGGCACTATGTTCAATGTAGTCAACATGCAAAGGTTGGGTCATTCTACGATCCACATTTTGGTTTGAGTAATTGACCAATTGCGAGTTCCTTGCTAAACAGCAGTTGGAGCTGTAGCAAAAATACAGACTTAGGAGTTGTTCTATCTATCTATTTATTGCCTGACGCCGTGATCCCCGAAGAGGTGGTCACGAACGAACCGCCCCCATGCACCTCTGTCCCCAGTCAGTCGGCACCCCTCCTCCCAACCAGTAATGCCTTCATCCATATACTTCTTCACTCCATCCTTCCACCTCTCTTTCGGTTTAACTCTCCCTCTCTGTCCTTCCACCTCGCTCTCGTACACCCTCTTCATCATTCTATCGCTTCCCATACGTTCCATATGGCCGAACCATCTCAAGGTGTTCATTTTCACACTTTCCAGCACATCTATCTCCACACCACACCTCCTTCTTACTTCCTCATTCGTCTGTTGTTAATAGAGGTAAATATGTTGCAATTCATATGTATGTGCTTATGTGCATACTACAAACTTCTTTTAGCTCGTATTTTTGCCTAATATCGATGTCAAAAGTTTGAATTGTCTTGTAACCTGAAACTTGCAATTAGTCAACAAATACAATAAATAATATTTAAAATAAAATACATAAATAAAGTAGTCAGGTAAGAAACATTCTCGTTCGGTCGGTTCATAGATAATCGAAATTGTATTGATTATTTACAAAGCTTGAACTTAAGGTAAATTTAGCTAAATCTGAAAAAAGTAATGCACTAAAATATTACCAAGTCTAGCTCATTCGACGTTTTGGGAGTTAGTGTGGGATTTTAAAACAATTGCTATTGAAGGTTTTGATTGGTTTACCACATCGATCAATTCATGTTCAGTTAACCCCTTAGACTAATACAAAGTCTCCCCAGACCCCACTTTACTTGAGAGAAAAAAATAATAATATATATATATATATATATATATATATATATATATATATATATATATAACGGTATATATATATATATATATATATATATATATATATATATATATATATATAATTATATGTATATATATATATATATATATATAAATTAATATATACAAGCAAGGCTCACTAGACCCCACCGTCACCCCTCAATCTAGATTTGTGCAGGCCAAATATTTATTTCTAATTTGCACGTTCCCTGTCATTCGCCTGGAAAATGTCGATACCTGAGTAGGGCGAAATGTCTTATAATCACTAACAGAAGTCAGTGAATGCGTTAAAATGGCCCTATTAGCAGGGGCGAATGAAGTTGGATCCAAAAAAGACCATCCCTGGCTTTGACAGAATTAAGCGTGATAACTGAACTTATTCATACGATGTAGCCCAAAAATATATGTCGGATAAAACTATTTAACACTTCCAGTATACAAGGACGCTATTTATGCTGCATTTTGCATTCCATACAATTTTATTCCGTTTAAAAAACACGCTTAAAATTAAAATGGGTTTATCATTGAACTCCCACAGTATTCCAATAACATCGTTCAACGTTATCCAGAATAATATGAAATAAGGCGTCATAATGTTGAAAGGACTGCATGAGGATGAACTCTGTATTGACAGAATGTTGCTCATAGGTTCCACAAGTGGTTGTTTACCATTCATCATTATATACCACACGAGGATCCACACACAAATCATATATCCGAACAACGTTTACAGCTTGCTTAACTTTTCTCATCCATTCCACAACACTATTCCTGTGGTATCTCAACTTCTTCATCAATTCTTCACGTCCATTCCTTACTTTTGTTTTTCTGTCATTCGTACTTTTTCACTGTCCTCATCCATTCAGTTGCTTACCATTCTCCTTCTTCCGTTCATTCCTACTTCTTCACTATCTTCCTTATCCATTCAGTTGCTTCCCATTCTCCCTCTTCCGTTCATTCCTACTTCTTCACTATCTTCCTTATCCATTCAATTGCTTCCCATTCTCCCTCTTCCGTTCATTCCTACTTCTTCATTATCCTCCTTATCCATTCAATTGCTTCCCATTCACCCTCATTCATTCATTAATTCATTATATTTCTATGTCATTCCCACGTTTTAATCTATCCTCATCATCTACTCCATCCATCTCGTATCAACCCATTTGCACATACTTTTCATTTATTCTCCCCAATCCATTCATTCCTTCTATTCTGATATTCTCCCTCATCCATTTGTGTTATCTACTCCCCATCTAGCCAATTACTTCGGTCTTTCTGTAATTTCTCTCCCTATTCATCTTAATCCCTCTCTCTCTCTCCACCTTTTGTTTATTCAGTAGGTCAACATGGGCCCGTGTCTGTTTTGGTTGCGTTCGCTGATCCGGATCTCGATTGGTTGAATGTTTGCTAGAATTTTGGTTCATTGGTTCTTGTTGAGTGGTTAGTAAAGTCTTGTTTGGTTGGTACTGGCTTATTAGTTGGCAGAATTTCGATTGCTTGGTTCTGGTTGACTACTTTTTTTTTTTTTTTTCTTTTTTTTTTAAGAGACAATGAACCGAGGAAGGAAAAACACAGATAAAACACAAAGGTCCATGTGCCTAAAGGCATCCTCCATTCATAAAATGTTTGTAACAACTGGATTTAAACATTTGTAGATTGTAAGTTTGTGGAAAGCAATTCGAGGGAAGTGAATTCCAAAGAGTAGTAGCTCTGGGGATAAATTAATTCTGATACGCAGAAGTTCTGCATTGTGGAGGAGAAAGTGTAAATTCATGGGCGCTCTCAGCTGCCCTAGTTCTACGGGGAAAGATGTGGAGAGGCGGCACAATTGAAGCAAGTTCCTCGGAACAATTGCTGTGAAAATATCTGTAGAATAATGCAAGGGATGCAACGTTTCTTCGTATGGATAATGTAGGAAGGTCCTGTGTGATTGCAGGGTTATTGATTAATCTAATAGCTTTATTTTGAATTTTGTCCAACTGCCTCAATGCAACCACTCCACTTCCACCCCACAGAGGTGAACAGTAATCCATCTGAGAACGCACATGACTTTTTATATATCACGGCCAACTGCTCGTCAGTGAAGAATTCTCGAACTCTGTACAGGAGTCCCAGTTTTTTAGAGGCAGTCTTAGCAATGCTTCTAACATAATGTGTCCAGCTCAAGTTAGTAGTTAATGTTACACCGAGAATGTCAATACTAGGGGAAGTGGGAATATTTACATCATTAAAAAAATATATGGGAGTCAGTGAGATTCTGTCGGTTAGAAAATTGAATGTACTTGGTTTTCTGTGCATTAAAGGAAACTAGATTCTTTTGTCCCCATCCATTAATTCTAGAAAGGTCCTGGTTCAGAGAAATTGCAGTGTTTATTTTTGAATTTATAAGATCGGGTTGGGTGACAGAATTGGTAAATGTGAAGGAACTGTGGAGTGTTGAGTCATCTGCGTAGGAATGTATTGGATTATGAGTGGTAGATATGAGATCATTGATATGAATGAGGAACAGAATTGGGGCCAAAACTGATCCCTGGGGAACACCAGCATTTACTGAGTGAAATTGAGAATAAAGGCCATCTACCATTACACGTATTTTTCTGTTATGAAGATAAGAAGAAATTAGTGGAACTAATGATGCAAGGCCGTAGTGTGACATCTTCGACAATAAGGATTGATGCCAGACTCTATCAAATGCCTTTGATATATCCAGTGCTATTGTATGTGTTTCACCATGTTGGTCTGTAGCTTGGTTGATTTGATGCGTAAGAAGGCAAAGCATGTCTGCAGTTGATCGACATCGTCTAAAACCATATTGCCTATCACTGATTAATTTATTATTCTCAAGATGCTTAATTATGTGATTATTTAATATAATTTCAAAGACTTTACCAAGAGTGGAAGTTATAGCTATTGGTCTGTAGTTTGATGGATCTGAACAGGCATCTTTTTTAGGAACTGGATGGATGTTTGCTTCTTTCCAGGGTACTGGGAAGCATGAGGTATGAGTACACAGACAGAAAAATTTTGCCAATACAGGAGCGAGCACCAAGGAGCAATTCTTAAGTACTATTGGAGGAATTTCATCTGGACCAGGAGCCTTATCTACCGAGAGATTCTGCAACATAGTTTTGACATGTCTGGTGTGGATCTTAAGTGAGGGAATTTCAGGCGAATTAAAATTAAGTACAGGGACATCTTGATTTATTTCATCTAAGGTTGAGTTGGTGGAGAAAATATCCGCAAGAAGGTTAGCTTTACCTCGTGGGTCACTTACAAGATTGCCAGTCAGAGATTTTAATGGTGGAATGGATGAAACAGTAGTGAAGTTGGATTTAAATGAGTTAAGAGTAGACCAAAATATTTTGTTATCATTTGGATTATTTAGAAGTTTATTTGCCTGCTTGTGGAGAAAGTTTGATTTAGTTAGGTTTAATGCAGTTTTGGCATGATTTCTGATGTTTCTAAAGTAATTAAAGGCTTCATGTGTTTTTGATCTTGTGTATGCATTGTAGGCTATTGCTTTTTGTTCAGTTACTCTAGCACAATTATGGTCAAACCATTTAGGTGAATTAGATATTTTACTGTACTTTTGTTGAGGAATAAAAGTTTCCATTCCAATTTTTACAAAATCTTGTATGTGGCTCAAGGTGGAGTGTGCATCATTAGAAAAGAAAGAGGTCCAGGGAATATCAATAAAGAAACCTTGAAGACCCTCCCAGTCTGCCCTATCGTAATGCCATTTAGTCACCAAAACAGGTTCAGAGTGGGAAGGTGTGGTAGGTGATAGACAGGTGGCCTGTATCAGACAGTGATCAGAAGATCCAAGATTAATAGATTCTCGAGTAATGGGGCCTGACTGAGTGTTTATAAAGTTTCTAATAGTTGTGTATGTTGATGGAGTTGGGAGTGGTTGAGCCTTGTAGTGATGCGTTTGGTTGAATCTGATACATGGTTGATTGATTGAGTAACTCGTTTCAGTTGGGTGTCATGTGGTTGTCTCTGTTATATCGACTTTATAATTGAGTTTGATAGGTAGGGTCTCGTTTGGTTGAGTCGGTTTCGTAGTGTTATGATTGATTAGGTAAAGTCGAGGGTCTTTTTAATTGAATTTAAGTAGTTTGTTTGATCAGGTATATTTGCTTGTGTTTTTTTTATTTAGTATATTCATATGCGTCTATTTGACCGGGTTAATTGATGGAGTCAGTTTGATCGGGGGGGTATTTGTTCAGGTGCATTCAGAATGAACCTATTAGTTAGATCAATTTGCTTGGCTCTAATTCGTTTATTTTGCTTGGTAAAGTTTGCACCGGTGAATACGCTTCAGTCTATTTACTTCCCTCTCATTAACCAACGTGGTATATAAATACCTTTACTGTTTTCAATCGATGGTATCGTCTGGATATTCCATAAACTCAATTATTACATTCGGCATCAATACCAGTCTATTATGAAGTGTATGTGCAGTTTCGAGCTGAATTTGGCATTGTGCGCCATATACTGTATATCAAGATACGGTGGCGATGGGCTACCTTCCTCAGCGCCATCTGTTAACTGCCCTCCTTGACTACGTACAGTACTTCCGTGTATATCGAATCCACAGGTAGGAGTGAATTATAGCCACACAATTCCTTGCTGATCTGGTTCATTTTCCTCACTCTGACGTCCTGTGTGTTTGTCTTTTAGCCCCATCTCCTACACAAACACACTACATTCTCTCCCTTTCTCTCTGCCTCATCCCTTTCTCTTTACATCAAATCCATCTCCCCTGGTCCTTAATCGCCAACCTAATTCCTGTATCACTCTCGTAATCCCAAATCCGACCCTCCCCATCTTTATCTCGTCGCTGTAATTACAACTCAATCGGCATAGGCTTGTATTGTAATGGGTTTCCTGATTTCCATATACCTGTACTATATATATATATATGTACCGGTATATAATATATAGGGTATTGGCGTCCCAGAAGTAGTACAGTAGTAGTACAGATATCATGATCTTTGGTGAGTCACTGTACTCTATACTATCATATTGACTCACTCTTAACCCTTTCAGTACCAGTAACGTCCTTCAAAGTAATTCTGGCTACTGTTAGATGCTTCTGTTCGGTATAAAAAGGGCCTCCAGCAATTAACAGGCTTCGAACTATCTCACTTAACCATATTTACGACCACAGATCCTTCTTAAACTGCACAATAACCTCTAAATATAGTTAAAAAAAAAAAAAAAAAAAACACAATCGTCACTAGTACATTAGGGGTTACAGCGCTAAAGAGGAGTTGGAGCCACCATGTTTCAAAGGACTCTTGGACTAATACTTAAGTTCCAGAATATTTTGACTTTTTCCTCCACCAATGAAGTTCAACGGAGGTTGTGTTTTCGCCTCCGTTTACATGCCTGTCTGCCTGTAAACAAGATATCTCACTAAGTTAAGTACCAATATTCACGAAATATAGTGGGAAAATGGAATATGTACCAAGAAACATTTTTTTTTTAATTTAGGAGGTAATTCGGATATTTTCACAAAGATCGGTGGACATCTCGCTAATTCATTAATTGATGTTGATGAAATGTGGTGGGCAAAATAGGATATGCGCCCAGGAAAAGGTGATTCAATTAAGGAGGCGATCCGGAGATTTTCACGAATTTCTGTGGGTCTCACGCCGATGTTCACGAAAGGTCGTGGGCACATAGGACATGCGCCAAACAATAAGTGATTATATTTAGAAGGCGATCCGGAAATGTTCACTAAGTTTGGTGGGAATCTCACAAAGTTATGAAGTGATAATCACGAATGTTGGGAGCAGATATGATATGCGTCAAGGATAAGGTGATTCAGTTTAGGAGACAATCCAGAAATGTTCACGAAAAAATGGTGGGCTGATAGGATATTATCTCCACCAACTCAACCTTAGATGAAATAAATCAAAATGTCCCTGTACTTAATTTGAATTCGCCTGAAATTCCCTCACTTAAGATCCACACCAGACATGTCAAAACTATTTTGCAGAATCTCTCAGTAGATAAGGCTCCTGGTCCCGATGAAATTCCTCCAATAGTACTTAAGAATTGCTCCTTGGTGCTCGCTCCTGTATTGGCAAAATGTTTCCGTCTGTGTACTCATACCTCATGCTTCCCAGTACCCTGGAAAGAAGCAAACATCCATCCAGTTCCTAAAAAAGTGCCTCATCAGATCCATCAAACTACAGACCAATAGCTATAACTTCCACTCTTGGTAAAGTCTTTGAAATTATAATAAATAATCACATAATTAAGCATCTTGAGAATAATAAATTAATCAGTGATAGGCAATATGGTTTTAGACGATGTCGATCAACTGCAGACATGCTTTGCCTTCTTACGCA
Source organism: Paralithodes platypus (assembly GCA_032716605.1). Taxonomy (NCBI): domain Eukaryota; kingdom Metazoa; phylum Arthropoda; class Malacostraca; order Decapoda; family Lithodidae; genus Paralithodes; species Paralithodes platypus. The sequence goes on along the minus strand of CM064537.1, from coordinate 11,049,882 downwards.
TCAAATCAACCAAGCTACAGACCAACATGGTGAAACACATACAATAGCACTGGATATATCAAAGGCATTTGATAGAGTCTGGCATCAATCCTTATTGTCGAAGATGTCACACTACGGCCTTGCATCATTAGTTCCACTAATTTCTTCTTATCTTCATAACAGAAAAATACGTGTAATGGTAGATGGCCTTCATTCTCAATTTCACTCAATAAATGCTGGTGTTCCCCAGGGATCAGTTTTGGCCCCAATTCTGTTCCTCATTCATATCAATGATCTCATATCTACCACTCATAATCCAATACATTCCTACGCAGATGACTCAACACTCCACAGTTCCTTCACATTTACCAATTCTTTCACCCAACCCGATCTTATAAATTCAAAAATAAACACTGCAATTTCTCTGAACCAGGACCTTTCTAGAATTAATGGATGGGGACAAAAGAATCTAGTTTCCTTTAATGCACAGAAAACAAAATACATTCAATTTTCTAACCGACAGAATCTCACTAACTCCCATATTGTAATGATGTAAATATTCCCACTTCCCCTAGTATTGACATTCTCGGTGTAACATTAACTACTAACTTGAGCTGGACACATTATGTTAGAAGCATTGCTAAGAATGCCTCTAAAAAACTGGGACTCCTGTACAGAGTTCGAGAATTCTTCACTGACAAGCAGTTGGCCGTGATATATAAAAGTCATGTGCGTTCTCAGATGGATTACTGTTCACCTCTGTGGGGTGGAAGTGGAGTGGTTGCATTGAGGCAGTTGGACAAAATTCAAAATAAAGCTATTAGATTAATCAATAACCCTGCAATCACACAGGACCTTCCTACATTATCCATACGAAGAAACGTTGCATCCCTTGCATTATTCTACAGATATTTTCACAGCAATTGTTCCGAGGAACTTGCTTCAATTGTGCCGCCTCTCCACATCTTTCCCCGTAGAACTAGGGCAGCTGAGAGCGCCCATGAATTTACACTTTCTCCTACACAATGCAGAACTTCTGCTTATCATAATTTATTTATCCCCAGAGCTACTACTCTTTGGAATTCACTTCCCTCGAATTGCTTTCCACAAACTTACAATCTACAAATGTTTAAATCCAGTTGTTACAAACATTTTATGAATGGAGGATGCCTTTAGGCACATGGACCTTTTTGTTTTATCTGTGTTTTTCCTTCCTCCGTTCATTGTCTCTTTAAAAAAAATAAAAATAAAAACATAGACCTATATTAATAATAATGGCATCCGCAGAGGTATGCCCTTTTTTATTTTATTTTTGTCTTTGTTTTTTGCAGTTCGATGTGTTTATGCATACACCGAGGATACCAAGTTTGTGTATTGATACATTGTATTGGTATTGTGATGCACAAGTGACAGCTACGGACTCCATGAAACGAATGTATATGATACTGTTAATATCCATAATGAAGGATAAACTAATAAATAAGAGAGAGAATAGTACTCCCAGACTTGCATTGAAGTTGTGGGACAAGCACGCTTAACAGATGAATCATATTGTGTTGTCTTATTTTTTGTTTTGTTTTTATATCCAATTCTATGCAGATACATGGGCTATTGCTGATGTGATCACGTTTCACACCAATATTAACATACTAACACTGATTAGAGCTATACCTGTATTGTTTACATAGTCAAAGAGCTTCAACATGTGCTTTGTGATGCTTTTCACTGAAATTATTTCCTGTACATTCTGTGGCTTTAGTAGGTGATAACCTCAAGTAGAAGATAAATACACAACCACATGAATTATGAAAGAGGCCGTTTGATCGATTAGTTACCTAGGATGGAAATAGATGCGATTGTGACCCTTGTGGGTGTGGAGGTAAGAGGTGATTGGAGCTACATACCATCACAGCGTAGTATGCCAATGATTGATTAAATATATTTGTGAAAACTTGTCTGACTTCGGACTGGGTTCATGGTGAGTCCGTTTGGCTTTATACGTTTGAGTGAGTCCAGCTGATGAAACCCACTTGTTGAAGAGGCTTACATCGTTCCCTTCTCTCATCTATTATATTATCCTTACATATATCTGTTTGTATGCTCTCCCGCTTTATCTCTCTCTCTCTCTCTCTCTCTCTCTCTCTCTCTCTCTCTCTCTCTCTCTCTCTCTCTCTCGCTAATATATATATATCTCTCTCTCTCCCTCCCTCTCTCTCCCTTTCGTTCTCTCTCATTCTCACCCCCCCCCCTCTCTCTCTCTCTCTTTCTCTTTTCCTCTCATCCCAATTAATTTCCCCCCCCCCACTCTTTCTTTCTTTCTTTTCCTCTCATCCCTAGTTCGTCCCCCCCCCCCCCCCCCGGGCTGCACCGCTTCCGGAGCTACCGCCAAGTGTCAACAAGTACCACCGGTACTTCCCCCTCCCCCCTTCAAACCCCGGTTTATGAGGGGAAATAGGGGTATAAAATAAGGGCCATAGGACCATCCCCCCCCACCCCCAAAACCCGTCCCAAATTTATTTCTAAAGTGCCGACGTAACAGACACTATCCTCAACCCCCACCAACACCTTGCAACCTGCATCATTAACATCGGAACAACTTTTAAGGGAAGTGACCACTCCAACATTTTGTACCTTTCGTTTTTGCAAATTCTCCCTCACTAACCCCAAATCATGGCACCGATCAGAATTAAATGCCCCGCCTGTAACAAGAACTACTACAAGGAATGGTATCCGCGTCATGGGTATCCAAATGCCAAGTGTTTTATGTGTTTAACTGGTGAACACTTTTTGCTCTTGGAGTGCACATTAGAAGCACACAAGGCACAGGTTGACGAACTGAAGCGAGATAATCTCACACTAAAGGAGACTGTAGGTGTACTTTCGCATCAAAATTTCTCACTAAAAGAGCGAGTAAAGGACATAGAGAGTAAGCAAGTCGACGTTGTTAAATATCTTCAAAAAGAAAACCCATCCAATGATCTATATCAGACAGTAGTCAACAGGCGTAACAAGAACAAATCCCAAGGGAATGGGAAAGCGACACCAGGTATCCCTATCAAAAACAGATTTGCTGTTCTCGCCGAAAACAATGAACACGAGGTAACTGACCACGTGAATGGGAATGGGAATGGAAAAGCGACACCAGGTAACCCCATCAAAAACAGATTTGCACACGAAGTAACTGACCACGTGAAAGCAAGCTCGAAAGGCAAGAAAACTCCTGACAGGAAAACAACGAAACCATCAAATCACGGAGTCAGCGGGAAGGAGAAACTCACCCTAGTATATGGTGACAGTCTCATGCGAGGTCAAGGAGCTGCCTTTGCCACCAAGAACAGAGGAAAAAGGTCAGTAAAGGTCATTCCAGGCGGTAAAGTCGAACATATCCTGAAAGACATAACTAACTCCGCCATACCAGAGGGCACCTGTGTAGTCGTCAATCTTGGCTCAAATGACTGCTTTGACGGAGGTAAGGCCCCAATTAAGACCATAGAAAAAGATTTTGAGAACCTAATTAAAGTCATGAAAAGGAAGACCACGAAATGTGCGGTAAGCGGCGTCATACCCCGGATTAAAACAAGCTCATACGGACAAAATAGAGCCATGGAAATTAACAACGCAGTCAAGGTCATGTGCGAACAAGAGAAGGTACTGTATGTGGACAATTGGACCACCTTTGTAGGGAACTCGTCCCTGTACAGCGGAGATGGCATTCATTTATCAGAAAAAGGCGTTCAGCACATGAGTGACACCCTAAATCAAGCAACCTACATTGCCCACGAAAACAACGCCAGTCAGGACCGAGAAATAACTATGCTAATAGACTCCTCTGAGTATTGATATCGCTACCCCCGGAAAAGCCCTCCCACAACCCCACCCAATCAAACTCCACCCGCACAGTTAAGATAAATAAATAACCCCGCCCAACCCTTCCAAGTCCATCACAACCATTTAAACGAAACCGTCAACCCCAATGGCCCACAAGTTATGAAAACTTACCTACCTGAACCACAAAACAAACTAAACAACCCCACCCAACCCCATCCAAGCCAACCCAACCAACTGAATGAATTTGACAACCCGCCGCGGCTTCAAGTCATAACCCCAAACCCATCCTCACCAATAAGAAAAACAAATCCAGCGCATGCTGAGAGAAATGATTTAAAAATAATATCCATAAATGCCTGCTCAATAAGAAACAAAATAGACGAACTCAAATGTCTGTTATTAAATGAGAAAGTTGACGTTATTTGTATAACGGAAACACATCTGAACCTTAAAAATAAAGATCTACTTCATGAATATCACATAGAGCCATATAATTTTTTCATAAAGACCGTAACAATGGAAAACAAAGAGGGGGGGTTGCAATGTACGTTGCAACCTACTTAAACCCAGTCGAGGTGACTCGATATCGAAAGTAATGCAGAAATAGTGTGCGTCAAAATAAATACAAAAAACATGAACTTAAATATCACTACAGCGTACCGACCACCGAGACTAACTGTTGCCGATGATACAATTGTTTATGAAATACTAGAGAAAACCCTTAATTCCGACGAAACAGTTTTACTAGGTGACTATAACCTCCCCCTAATTGACTGGAATACCACGACCGGAAAAAATGCTGAGTCACGCCTAATGACAAGCTTCATCCAGGACAATTTTTTGACTCAACATGTAAAACAGCCGACGCGAGACAGGAATATATTAGACCTCGTAATCACTACCCAAGAAAATTTATTATCAAACCTGGATGTAGGTGAACATCTGGCAACGTCCGATCATAAAATCTTAAGAATCAACGTTATAAGCAAATATTCCTCAGTAAAAACAACAGGAATGGTTTCGGACTTCAAAAACGCAAATTATGACGGACTTAAGGAATCGCTATCAAACATACACTCAAACCTCATAAATATAAACGAAGTAAATGAACTATGGGGACATTTTAAGTCTACAATTACAGAAGCGCATAAACAATTTGTACCCATGAAACCAAAACGTAATACGAAATCAAGTATGCCCCCTTGGTACAGTAGAGACATTGGCAAGGCAATAAGGAAAAGGAATCAACTCCACAAACTTGTAAAAAATAACACAAACACTGAAGTAATTAAAAACTTGTACAAAAATAGTAGAAGGGAAGTGAAAAAAATAATTAGGGCGAACAAACAAAATTACGAAATGACTATTGCCAGAGAAAGTGCCACAAACCCCAAAAAAATCTACAGTTACGTAAACAAAAATAAACAGATCAAAAGCGGAATCGGACCGCTAATAGAAGATGGCCAGACAATAACAGGCGACACAAACACGGCAAATCTGCTCAACAAATATTTTGGCTCAGTTTTCACAGAAGAAATTATCGATCATACCCTTGAAAATAACACCTCAACTCATGTGATAGGAGATTTCACCATCAGTGTTACCGAAGTACAAAGCAAATTGAGTAATTTAAATGTAAATAAGACCCCGGGACCCGACATGCTCCACCCGAAAATAATTAAGAATGTCAAGGACGAAATAGCAAAACCCCTGACACAACTATTTAACTTATCACTACTACAGGGGATTGTACCGAGTGATTGGAAAGATGCGAACATTACGCCGATATACAAGAAGGGTAGCAAGGCCAAAGCGAGTAATTACAGACCAATTAGCCTAACTTCAATTGTAGGAAAAATCATGGAAAAAATCATTAGAGATAAGATAGTAGATTACCTCGAATCAAACAACCTAATCAAAAATAGTCAATACGGCTTTAGATCAAATAAGTCATGCCTAACAAATTTGATTGAATTTTATAACAAACTATTCACATATAACGACATGACGAAATCACTAGATATAATCTTCTTGGACTTTCAAAAAGCTTTCGACAAGGTGCCTCACCGAAAACTATTGGCTAAACTGGAGAGGATAGGTATCAAAGGTGAAATTCATTCTTGGATAAAAAATTGGCTTACAGACAGAAGACAGAGAGTGGTGATAAATGGAGTGGAATCGGAGTGGGAGCCTGTCACTAGTGGAGTTCCACAGGGTTCAGTCCTTGGACCGGTCCTGTTTCTCATTTACATTAACGATATCGATGTAGGGGTAAACAACACCCTTTCCAAATTCGCCGACGATACAAAAATAGGAAATACAGTCCTGAACGAAGATGATAGAAATGCGTTGCAATCTGATTTAAACAAGATATCAGAGTGGTCGAAAAAATGGCAGATGCCCTTCAATGTCGATAAATGTCAGGTGCTGCAGGTTGGTAGCAGAAATATGAAATACAAATACGAAATGAATGGCAAACAAATAAAAACCGCAACGGTAGTAAAAGACCTAGGGGTACTAATATCTGAAAACCTAAAAACTTCCGACCAATGTATAGCAGCTGCAAATAAGGCAAACATAGCATTGGGCTTTATTAAACGAAAATTTACATATAAACATGAAAACGTAATAGTGCCACTGTTCAAGAGTATGGTGAGGCCCAACCTTGAATATGGTGTGCAGTTCTGGTCACCTTATCTGATCAAGGACATTGTAAGACTCGAGTCAGTACAGCGTAGAGCGACGAAGATGATACCCTCATTAAGAAATAAACCATATGAAGAAAGACTTAAACGATTGAACCTGTTCTCATTAAAAAAAGGAGGTTGAGGGGTCAGCTTATTGAGTGCTTTAAGATACTAAAAGGTTTCGACAAAGTCGATGTAAATGCACTATTCACATTAAACAATACTAATCAAACTCGCGGAAATGGAATGAAATTAAAAACCAAAAAGGCAAACCTAGATGTCACAAAGAGTTTCTTCACCTACAGTGTGGCGACAGAGTGGAATAAACTACCAGCGAGAGTGGTGGAGAGTGACACAATAAACGCCTTCAAGGGAAGGCTTGACCTCTATCTGCAGAGGGCTGGGGTGATATGAATGAAAAAAAAAAAAAAAAATGTATGTATATGTATGTGTGTGCACTGTACAGTATGTATATATATATATGTATGTGTGTATGTATGTATGTGTATATGTATGTGTATATATATGTATATATATATGTATATGTATGTATGTATGTGTATGTGTGTATGTGTATATATGCATATATGCATATTATAGTTTGTAAGGCCAGACTGCCTAGTAAGGACCTTGAGGTCTGTGTGGTCTGTGTATCTATGTAGCTCTATGTAGCTCTATGTAGCTCTCTCTCTCGTATTCAACAGGTCAACATTGGCCATGGCTGGCAGTTGCCTGATTTCCCCCCCCCCCCCCCCCCCCCCCCACACACACACACACACATTCCTGTCTCTCTCTCGCTCTCTCTCTCTCCCTCACTGTTTGTATGTTTGTGTGTGTATCTTATGGTGTGTCTTCAGCATAGACATTTCTTGTTAGCATGCTATTCGAGATAGGTTCTTATAAATTACATAGATCAAAGTGATGTGAATACACATGCGCATCATCACCAGCTTTTTGAAAACCTGATTGTCACTGTAATTCTCAAAATATGTTTTAGCTCTTGATATTTGTAAACCCTTCAATACAGTATGGTAGTGCTCTTTGTTATCAAACATACGTGGAAGAGAAGAATGCTTGTTCTTAAAATGTTCACTTCAATTATGTCCCAATATAGAGTACCTCGTAGAGGTGCTCTTAATCAGGGCTTAATTAGATCTTAATCAGGGCCGAGTATGAATATATATAAATATTATTTAATAGGCTGATGTTGTAAAGCAATTAATACAGAATAAAATATATTTCAGAGAATATCAACAGAGACGTTAATAAATTAAAGAATTAGTAAATCTTTGTATGACGTTTCTTCTCGGTTTCGGGCATTGTCGCTGGGGACCTCTGCTTGTTATACTTCTTCTTCTTCTTGGGCTTATTGTTCTTGTTACGTTTCTTGGGTTTTTTTAGGACGCAAGAGTTGCTAAACTCTCCAGGTACCTCTTAGGGGTTGTTAATGAGGTTGTGGCTACACAAGGGTTGCTGAAAGTGGTCATGGAATTAGTGTCAAAACAAGGGTTTCTGAGCTCTGATAGAGAACAAGGGTTGTTGTTGTTATTGGCGCACTCTCCTATCCAGGAGTTCGATCTTTGAACGGTGGCTGTTTCATGTTTTGTGTTACCCTCTTCATATTACTGGTTTATTTATTTTCTCAAATTAAATATAGTATCCTTCCTTTTCAAAACAGTTCTTATAGTCTCTGCTACCCTTTTCAAGTAATTTTGATCAAATATTTCCCATAAATTGCCCGCGCTCTCAGATCTTTGTATAGGTCTTCATATGATTCGCAGTTGAACAGGTGCATTTGATTTTCCTTTTCCTTTTGACAAATATTACACAATAAGTTAGGTTCATATATTTTGTTGAAGTGTTCTTTTACTTCTATCATTCTTGTCCTTGTCATAAAAATAGTTCTAGCATTTTCAAAGCTTTAGTCCTCAATATAGTTACTGGATATTTCTTGTTCAACTGTTTATCCAGTTTTACTTCCACTTCTCACATCTTCTAGTAGCTAATAAAAAACAAAAATTTGCAGTTTATCTTTAACCAATTGTTTGGCTTCGATTTCACTCATGTTTTCCGGATTATCAGTTATACTGTATTTTTCCTTAAGATTAAATATTTGTTTTGTATGTTCTGTTGTCTTCTCTGTATGTTTTCATGTTTACCTCTATTGCTTCATTATCTCGGTTGCTCAAATTAATGTAATATTCCATTTTTTTATTTTATTTTTTATGTTCATATTTATTCCCATAATGTCATGGAGGAAAGGACATTTTGGGGTCGTTCTGGGGATTATAACCAGTTTAGTTATATACTGTGTTCGGATGTTATTTATTTCTGTTTTATCTTGTTCTTTTAATTTTTTCCGATACTTCTGCCCCAAACAGTATCAAACGCGATTCACATGTATCATAGAGCTTAAGTCCCACTTGTATTCTATTTGTCTTCATTTCTCTTTTATTTAATATATTTATACACTCATTTGCTGCTACTTTTGTCTTGTTTATTCTGTGTTCAATATCATATTTTTGTTTTCCATTGCCTTTATGATTTTTCCCTAGTATTTATGTGTGAGTTTTCTTGGATATCTTTACCATTGAGTTCAAGTTTCATGTTTTATCCTATAAGTGCGTTTCGTCTAGTTTTCTGTTCATTCAGTTTTAGCCTTTTAAGCTCTTGGAATACTTCAATGGTATTTATTGTACTTTTAATATTATTCTTATTCCCAATAGCCATTATGTCATCTTTAAATATTGAGGGGCTATATGCATTCCTCCTATTGTCCAGCCATTTTCCTTTGCTTATATCATTCTACTTAACGAGTGTGTTGTTATAGAGCTTATCTTTGCTCCTAGTATAGAACCCGGCTTTATCATTTATTTTACTCTCACCTCTTTACATTTTCCCATTTCTGTTACAGGTATTAACACATCAGAGTTTATTTTATCAGTTAGACGCCAGGTCTTCCCTTTAATTCCTTTTAACCACAATTCTTTAATTACCTCTGTTAATATCATTTTATCAACCCCTTTTGAGATATCAATATAGACAGCTGTGCCTTCATTTTTCTTTACCTGTGTTTCTTCTATTACATTTCTTATTGTAAAATGGTGTTCCCTTACTGATTCACCTTTCCTTGCTTCACACCGGTAATCAGTCATATTTTCTAACTTGTCTTTCTCATTATTATATATTACGTTTCCATCATTGTTTCGATGTGAGTTTAAAATGATACCTCAATAATTATTTAATGGCCTGTACCTTTATATATGTTTTTGGATGTATGCTTTTTGCCACCCATTAGGTGTACATATTAACTTTTATTGATTACCATCATCATTCTAATAATTTAATTATGTAGACTCCTTCCACTTCTTGTAATCATATAATTACTTATCTTATCTGGTCCTGTTGATTTGCCACCCTTTAAACCAGCTATTACATATATAACTTCCTCTTCACTTAAATTTTCGTCTTCTTTGTCTATGATTCCAACATTGACCTATGAGACTTTCTAGCAGGTTTGTGTATACTTCATATTCATCTGCTACTTCATTAGTTTTGTAGATTTCATTATAGTATTATGTTACTCTTTCTATAAGTATCCCTGGTTCTCTTAAATCATTTCCCTCTTTGTCTTTTACTACATAATGACATGGTGGTTTCTTTTGAGTTTTTCTTCTCAGTTTCCATAATATTTCCTTGATGTCTGAAAACTTGTTGAAGATACTACAAGCATTTGTCAAAAATACATCAAAAGCCTGGAAACTATCGCTATAGCGAGGTAATGAGGCTGTTTAATTTTCGGAAGACATCGTACCTCTATCAACTATGTTTTTTTTTTTAATAGAAACAATGAATTTCATCACTAAAAACTAGTCCAATTCGAGAAAATCCTACTTGGTTCTAATGGAGTACGTCTCAAGCAAACAAATGTGGTTGCTGGAAAAAGTGATCCCAAGAAATGATGAGCTCAAATCGTTCCTGAGAGCAAAGAGTGTGCTGCTGATTATTTAGGCAGAAGGCCTTATCAAAGAATTTCTGTTCAGCTGAATATCTGGGGACGACACTTGACACAATGATTTTGTTTGATCAACTCTTCAACTTCTGGATTACGTTCCGCTACTTCTCTATCAATTCTTCGGATCGAGTGTTCATCACATTATTTGTACCTGCTTTGATTAGGTATTGGGTACATCTGGTGTTCTCAATAAAATCATGTGATGTAGATGAAATAGATGGACAGGTTAACATTCTTACAACTACTTTTAGATTATGCTTTGATGAGATTGTACATATAACAATCATAGTAATAATAACTACTCCACATCCTATATGATAGCAAATATATAAGTGTGTATATAAGTTGGTCAGTGAAATGAGAGGAGAAGCATTGGCTGTGGTGAACATTGAAAGCTGGTAATATGGAGATATCTGAGACAGGAGAGGTTCATAGGATGTGCTACACTTTTGGAATTTAGATAGCCTAGTCGAATGATTTGGGATAGTCAGTAGATTTAGCGGGGAGATAGACAACACAGAAATATTTAGTATGAGAGTGACAGGAAAGTTTGAGTCAGAGATCAGAGATCAGAGGAGTCTTAATTTGGAACACGAGAGCAAGTAAGTTTATTTTGCATATAATTATACATAACATCCACCTCTGGCTTGGAAATAGAGAAGGTAGGAGACAAGGAATTGCTGTTAGTTGCTTCAAACACCTGAGTCTTGGTGAGGAAAAGAAGATCATGTTTGTTAGAGGAGAGGTGGTGTTCAACAGAAGGCATGTTAGATATAAGGCTGAGAATATTGAAAGCAAGACATTTAAGTTAAATTATGCATTACCATAATTTAGATTACATAATCATTAGCATGATATATCAATGTTTTAGTAAGTGTATATTTTATTTTCAAAGTATTACTTAGCAATTTTGCGTTATCAACAATGATATAGATATATTATATTTCCAGTTGTGCATCTTTTTAGGCGTGATGACTTGAAACCAATGAAAATTATATAAATGCTACTCTGAATTAACTCATGTAATTACATACAGAATCTAGATTAATGTAATAGATCACTAAGCAAATGGTAATATTTGAATATGTATATACCTGTAAAATTGAGCTAATTGTCAATATAGTTACAATCACTAACTTCAAGTAGAATCTTTGTTTAATGTGAATAATAAGTAAAATAACAATATAAAGTAGACTAAAAGAGAGCTAAAAACACTTATCCTATTAATATTTGTTGACCAACACCTAGTGTTGGTCGCATGTGGTGGGTGAGGGCCAACTCATTGAACCTTGTCTACTGAACAACCACGTAAAATACTAAAGTGTCCTGCATTCACTCGGTGCCCCATCGCCACGCAGAACAATAAGCCTAACTTGAGACCTTTGTTAGGCGATGGGGCACTGACTGGCTGCAGTAGACTTGATAGTTTAGCTAGTACCCTAGAAGACACGGACCTCATGATAATTTACTTTAAATATGAAAAGACGGACATTAATGCAAGATGTAAATCAAGTGGTTTTAATAATTGGCTATTAGTAACACCTGAGGGCTGCCAAGCAACAGTCATAGTTGCTTGAATATACACAGCTAAAAAGCAAGATTGTTGGCGAGCTATTGATTTAACTGCACCGCCATGGCAACACATATTTAAGATTTTACAGAAAGCTTCACATCAGAATGGACAATAGATAGAAAGATTAACAGGAGGGCTGAAGGCTGACAGGGAAACAGATAGGGAAAGGATCTAAAAGCCAAGGATTTAAGATGGACAGACAGATGGATCAAAACAGAGCAAACCCTCTCAGTCGGATGAATATACTGTACATTACATTAATTTTATAAGCTTCCTAGTATGTTTTCTCAGATAAAAAATTACCTGTAATATGAGTTAATTGTCTATCTATCTATGATCCCCATGATCCCCAAATGGGTGGCCATGAATGAATCAACCTCATGCACCTTTGTCTCGTCAGCCGGCACCCCTCCTCCCATCAAGCACCGCGTCTTCATAAACCTCTTATCTCCATCCTTCGACCTTACTCTCGGTCTGCCTCTCCCTCTCTGTCCCTCCACCTCACGCTCGTAGACTCCCTTAATTATTTTCTCGCTTCCCATATTTTTCACTTGGCCGAACCATATCAAGATGTTCCGTTTCACACTTTCCAGCACATTTACATCCACACCACACCGCTCTCGTACTTCCTCATTCGGCTGTTTATCCCTCCATGTAACTCCCCATGCACTTCTCAAGGGATGCTAGACATTCCAACACCGGGCGCTTTCACCACCCAAGCAAGACGGGACATTTCAACACCAAGCCATATCCCCACTAGACCTTTTCTACACCAGTCGGTTTCATTACCTTGCTAGTTCGATACCAAGGCATCGCACTACAACACGTTGTCACATCTACTGTACTGTACAGCGATCACTGGTGTGACCCCCCCCCCCTCTCTCTCTCTCTCTCTCTCTCTCTTTCTCTTTCATCTATGCAGTAAATATAGTGATAACAAATAGAGTCGGGAACCTTATCTATATATTCATCAAGAGCGAGCCAAAACGGGTACATTCCTAAATACTTAAGATTGACTGTGACAATTATTCATCTGGCTAACTAATTTACGTTAAGCATGCACTCCGAATTCATTTTGAACTGGCCTCGTTTAAGTTGGAATAATATCGGTCATATTACAAAACTAGTCTTAGTCAAACGTTTCACTAGTAAGCATAAGTTGGTATAATTATGTTGTGAAGTCTACACTTTAAAAAAATGCATTGTCAATAAAAAAATAGTCAATATAGGCTTGGCTCTGAAACACTCGTGTAGTTATGATACAACGATCAGTCCTACACGTTTCCGGCCGCGATGTTATATTGTCTATTGTGATACAACCGGAAAACACATTGTAGAAGATTGGTTAAGTTTACGCACTTGTGCTACTTTTATTTATAATAGTATGATCGAGGCACCATATTTAGTGCTATCTTAAGAGTTGGGATGGTGTATATTAATTGTAGCCGCGAACCAAAGCGGCCGCGTGCCAATACCGATGGTATATTCCCGAAATTTGGAGTTCATATTCTTACATAACATTGCCCATATTCTTACATTACATTTATTATATTATTACCAGGACGATCACGGTATCTTATCCTAACTCAACCCAACCTCGCCTGTTCTACCCTTTAACACTATTACCAGGACGATCACGGTATCTTATCCTAACTCAACCCAACCTCGCCTGTTCTACCGGTTAACACTATTACCAGGACGATCACGGTATCTTATCCTAACTCAACCCAACCTCGCCTGTTCTACCCTTTAACACTATTACCAGGACGATCACGGTATCTTATCCTAACTCAACCCAACCTCGCCTGTTCTACCCGTTAACACTATTACCAGGACGATCACGGTATTTATCCTAACTCAACCCAACCTCGCCTGTTCTATCCGTTAACACTATTACCAGGACGATCACGGTATCTTATCCTAACTCAACCCAACCTCGCCTGTTCTATCCGTTAACACTATTACCAGGACGATCATGGTATCTTATCCTAACTCAACCCACCCTCGCCTGTTCTATCCATTAATACTATTACCAGGACGATCAGGGAATCTTATCCTAACTCAACCCAACCTCATCTGTTCTACCCGTTAACACTATTGCCAGGACGATCACGGTATCTTATCCTAACTCAACCCAACCTCGCCTGTTCTACCCATTAACACTATTACCAGGACGATCACGGTATCTTATCCTAACTCAACCCAACCTCGCCTGTTCTATCCGTTAACACTATTACCAGGACGATCACGGTATCTTATCCTAACTCAACCCAACCTCGCCTGTTCAACCCGTTAACACTATTACCAGGACGATCACGGTATCTTATCCTAACTCATACCAACCTCGCCTGTTCTACCCGTTAACACTATTACCAGGACGATCACGGAATCTTATCCTAACTCAACCCAACCTCGCCTGTTCTACCCGTTAACACTATTACCAGGACGATCATGGTATCTTATCCTAACTCAACCCAACCTCGCCTGTTCTATCCGTTAACACTATTACCAGGACGATCACGGTATCTTATCCTAACTCAACCCAACCTCGCCTGTTGTACCCGTTAACACTATTACCAGGACGATCACGGTATCTTATCCTAACTCAAGCCAAGCTCGCCTGTTCTATCCGTTAACACTATTACCAGGACGATCACGGTATCTTATCCTAACTCAAACCAACCTCGCCTGTTCTACCCGTTAACACTATTACCAGGACGATCACGGTATATTATCCTAAATCAACCCAACCTCGCCTGTTCTACCCGTTCACACTATTACCAGGACGATCACGGTATCTTATCCTAACTCAACCCAACCTCGCCTGTTCTACCCGTTAACACTATTACCAGGACGATCACGGTATCTTATCCTAACTCAAACCCAACCTCGCCTGTTCTACCCGTTAACACTATTACCAGGACGATCACGGTATCTTATCCTAACTCAACCCAACCTCGCCTGTTCTACCCGTTAACACTATTACCAGGACGATCACGGTATCTTATCCTAACTCAAACCAACCTCGCCTGTTCTACCATTACCAGTACGATCACGGTATCTTATCCTCAACGACTATTACCAGGACGATCACGGTATCTTATCCTAACTCAACCAACCTCGCCTGTTCTACCGTTACACTATTACCAGGACGATCACGGTATCTTATCCTAACTCAACCCAACCTCGCCTGTTCTACCCGTTAACACTATTACCAGGATGATCACGGTATCTAATCCTAACTCAACCCAACCTCGCCTGTTCTACCCGTTAACACTATTACCAGGACGATCACGGTATCTTATCCTAACTCAACCCAACCTCGCCTGTTCTATCCATTGACACTATTACCAGGACGATTACGGTATCTTATCCTAACTCAAACCAACCTCGCCTGTTCAACCCGTTAACACTATTACCAGGACGATCACGGTATCTTATCCTAACTCAAACCCAACCTCGCCAGTTCTACCCGTTAACACTATTACCAGGACGATCATGGTATCTTATCCTAACTCAACCCAACCTCGCCTGTTCCATCCGTTAACACTATTACCAGGACGATCACGGTATCTTATCCTAACTCAAACCTACCTCGCCTGTTCTACCTGTTAACACTATTACCAGGACGATAACGGTATCTTTTCCTAACTCAACCCAACCTCGCATGTTCTACCCGTTATCACTATTACCAGGACGATCACGGTATCTTATCCTAACTCAAACCAACTTCGCCTGTTCTACCCGTTAACACTATTACCAGGACGATCTCGGTATCTTATCCTAACTCAACCCCTCCTCGCCTGTTCTATCCGGTAACACTATTACCAGGACGATCACAGTATCTTATCCTAACTCAAACCAACCTCGCCTTATCTACCCGTTAACACTATTACCAGGACGATCACGGTATCTTATCCTAACTCAAACCAACCTCGCCTGTTCTACCCGTTAACACTATTACCAGGACGATCACGGTATCTTATCCTAACTCAACCCAACCTCGCCTGTTCTACCCGTTAACACTATTACCAGGACGATCACGGTATCTTAACCTAACTCAACCCAACCTCGCCTGTTCTACCCGCTACCACTATTACCAGGACGATCACGGTATCTTATCCTAACTCAACCCAACCTCGCCTGTTCTATCCGTTAACACTATTACCAGGACGATCATGGTATCTTAACCTAACTCAACCCAACCTCGCCTGTTCTACCCGCTACCACTATTACCAGGACGATCACGGTATCTTATCCTAACTCAACCCAACCTCGCCTGTTCTATCCGTTAACACTATTACCAGGACGATCACGGTATCTTATCCTAACTCAAACCTACCTCGCCTGTTCTACCTGTTAACACTATTACCAGGACGATAACGGTATCTTTTCCTAACTCAACCCAACCTCGCCTGTTCTACCCGTTATCACTATTACCAGGACGATCACGGTATCTTATCCTAACTCAAACCAACTTCGCCTGTTCTACCCGTTAACACTATTACCAGGACGATCTCGGTATCTTATCCTAACTCAACCCAACCTCGCCTGTTCTACCCGTTAACACTATTACCAGTACGATCACGGTATCTTATCCTAACTCAACCCACCCTCGCCTGTTCTATCCATTAATACTATTACCAGGACGATCAGGGAATCTTATCCTAACTCAACCCAACCTCATCTGTTCTACCCGTTAACACTATTGCCAGGACGATCACGGTATCTTATCCTAACTCAACCCAACCTCGCCTGTTCTACCCATTAACACTATTACCAGGACGATCACGGTATCTTATCCTAACTCAACCCAACCTCGCCTGTTCTATCCGTTAACACTATTACCAGGACGATCACGGTATCTTATCCTAACTCAACCCAACCTCGCCTGTTCTACCCGTTAACACTATTACCAGGACGATCACGGTATCTTATCCTAACTCAACCCAACCTCGCCTGTTCAACCCGTTAACACTATTACCAGGACGATCACGGTATCTTATCCTAACTCATACCAACCTCGCCTGTTCTACCCGTTAACACTATTACCAGGACGATCACGGAATCTTATCCTAACTCAACCCAACCTCGCCTGTTCTACCCGTTAACACTATTACCAGGACGATCATGGTATCTTATCCTAACTCAACCCAACCTCGCCTGTTCTATCCGTTAACACTATTACCAGGACGATCACGGTATCTTATCCTAACTCAACCCAACCTCGCCTGTTGTACCCGTTAACACTATTACCAGGACGATCACGGTATCTTATCCTAACTCAAGCCAAGCTCACCTGTTCTATCCGTTAACACTATTACCAGGACGATCACGGTATCTTATCCTAACTCAAACCAACCTCGCCTGTTCTACCCGTTAACACTATTACCAGGACGATCACGGTATATTTTCCTAACTCAACCCAACCTCGCCTGTTCTACCCGTTAACACTATTACCAGGACGATCACGGTATCTTACCCTAACTCAACCCAACCTCGCCTGTTCTACCCGTTAACACTATTACCAGGACGATCACGGTATCTTATCCTAACTCAACCCAACCTCGCCTGTTCTACCCGTTAACACTATTACCAGTACGATCACGGTATCTTATCCTAACTCAACCCAACCTCGCCTGTTCTACCCGTTAACACTATTACCAGGACGATCACGGTATCTTATCCTAACTCAACCCAACCTCGCCTGTTCTACCCGCTACCACTATTACCAGGACGATCACGGAATCTTATCCTAACTCAACCCAACCTCGCCTGTTCTATCCGTTAACACTATTACCAGGACGATCACGGTATCTTATCCTAACTCAACCCAACCTCGCCTGTTCTACCCGTTAACACTATTACCAGGATGATCACGGTATCTAATCCTAACTCAACCCAACCTCGCCTGTTCTACCCGTTAACACTATTACCAGGACGATCACGGTATCTTATCCTAACTCAACCCAACCTCGCCTGTTCTATCCATTGACACTATTACCAGGACGATTACGGTATCTTATCCTAACTCAAACCAACCTCGCCTGTTCTACCCGTTAACACTATTACCAGGACGATCATGGTATCTTATCCTAACTCAACCCAACCTCGCCTGTTCTATCCGTTAACACTATTACCAGGACGATCACGGTATCTTATCCTAACTCAAACCTACCTCGCCTGTTCTACCTGTTAACACTATTACCAGGACGATAACGGTATCTTTTCCTAACTCAACCCAACCTCGCCTGTTCTACCCGTTATCACTATTACCAGGACGATCACGGTATCTTATCCTAACTCAAACCAACTTCGCCTGTTCTACCCGTTAACACTATTACCAGGACGATCTCGGTATCTTATCCTAACTCAACCCAACCTCGCCTGTTCTATCCGGTAACACTATTACCAGGACGATCACAGTATCTTATCCTAACTCAAACCAACCTCGCCTTATCTACCCGTTAACACTATTACCAGGACGATCACGGTATCTTATCCTAACTCAAACCAACCTCGCCTGTTCTACCCGTTAACACTATTACCAGGACGATCCCGGTATCTTATCCTAACTCAACCCAACCTCGCCTGTTCTACCCGTTAACACTATTACCAGGACGATCACGGTATCTTAACCTAACTCAACCCAACCTCGCCTGTTCTACCCGCTACCACTATTACCAGGACGATCACGGTATCTTATCCTAACTCAACCCAACCTCGCCTGTTCTATCCGTTAACACTATTACCAGGACGATCACGGTATCTTATCCTAACTCAACCCAACCTCGCCTGTTCTACCCGTTAACACTATTACCAGGATGATCACGGTATCTAATCCTAACTCAACCCAACCACGCCTGTTCTACCCGTTAACACTATTACCAGGACGATCACGGTATCTTATCCTAACTCAACCCAACCTCGCCTGTTCTATCCATTGACACTATTACCAGGACGATCACGGTATCTTATCCTAACTCAAACCCAACCTCGCCTGTTCTACCCGTTAACACTATTACCAGGACGATCACGGTATCTTATCCAAACTCAACCCAACCTCGCCTGTTCTACCCGTTAACACTATTACCAGGACGATCGCGGTATCTTATCCTAACTCAAACCAACCTCGCCTGTTCTACCCGTTAACACTATCTGGTGTAACGTCTTTGAGGTTATTATGGTATTTTGTGTAATTATTATTGAGGTTTTAATTAGTTTTAACCATTTTAGAACAATGTGTTTTTAGTTTACCCTCTAGACTTGGAAAAACGCCTCTCCAAACCCCCTTCAAACTAAAAAAACGTCCCCCAGACCCCCTTCAAGCTAAATGTGTAAATTTTTCGGTAGAAAAATGTCCCGGCCAAAGGCCGGTTTTCTCCCAAATGGCGGGCTCGCTATCGCTCGCCCAGGGAAAATCGACACCTTATTGGGTTGAAGCATCATATAATCGCCAAACTAATGAGATGAAACATCTTAAAATCTCCAAGCTAATGGAGTAAAACTGGGGGGCTCCAAATTGGCCCGCCCTGCACCTAATAGGGTTAAGACAAGTTAGGTTCGTTAGTTAGGATTAAGTTAAGGTCAATTTTGTCTAGGATAAGATACGCTGTTCATCCAAGGAAAGGGATGGGGGGGGGGGGTTCGGCAGTGCGTGAATCCATCCACACTTCCGAATTGTTCATCACCTCATCACGATAAATACCGCAGCTATCATTCAGCGACCATTTTGGTTCGTGGCCGGAATGACGTGGGACCATAAGGAGAGGCTAGGTCGGGTTGGGGTAGAATAGGGTATGCTGAGAGCCTTGGTAAAAGATAATTGCTACGAGAATACGAAATTTTCCAACTCCGGGAATATGTGATCGAAGTAGACTGTGGCCACTTTGTTACGCGGTTCCATTGGTAGGCGACCATCATGGTTTAAGGGGAGGTATTTAGTTTGTTCCCTAGACCTCCATCAAGCTTAAAATTACACTCCCTCGAGTCCCTTTCAAGATAAATTTGTACATTTTTCGGTAGAAAAATGTCCCGGCCGAAGGCCGGTTCCTCTCAAATTACAGGCTCGCTATCGCTCGCCAGGATAAAATCGACACCTGAATTGCACGAAAGGTCTTAATATGGGTGAAAGTTCTTATAATCGCTTAACTAATGGGGCAAACGTTTTATAATATCAAAAGCAATGGGGCTAAACATGAGGGAGAAAGGGGTCAAGAAAAAAATCCCTCAAGTGGAGATCTCCCCGTAACGCTGAGCTGTCTACTTCACCTCCGCCATTCCTGAACAATTCTTACCTTATTATTGTTGTTCCTGATTATTAGTTTGGCGAGGTCAGAGCCGAGGACAGCTTAAGGGGAGATTTCCACCTGGAGGATATTTTTCTGAACCTCTTTCTCCCTCATGTTTAGCCCCATTGCTTGTGAGATTTTAAGACGTTCGCCCCATTAGTTTGGCGATTTCAAGAACTTTCACCCCATTTATGTCACTTTTAAGACCTTTCGTGCCATTCAGGTGTCGATATTTTCCTGGCGAGCGATAGCGAGCCTGTAATTTAAGAGGATCTGGCCTACGGCCGGGACATTTTTCTACCGAAAAATGTACAAATTTATCTTGAAAGGGGGTCAAGGGGGTGTAATTTCAAGCTTAATGGAAGTCTAGGAAACACACTAAAAACCTCCCCTTAACCTGTCCAGTACTATTTAACCTTATGCTGGCTACTATTAGATAATTTTATTCAGTTTCAAAAGGGCCTCTAGCAATTACCAAGCTTCGAATAACCCTTTTTACTCCCATAGATTCTTCTTAAACTGCACAAAATCCACTAATTATAGCTAAATGTAATAATAACAATGTTGTCGGCACAGATGGGGTTAAGGAAATGTCAACGTAGTATCTCTCTCTCTCTCTCTGTCTCAATATATATCTCGCTATTTATCTCTCTCTCGCTCTCTCTCTCTCTCTCTCTCTCTCTCTCTATCATGTACAGTTACATTTGTAATGGTTTTACAAAGACAACAAATATTCCGCTATAGAGTTTACTTTCGTATTATATAATACCGAATTGAATTTGTATCAATATACTTACCGACCTTTCATCGGTTTATTCTGGCCTCAGGTGTCAAGCCAATTACACGAGTCTTGCGAAATAACTGAATTTGTCGTGGTTTCTCAGGGTTCTGGCTAACGTAACCTAACATTTTAATCTTTTCTAACCTAACCAGTGGGTTCAGGTGCGATCAAATGTAATAAATCAATCCCATAATTATAACCTATGCATTAAATCCACTCAATCCTCTCCTAGTAACTCGCTATACTGGGCACACTCCGAAATGGCCACAACTAAAACGGCCACAAACCGAAATGGCCACAAACTGAAACAGCCAATCCTAAATTGTCAGTCCTAAATGGCCATATTCCTAAATGGCCACATGCCAAAATGGCCACACCCACGCAATGGTAATGACTGGTTAATATAAGCCTCCAGCTCTCGCACTGGTTCAATCCGCAACTCAGATTGATAATTTTGTGTGATCTAATGAACTGTATAATAATATATTAGTACAATCTTAGATAAGAATAACTAAGGTATAAATATTTCTAGTTGTAATATGGAATTGTATATAAATTTATACCAGTTGATGGTTTAATCACCAAACATATACATTGCATTACTTTAATGAGAGAGAGAGAGAGAGAGAGAGAGAGAGAGAGAGAGAGAGAGAGAGTAAGAGTGAGAGAGAGAGATGGAGGATATCTGTGATCGCTATACAGTACAATAGATGTGGCAACGTGTGGTAGTGAGATGCCTTGGTATCGAATTGGCTTGACATCAAAATGGCTAGGTAATGAAACCGACAGGTGCAGAAAAGGTCTTGTGGTGATATGGCTTGGTGTTAAAATGTCACGTCTTGTTTGGGTGGTGAAAGCGCCTAGTGTTGAAATTTCCTGATACCTTCTCAAGTAACTCATTTGACACCCATCTCACTCTTGATTTGTGACTCTCCAACAATGCCCATGTCGGGAAGACCACATTATCATGCACTGACAGGCATTACTTAAATGTTTACCACCCTATTTCTTGTCGTGCCACTGTTTTCAGTATTCCTACAACACTCTTCCTCTGTGATATCCTCCCCGCACTTCATCCTCCATACTCCCATCTTTACTCATAACACTATCCAGTATATATATATATATATATATATATATATATATATATATATACTGGCCAAGTGTGTGTGTGTGTGTATGGCCGACGGACGCTGCCTCGCTTCCTGCAATTGACGATGACTAAATGTTAGTAGCTTCACTGGTGGGCTGACGCCAGAAGTATGCAGTAAAAGGGAGGGGGCTTGCCCGGGCACAGGACCTCGTAAGAATCATATTATCAGTAAGTGTCGGAGAAGAGCTCGGCCATTTTTGTAGTTAATTTAATTAGTAGGGTTATTTAAATTAGTTTAACATTTGAATAGCAAAGACAAGTGGCGTGTGAACGGAATTTTGGAAACAAATAATATATTTAATTTGTTGTGCCTATTTATTCAATAAAACCAGTAGGATATTGTTTTCTCTCTCGATATTAATTCCTTGCAACTGATAAGACACATTTTTGAGAGGGGGGGTAATATATAATATCTGTGAGACGAATACAATTATTTATCTTCGATATATATTTCATGCACGCCGTTATCCCGTAAACTGGCAGAATTATAAATGTTCTTAAAATGCTGCATTAATCAGTATTAAATATTTCTATTAGGTAGGTGCTTCCTTGACTACTTTTTATATGTGTATGAAGGAGACAAAAGGCAAAGTTGCTTGTAACATGTGTCCTCCTAAAGTTGAAAGAGTGACAGAGGTCCAAATTGAAGGTATGCTAGAGCCAATATGCCTGGACACACGGCGCCTGAAGCAGTTTAAGTCATAGGATGAGGGAAAGACAAATTGAGGAAGAAAGTCACAGAGTTTACTTGTTGAGTAGAAGAAAGTCTGGGAAACTATATATATATATATACAGTATATATATATATATATATATATATATACAGTGTGTGTGGGTATGTGCGTTTTTTTTTTTTTTTTTTTTTTTTTTTTTTTTCTATATTCCAACTACTCCCTCTCGGGCATAGGCTGAGAGCCTGTACATTCCACCGGTCAACGCGGTGAAGCCCGTGAGGTCTTGTTCCAGTCTGGGGAGTGAGACATGTGAAGCATCCATCATGGCTCGAAGCAGCTCCATCTCTGAAGCGGCCGGTTGCTTCGCTCAAGTGCTTCACCGTCTCACCTCCAGACTCAGACCCTCACTCTCAGAACGCCACCTATTGAGCAGTGAACTCACTAGGCATTGTCCCCCTGTAACATATTTTGAATATGGGAATATTCATACAGTGTTATTTAATCAGGGAACAATGAGGGTATTTTTTTGGCATTTCGGTGGGCTTTGTGGTAATGCACTGATACTAGGTACAGCACAAATTCACTCCCAATAATATCTTCCCATTGACATATCGGGATTTGAACCCGGGTCCATTGGATTACCAATCCAGTGGCATGACCACTCCACCACACCTCCCCTGTGTGTGTGTATATACCGCCAGATGTTGAGTAGATCATGAACAACAACTTAATAATAAACTACGCAACATCTGTAATGAATTCTAACTACAAGATGTCGACCAACTGACCCGTCAGAAAATCCAGCACACATTGCACGCCATGCTTCTTCAGGTCGAGGGGGCCACCAGGAATAAAGCCATATAGATACTCAACCATCTCTATGGAGGACTTGTTACACTTCTGGCTATCCGAACACCAACTTTCAAGTAATGAAAAGTAACTCCTGGAGTTAGGACTCGAATGTCCTTTACAATCCAAATACGATAAGTTACAGAAAATAGTTGAACTCGAAGTACTGTACAAGTCCCTCTTAAAACTTGAATAAGTAAATAAAGTCACGATTAACGCAAGAACAACTACGAGCAGAAGGTACCAAACAATGCAGTTTTAAGCAAAGTTTACTTCTCAAACCAGAACTAAAAGAACCAGCCAAAAATCTCCGTACTTCAGAAGATCTTGTAATTAGAACGGAAGACGCATCTAATATTTACGTTCTACTCAACAAGCAGAATTTCATCCAGAAATTAAACACCATCCTGAGTGAAACTAGCAACTTCCGTCAAATTTCATGCGACCCCACCGACGCCCTAAAGAAAAAGGTAAACACGATCATCACTGCATGTAATGCTGCGAAGGACCAGCCATACTTCACGACAATTACCAGTCACTACACACCAGGATATATCTACTGTAATGTAAACACCCATAAAGACAGCTACCAACTTCGTCCTATCATCTCCCAAATTACCACACCCACTTAATGCTTTAGCTAAACAACTGAATCAACTCTTCGTTCCTTACATACCCGCCGAATAATATTTGAGGTCAACAGAGCAGTTCATCGACATCCTCAGTACAACAAACCCTAGCGGTGTCCTAGTTTCTCTTGATGTAGAAAGTCTAATTATGTCCCCGTTGATGCCACCGTAGTGATAATTTTGGAAAACGCGTACCACCACCCAACCCTACCTCCTCCTAAAATGCCTACCTATTAAGAGCATGTATCACTGAGGCCCCATTCTGCAGTTTAGATGGAAAGTTTTTGTAACTTCAAATCATAAGAATCAGCATGAGTTACCCCTTGGGTCCTACCTTCCCCGACTTCTACATGTTCCACTTAGAGAATGCCATCCTACAAGATGAAGCCCATCGCCCATCTACCTATTGTCGTTATGTCGATGATATATATGTTGTTGTGCAAGACGAGAAGCACTTACAAATGTTGAGGCATACTATGAAGTCTAATTCAGTATTGAAATTCTACTATGAACTAAGCTTAATATCAAAATCCCTTTCCTTGACATATTAATCGCTAATGAAAATATGGAATACGTAACAAATGTTTACCGTACAAACACATAGGAAGGTGTCTCAATGTTTGTAGTGAATGCCCTGATAGATATATAGTATCAGTAATTCGGTCATACATACAACCGTCCTAGTGGTGTAATGGTTAGAGTGTTTAAAAATCAGTGTGTGATAGCCCAGGTTCGAATCCCGGTGGATCACATATATGCTTTCATTAATTTCGTTGGAGGTGTTTGGTGTTGTGGTGAAATTAATAAAAATATAGTTTATATGTTGTTCTCTTCCACCAGGAAATTAATCAACGCAAATAGATTCTTATCAACAATGGATATTTTAATAATATAATAGACATAAATCAATATTTTTCTTTCAAACTAATTGGCCCAAACACCTGAACAACAGCAAAACACCAACTCAGCTACTGTACTCATAATTTATTTAACGGTAACCAGATGACACCAGAATGCAAAATAGACGAGAGAGTTTTGCAAGACATACTCAAACGAAACATCTCGTGTAATAATCCAAATGAGAATACAAACCAAATAATATATTATAAGAACAAAAATCTTGATCTTGATTCTCATTTTAAGAGTTGTGTGGGCAGGCCCAATTAACCCTGTCACAGTGTCGGTCAGGCCGCAGCAGCATCCCGGGAAGGAGGCTCAAATGTCAGGGACCCAAGAGGGGCTGTAGAGGGGCAACAACACTCACAGGACACGAGGATGGAAGGGAAAGGTGAAGCGATGAACAATGGCACCCGGCAGTAAGAAGACACGTGGTAAAGTGAAGAGCAAAGGATGGTGGAACCAAGACAAACCCCAGAGGCTGAAGGCAGCCCTGGCACCTACGGGGATGGTGTTGTCCATGAAGGAACTCCAAAGAAAGCCAAAGATTGTGCCGGGTCCAAAGTCAACCACCATAGGTGCCGCGTCCCTCCAGCGAGCAAGCCACGGGTCACAAGTCCAGGGAGACGCAGGACCCCACCAACCGGAAAGGAACAAAGATGGCGCAGAGTGAAGAAGATGGCACACACAGATGATCAGAGGATGATGAAGGCAGAACAGGGCAGCATGGAGAAAGGGGATAAAGCTTGGTGGGAGAGGCCGCAGAACCACCGACGCAGCAGACAAACACTTGCACTAACTAAAGTTCCTTCAAACACAGCCATAGATTATGGTGGGCACTGGGATGTACGCACACAACCACGGACCAGCAGTAACTTTCAAGAACACGAATGTCAGTAATCTTATTATGAAAAACAACTAACATGTAATCCAAACAACCTACAGCATACCAATGTTGCCTATGAATTACCTTGCCTGAATGAAGGTTGTAATTTTTTAAACATAAACTAGATTGGTATGACAACAACTACTCTAAGCAGAATAGTTACTATGCACTTACATTCTGGTTCAATAAAGGATCATATGAAACTACAACAAAAATCTATTCTCTATAGAAATGAATTAACAGACAACACGAAAATGTTAAAGTATTGCCATTACACTTCACGACTCCAGACCATAAAGAGCCTGTCACACTGGTGTCCAGACCCTTCCAGACTTTGTTAGGGCAAAGTCAACGGAGTCAAGGAAAGGACGCTTCTAAGCATGGACATACTCGTCTAATTGTAGTGTGTCCAAAAAAGGCGGAAAGGTCAGTCCTAAGGAAGCAACTTCACTAGACGTAGCAGGGTGTGGGTGGGCTGCAATAAAGACGGTGGGAGGTCCACGTGGACGGAGGGGGGCGGTAGGCGTTCAAACTGGGGATGTGTAAATGTAGATTTCCCGTCCATCTACCGTTCATCAATCGCCCATGCTTAGTCTTTGTACTGTCTATAAAACAAAGACGAAACAAGGACGGAAACATATTATGTCCCTGAAACATCAAATTAGTCTATTTGTTATGTTTTCTGCTCGACTTACCAACGTCTTGCAGGAACAAGGTCGAGGTAATCACAGGTGTATTAGCGCTGAACACCATTGCCGTTGTTAGGTCTCCTATATTTGGTCCCGATCCTAACAAATTTAAAGTCTTCCAAGGACGGTTAAGGACGTGTTGACGAAGTCCTATGCGTGCCCGAGGTTTTACTAATCTGAAACAAGCATCCGACACTGAGCAAACAAACCACAGACCTAAACAGCACATTGAAGCTTTTTAACCA
Organism: Paralithodes platypus; assembly: GCA_032716605.1. Taxonomy (NCBI): domain Eukaryota; kingdom Metazoa; phylum Arthropoda; class Malacostraca; order Decapoda; family Lithodidae; genus Paralithodes; species Paralithodes platypus. The sequence goes on along the minus strand of CM064537.1, from coordinate 11,022,706 downwards.
AAACACACGAACAACACATCAGGAACCTCATTCTGAGGCAATGAACGCTTTCAGCAACCACACACTCACACGGATAACTTACAACTTAAGACATCAGTCACATTCTAGCTAACAACCGTTTCACGAGTCAGGACGATCAACATTAAGGGCCATTCCTTTACACATCGTAAAAGCTTTCCCTACAAACTTTCCCAACCCAGATTGAACCTTATACAGATAAACGATGAGGGCCAATCTGGGTCGGGAAAGATCGTAGGGAAAGTGTTTACCATGTTTAAAGGAACGGCCCTAATTATAGTGATATCGTCAGTGTCTTCAAAAACCGGCAAATTTGCAAAATTCTAGTTTTGAGAAACTATCGCTTAAAGATTTTGCTCATGTTGAAATGACTGTGAACTGATTACTTTTGAAAGTAAGGTGATATTTGTGTGCATTGGCTGACATTGATATTTTATGTTTAGAATGACATATTGTGGTTTTCGCTTACCCCTATCATTATGGAGAAAATTCAGTTGCAAGATATTTGACTGTTTGTGAAAATATGGTTTTAAGTAAATGGAAGACTTTCAACACAGATGTGTTAGTTTGTGGACACAACTTTGTTCAATCTTTGGTCATTGTTCTCATAATTTTAGAATTATGAAGATAATATTGCTTCAATGAATACATTTTATTGAAATTATACATATATAATATAAATTATTTATATACATAATTCATATGCTCTATAATAATACAGATATATGAATAGATTTAAGCTTTCTTGAGTTATTATTACTCATATACCTGTCTAATAAATGTAAACATATGAATAGATAGTGAATGTTGTATTAGTTTTTTAACTAAGCTATTTGTCACATGAGTGTACAATAATCCACAATCACATATTGCTACCAGTGAGGTATATTATCATAAAATAATGCATAGTCAGGATTAAAGATGTCTGGAGTTGGACCGTTGCTTAAACTTACAAGGTCTTTTTGGGGGTTTGATAGCTATAGAGGCTGTGCCCCAATCCCTTTCCCAATTCCATCCAATTTCTGCCCTCCATTTATTGTTCAGAAGTTAGGAAGTAAGAGGGTTAAAACTCTTTGGCAGATTGAGATCTCTAATATAATAACTTATATGTTTTTCTTACTCAGTACTCAGTTGCATAATCTTGGTCCAATCCATTGATGTACCCTCATCGGACTCTCTTATCCGATGGATCCTGACTTGTTGGTAGTATTGCTTCCAGACACATACCATATTGAGGGCAACCCTAACCTGCCCTCCAAAACACCCTCTCCTCCTAGCAATACATTATACTTCAAACACCTTACTTACTATACTACTTTTCTTATCTAAAATGATGACGAAAACACGACCCACCTCAGAGTTCCCAAGGTGGGGGGGGGGGGGGGGAGGGATGGGGGGATTAGAAACTCCCCCATGCGACTGTCCCCTGGCAACGACTCCTCAAAATGCTCTGGACCACTATCTTGTACTCTTACTATTAACTTCCGCAACATTCGTGGCCTCTCCTCTAACTTCCACTCTGTGGAACACCACCTCTCCTCTGCCAACCCTGACCTTCTCTTTCTCACCAACACTCAGGTGTCTGGGACCACTGACAGTAAACCCTTCTCTAAATCCTCCTACTATCTCTATCCTCAATTTCAAGCCAAAAGTGGATGTTGCATATATGTGGGCAACAATCTTGCTTTCTCTTGTGTTCCCAACTTTGACACTTGTGAATTCACAACTCTCTGGCTAAAGCTTTCTTGTCACTCTCAAACTAAATATTTATGTGCTGTTTATCTCTTACCTAATTTTACTGACTATCAATTCATTGTCTATCTAACTTCTAAAGTGGAACAAATTCTATCCATCTATCCCTTCGCAGAAATCTCCATCCTAGGAGATTTCAACGTTCACCACCACCAATGGGTCTCCTCTCTGTCCACTAACCAGCAACCCACCTGTATCTCGGATCGCTTTGTAGATCAGCCCAATATTCTTGACTTATTTCTAACTACTAACCCTTCAGCTTGTATTTTAAATCTGTTCTCTCCTTTGGGCTCCTCTAACCATAAGCTAATCTCGGTCACCTGTCCTATCTCTCCAGTATGGCCACCCGATCCTCCCAGCGGCGGTGCTTGTGACACTTTGGCGCTGCCGACTGGGAGGCTCTTTGGCAGTACTTCTTTGATTTCCCAAGGAATAACTTTTGCATCTGTGGACGGGGACCCTCGGAGGTATTACCGAGGTAATCCTCTCAGGCATGGAAGTATACATTCTATTTTTTTCTCTCAGTCTAATGCAAACAAATCTTGGTTTACTCACGCTTGTTCTACTGCTGTCTGCAACAAGGAGGAAGCATTCAAACAGTACCGTCGCCTTCAAACTCAAGAATCTCATACTTCCTATGTTTCTGCCCGGAATCAAGCCAAATCTGTTCTACGACTCGCCAAACATTCTTTTCTCAATAATAAATGCACTGAACTATCCCAAACTTTCTGGCATCTAGCTAAGAACCTCTCCAACAACTTTATTTCTTCATCTTTCCCTCCTCTTTTCCATTCTGACGGCACTGCCGTCACTTCTTCCTCTGACAAAGCTTAACTCTTTGATAACACTTTTCGCTAAAAATTCCACTTTGGAGTATTCAGGTGCTATTTATTCCTCTCCACCCCCCTGTCTCCTACTTATTCCTAACATCATAATCTCTTCCAAGGATGTACTTTCCACCCTCTCTGAGCTTAATACTAAGAAGGCGTATTGACCGGACGGTGTTCCTCCTGTTGTACTAAAAAACTGTGCTTCCGTACTGACTCCCTGCCTAGGCAAACTCTTCCCTCTCTGTCTATCCTCTAACGTCTTCCCTTCTTGCTGGAAGTTCGCTCTCATTCAACCTGTCTCAAAGAAAGGTGACCGCTCTCAACCCTCAAACTGTCATCCAATTGCTCTAACAAATTTTTCTCTAAAATTCTTGAAACTATTCTTACCTCAACATTTCTTAAGCATTTTACTTCCCATTACCTACTCTCAAACCGCCAGTATGGCTTCCTTAAAAGCCGTCTACTGATGATCTTTCTTATCATAATAACTATTGGTCATCCTCCCTTTGGGACTTCGGTGAGACTTTTTCCGTGGCACTAGACATATCGAAGGCCTAAGATAGAATCTGGCACAAATCCCTCATTTCCAAATTACCCCCCTTCGGTTTCTATCCCTCCATCTGTACCTTTGTCTCTAATTTTCTTTCCAGCCTTTCCATAGCTGCGGTTGTGGACGGGCACCGTTCAATTCCTCAACCTATCAACTCCGGTATTCCTCAGTGTTCTGTCCGATCTCCAATTCTCTTCCTATTATTCATTAATGACTGTATCAACTGCACCTCTAGCCCAATCCACTCATATGCTGAAGACTCTACATTACACTATTCAACTAGCCTTCCACAACAGCATTCACAGCAGGAACTCCAAAACTCATGTAAGGAGGCCATAAAGCACCTATCTTTTGATCTCTCTACTATCTCTAATTGTGGCAGAGAAAACCTTGTTACTTTCAATGCTTCCAAAACTCATTTCTCCATCTGTCTACTTGTCACCCTCTTCTGGAAAATAAGACCTACTCTTCAACAACATACAAATTAACCATTCATCTTCTCTTAATATTCTCGGTGTCTCTTTTTCTTCTGATCTCTCTTGGAAAGATCATATTAGCACTCTTGCTAAAAACAGCTTCCCAGAAGCTGGATGTGCTTAACCGCCTCTGGGTTTTGTTTACCCCTGTGCAGATTCTAGCCCTGTACAGGGGAACAGTGTGTCCATGTACTGAGTATTGCTCACATGTGTGGGGAGGATCCTCTCACACAGCACTTCTAGACAAAGTAGAAATGAAAGCCTTCTGTATAATTAACTCACATCCACTCACCCATTCTCTGCAGTCTCTCTCTCTCTTCGCCGCAATGTTGCATCTCTCTCACTTTTCTATGGCTGTTACAAAAATCAGTGTTCCTCAGAGATCTTTCCGTGTATACCAACCGTTCTCCGTAGAACATGTAGCACCCGTCTTCAAACACAATCCCACTCTGTGCAGCTCTCCAACCCAAGATTGAAACGTTATTCTCAATCTTTCTTCTATTCAACAGCTGAGCTCTGGAACTCTTTCTCAGAATCAGTCTTTCCCTCTTCCTATGACTTAGATTGCTTCAAACTCAGTGTGTCGAGGCATTTTGGCTCGAACGTCCCTTGATTTTGGCCCTGTCACTCTTTCAACTGTGGTGGAGGCACTCGCTACAGGCATTTCTACCTTTTGTCTCCCTCACTCACATAGACAAAAACAAAATATATATATGTGGTTATTATGTTTTTTACACCAACCAACTTCACATCTAAACTCAATTAATTAAATCAACAAATACATGTGGCACTCTGAGGACTCGGACCTAGGATACTCACATCGAAATTCCGCGCACTATGGGATACGCTATCAAAGCAGTTAAAGAAATATGGACAAGCCTACGATATAGTATGCAGTTTCGAATCCTGCATATTAATCTGAGCATGTACATATATTCTAACTGTGCTATGGTAGCCTAATGTATAGACGAATGGAAGGAGTAATTAATGGGGCACTTAACCCTTAGGAGGCCTCGCTATAAATTGCTCCTGAATTATATTCAATAAATGTTTAACATGTATAAAAAATACTTATATATATTTATATGTTCGTTCCTCACGGATAAAAACTACTGAAGATGCGCGATGCGCAATGCTGCATGAAACGTCGAGGGCATAACAAATGACAATAAATGTGAAGATTAAAATATCAGTCACACTATATTGAAATAAATAATCACGAACCTTGGAGACTTAATATATCGTCTGAGTGACAAATGTATATAACAGTGTGAAATGTTGAAAACAATAATATAAAGCTAGTATAGAATAAATATGCCTTGGTCTTCAAATTTGTTTGCCTTAATGAATACATACTGCCTAATTACAGGTATATATATATATATATATATATATATATATATATATATATATATTATATATATATATAAAGTATATATATATATATATATATATATATATATATATATATATATATATATATATATTATATACAGTATATATATATATATATATATATATACATATATGTATATATATATATACATATAAATATATATATAGATATAGATCTATATATATATCTATCTATATCTATATATATATATAATATATATATATGTATACTGTATATATATATATATATATATATATATATATATATATATATATATATATATAAAGGGAGGCATTAGGGATAGAGTGTGAGAGAGAGAGAGGGCATAAGACAAAATTATTAATGCACGTATAATAATAGACGGCAGGGAAGAATAGGGGCTTGTCTCATTATATATTGTAAGTAGGCAAGAGGGTAAGTGGGTTCGGTCTTAAACTCTTTCTCTCTTTCACATACACTCATGACTCTCACTCTCTGTCTCTCTCTACGGCTTTTTAGCCGGAGGGTGGGGAGAGAACCTTCTATTTTACTGTCCTATTCTTCCACTATAAACTGTCCCTGTCTAGTAGTATTAAGGTCGGACCACCTAATTGGGACCACAAGGTCTGTGTGGTCTTTGTATATGTGTAACTCTATAACTCTCTCTCTCTCTCCTCGCTGTCTCTCCCCTGTCGTGTTAGTTGTCTCTCCACGTCCCCCTAGTCCCTTGCTCCTCTCAGGTTCACATCTTGAGCTGAATTTTGATATTCTTGCTCTTACTAATATGCTTTTTGGATGTCTTTGTTTGCTAGTTAACTGTAAGATATATTCTAAACTTATAAGAGTGACTATAATATAGGCAACAATTGTTTATTACCCTCTGACTGATATACACCCTTCCTATGCTCAATAAATTCGGTTAATGTTGGCTATGAGTAAATTTGCTTTGACTTGATACATCCCTGTGGAGTCTTGAGCTGAATGTTGATACTACTGCTATTGAATGTGTTTATTAATAATGTATTAGTTAATTGTTTATTTTAACTATTGCCCTCCAAATTGTCATACCTAAGTTCAATCATCCGTCTATACAGTAGGTGGATACATAAATATAATACATATTACTTCTTCTCTCTGGTACGTATATTTAGCTGAGTCTTCATAGTATTGTTGTTAGCAATATGTATGGTTGATTTTATGTTTTTGCTAGTTTACTCTGATATATGCTTTAAAGTTAATAAATTGGCTTAGAGATTACTACAGTATGTGGATAATTCATCAAAATCTGTACTCTCAAGTTCGCGACATGAGTTGAATGCTGATACTGTTGGTGTTAGAAATATTCTTGTTTTAGTTTATGTTTGCCTCCTTAACTTAGAGATGTATTATACGCTTATGATGACTAAAAGGGCATACTGACAAGTGTCAATATATTATATGTGGGTATAAGCAATTGGTGTATTATCTTTACTTTGGTTCGGGACTTGAGCTGAATTACGATATATATATATTTATATATATATATATATATATATATATATATATATATATATATATATATAATTATATATATATATATATATATATATATATATAATTATATACAGTATATATATATATATATATATATATATATATATATATATATATATATATATAGGGGAGGTGTGGTGGAGTGGTCATGCCACTGGATTGGTAATCCAATGGACCCGGGTTCAAATCCCAATATGTCAATGGGAAGATATTATTGGGATTGAATTTGTGCTGTACCTAGTATCAGTGCATTACCACAAAGCCCACCGAAATGCCAAACAAATACCCTCATTTTTCCCTGATTAAATAACACTGTATGAATATTCCCATCTTCAAAATATGTTACAGGGGGACAATGCCTAGTGAGTTCACTGCTCAATAGGTGGCGTTCTGAGAGTGAGGGTCTGAGTCTGGAGGGTGAGACGGTGAAGCACTTGAGCGAAGCAACCAGCCGCTTCAGAGATGGAGCTGCTTCGAGCCATGATTGATGCTTCACATGTCTCACTCCCCAGACTGGAACAAGACCTCACGGGCTTCACCGTGTTGAGCGGTGGAATGTACAGGCTCTCAGCCTATGCCCGAGAGGGAGTAGTTGGAATATAGAAAAAAAAAAAAAAAAAAAATATATATATATATATATATATATATATATATATGACGGGTGCAGTCTAGTTACACTGTGTCAAGTCTTCAGCTGAACTTTATTACTTCAGATTTAGTAATTTTGGTTTATATAGTTAATTTTTATTACCAATATTTGACAGAGAATCGCCATAACATTAATGGGTTATCACGCGAAAGCTTCAATTGTTAAATTGTGATGGGCAAAATGTGCCCGGCAATATGTATGGGACCTTTGCTTTAGCATAGGAAACTAGACTGTAGATGAATGCATAGATGATTAAATACTTTTAAGTGTTTAACCTTTAATCTGCTTATACAGAGATATCGATAAAGTTAAGGGAACAAGCGGTCATTATACTCGTGTTATACTTCTTCCTCTGCTTCATGTTCTCATTGTTGGTTCTATATCTTTGTTTCATAATTTATAAGTTTGTCCGTTTGCGAATATTGTGTGCAGTGTCCTTCCCTACACTACTCGTGTTGCCTTTAACCCCTTGAAGCTCTGACGCGTTTTAGCAGTTTATTTTGGATATCATTACACGATTTTATGCAGCTTAGGAAGGATCTGTGGGTATTATAAGGGTAAAGACTATCTCAATCAACCCTCTGACTTCCATATACCCTTCCTAATCTGAATATGATCGTCTAATAAGTACCGTGAACCAAAACAGAAATGCGTATAAGAGCTTGAAAGGGTTTTAATACAATAATATTCATTAACTTTCAGCATCATTGATCACAAAACAATATACCATCTGTGTTTCTGTATATTCATGGTAACCTAACTCACATCCCCATATTCCCGTTAATTGACTATCATTTTTGCGTAACCTCCCACCTTTGATCTCCCATGATGCCTTTAATCTATCCTGTATGGTTACCTGTTGTATCTAATATCACACAGAACGATATCTCCTGTTTTGCACGTTCACATTTTTGTTTTGTATTTCTCACCCTATCATTATCTCACTATTTGTGTGTACCACCCCTCCTCACACTACTCATGTTTCCTCTAATTAAATCCTTCTCCTCAAATTACAGTATCATTTATCTTGAACAAACAGCAGTCATCTGTGTTACTGTAAATGTCCACGTTTGTATAACTTATCATTTCATTTTGCTATTTACTTCTTGATATTCTAGTTAAAATCCCCTCCTTTATCACATATGTTACATTTTATTAAATCATTCTCACTGCTGAAAAAAAAAATAGTGCTAAACTAATACACAGAGATCAATCTTCTAAGTCCTTGAACATACTGGCACGTGTTCTCCTTCTCATGGGAGACAGGTCCGCTCGGGGGCAATTTGGGCATGGCCGCCTTCAGAAAGGGGATTAGGCGTCCGGCAATATTTATAAAGATAGACATACATTTTACAGGAATATAACCTAAAAATAAATATATTATTTTATATGTTAGTTTTAATATTTCACTTCTGCCTTACCCACGTTTATCTTACTACTACTACTACTACTACTACTACTACTACTACTACTACTACTACTACTACTACTACTATTTTTTTTTTTTTTTTTTTAACCACTCAGTCTGTGCATCCCCTCTTTGGACCCTAGACTAGGTCTACTACTACTACTACTACTACTACTACTACTACTACTACTACTACTATAGCAGGCAGCACACTCTTATCACAGTTGACAATATTAATGTTTTAGATCATATAATTGGATCTGATATTATTCCAATTGTATTTAAGCTCGAAATATTTTATACATGATCATTAGAGGTATATATTTTGTGTATGTGTGTGCATGCGGTATGTGTAAATGCTTACATATGTGTACGTGTGTGTATATAATGATCTATCTATCTACCGGTATATGTTGCCGGACGCCGTAATCCCCAAATTGGTGGCCACGAACGAATTGCCCCCATTCACCTCTGTCCCCAGTCAGTTGAAGCCCCTCCTCCCATCCAGTATCACTTTAATACATACACTTCTTAAATCCATCCTTCCACCTCTCACTCGGTTTACCTCTCCCTCTTTGTCCTTCCACTTCACTCTCGTACACTCTCTTAATCATTCCCTCGCTTCCCATACGTTCCACATGGCCGAATCATCTCAAGGTGTTAATGTTAACACTTTCCAGCACATCTACATCCACACCACACAGCTCTCGTACCTCCTCATTCTCTGTCTATCCCTCCATGTAACTCCGCACGCACTTGTTTTGCCTCTAACGACGCCGGCGCCACTAGCGACGACGATTCACCTTCTGGTTTGTAAACAAACTTGTTTGCTTGTGTTATCATCATATTTTTTCCAGCCTTGATTGTTTTTAGTGTTATATGCTTCAGTAGTTGTATTTGCTTATATGGTAGTGTAGTATTTGAGACTGATAAGCTTCTGTTTATCTCAAGACGACTTATAGTTTGTGAGGCAGCAGACGACGCTATAACCACTGTAAACATATCGTATTTTGTATTATATATATATTAACTCTAATACTTATTGTATTCAGTATCCTACTGTATCTATATGAGATGACGGGGTGGAAAAGGAAACTGCTGAAGGTGGAAAGGGAAACCACAGAGTCCCCCCTGTTTTCCCTTGCTCTAATACCTGCAGCGATACTACAGTCTACCCAACAAAGAGAACGTACCCATGCTCTAATACCTGCAGGCATGCTACAGTCTACCCGCCAAAGGGAACCACATCCGGGACCTACAAAAATTTCGAGCCCGGACGGACCAATCGCAGAGACCCCTGTCCAGCCAATCACAGAGCCTGAGACAAACAAGAAAGGCAGGCACTCAACAGCAACCAGATTTGGAATACGACGAAAAAGAGTTCATGCTAATTCCACATAAAGATCCAGTACAATACCTCTACCAATGGGACCAAAAAAATCACCTCTACAGTACCTCACTTGAAGAGTGGAAATAATAGAAAGGAGTTATGAAGAACAAAAGCATGGCCTGCAACATAGAAAAAGCCAGGAACGATGAATCTAAGAAAAACATTTATCTTGCAGCCATGCAAGCCTTTTATACACAGAGTGTAATCTTAAGAATAATGATTGCCTTCACAATAATTAAAAGACTGAAATTCCAATGTCCCTACTATTCTGAGATAGGTCAAATTGAGTTCAAATTAACCTCCAAATATAGCCTGACTGAAATTGAGGGAAGGTATGCAAACACGGGTAATACCTTCCACTGGTTCAGCTTTTAGTGGGTAGAGAACAGTGTTGTCTAGACTTTTCTATAGGACACGCCCGTCCCTATAGTAAAGTTCAACTGGGGTGGTGAACGAGAATGTGTTAGAGGAACCAGGAGTGACCTTCTCTTGTGTCTGTGAGAGAGGCAGCTCCCTCTGATGTCCAGCCGGAGAAAGAACTACAAGTCCTACGTCGTCCAGATTCTCCCTCATGGATATTGCTTCTCCTCTACACCCGTACCCTAAGTGTCTCTGTGTTTATAAGTTTTGGGAATTATTGTGAAGGTAATATAAAATATGAGCGTGTTCAATTTAACTTTTTCGTAGAGATCCGTTTCTAGGACTCCCCTTGTCAATTTAGTACACGTGCGATATTAATCGAACTTAGATCCGTACAGTGATTTTATATAAGTACTGTTTATTATCTATATAATTCGTGTTCAAGCATTTGATCAACTATTTTTACCTACGTTACATAGTCGATACTATATGTGATACTTAGTGAATGCTCTCAGATTTTACTCTGTTGTGTTATTATTCATTGTGTGTCCAAGTCGAAGTGAGGTGTGTAACGAGAGAAATTTTCCTTCTTAAATCTTAGAACTCAAACTCAGGACAGTGCTACGTCCAGTTGTTATAAGAGATCACTTACTGTACGAAGACGCCACTATTGAAAGTAAAAAACCTGTTCCGTTGAGTTAGAATTAATCTAAGTTCAAGATTTCTAATTGATATTAGTTCTTGTGAATAATCTAATCACATGCGTTGCCCGGGCTATGTAATTCTTTCACCCACAATTTAGGAATTCAGATTATACATTCCTGCATTCATCAAACCTATATTTTGGCTATTGATTTGTGACTACTTTGTTCTGTAATTAAATCATTGTGACTATTATTAAAGTTATAGTAAAGCGCTATTTCGTTCTGTGTTCTATTCAGCATTTTGTTAATTCATTCAAACTCCTTCAGATGCCATCATTTTTGGCTATTTATTGAGTAACTGCTTTGTTCTGTATCTAAATCATTGTAGCTTTTATTAAAGTTATAGTAAAGCGCTAGCTCGTTCTGCGTTCTATTCAGTAGTTTGTTAATTCATTCAAACTAACTTGTCTATAGATATCGTGCCGCTATAAGTGTATTCACTATATTTATTGTGAATCTGATTTCCTCTTTTTGTGTGATTTTAACTAAGTTACGATTGAATTTATTGTTCGTGTATCGTGTGAGAGATTATTCACAATTATTCCTCAAATGTTAAATACTAATTTAAATTATCATTCCATCTAGAGTAAAGCGAAGTTCATATCTTCTATATTCGATTTAACGTTGCACTAAATCGTATATTTATTTAACCTGACTTCAGTCCGTTTCACCTTTACCCCCTTGAGCGGTACCTGTGAGCGTACACCTGAGTGCGGCCCTATTTGTCTTTGACGCCGCGCATACCTGTGCGCATCTGAGTAGTTGACCTCAGCTGCCCACATCTAGCAACTTATTATTATTCTCGATACACACTTGACCCTCTTGTTACCTTTAATGCTTCCAAAACCCAATTTCTCCATCTATCTTCCCGTAAGGACCTCCCAGCGGACTATCCCTTATTCTTCAACAATACAAAATTCAATCTTCATCTTCTCTCAATATTCTTGGTGTCTCTTTTTCTTCTGCTCTCAGTTGGAAGGACCATATTACCAGTCTTGCTAAGGCAGCCTCCCAGAAGCTGGGTGTGCTCAACCGCCTTAGGGGGTTCTTTTCCCCTGCACAGCTTCTTGCTCTGTACAGGGGCATAGTGCGTCCTTGTATTGAGTATTGTTCACATGTGTGGGGAGGTTCCTCTCACACCGCTCTCCTAGACAAAGTTGAAAGGAAGGCCTTTCGTATCATTAACTCCCGTCCACTCACCAACTCTCTGCAATTTCTCTCTCTCCGCCGCAATGTTGCATCTCTCTCGCTATTCTATCGCTACTATAATAATCAGTGTTCCTCAGAGCTTTCCCAGTGTATACCACATCCTTTACGTAGGGCACGTGGTACCCGTCTTGCAACTCAATCCCACCCCTACTCTGTGCAACTCTCCAACCCGAGAGTGAAACGTTACTCTCAGTCTTTCTTCTACTCCACAGCTGAGCTTTGGAACTCTCTCCCAGAATCAGTCTTTCCCTCTTCCTATGACTTAAATTGCATCAAACTCCGTGTGTCCAGGCATTTTGGCTCGAATGTCGCTTGATTTTGGCCCTGTCACTCATTGAACTATGGGGGAGGCACTCGCTATAGGCAGTTCTGCCTTTTGCCTCCCTCAATCACAGAACAAAAAAAAAAGGCATTGTCATCAGTATTTATATTACGTGGATTATTTTATGTATTGATATGTTTCATGTTTGATGCTTTGTAAGTGACGCCATTATTCACTAAACAGTAAAACTTATTCAACTCTTTATAAGTCACTTTGAATTCCATTAGACTCCTACTCAATATAGTAGAGATTCTGATGCCCCATTTACCTGTACCTTTGTTTAAGTAATAATCTATCTATTGCCTGACGCCGTGATCCCCGAAGGGGTGGCCACGAACGAACCGCCCCCATGCACCTCTGTCCCCAGTCAGTCGACGCCCCTCCCCCCAACCAGCACCGCCTTCGTGCATGTAGTTCCTCACTCCATCCTTCCACCTCATATTCGGTCTACCTCTCCGCCTCTGTCACTCCACCTCGCTCTCGTACACCCTCTTAGTCATTCTCTCGCTTTCCATACGTTCCATATGGCCGAACCATCTCAAGTTGTTCCTTTTCACACTTTCCAGCACATCTACCTCCACACCACACCTCCTTCTTACTTCCTCATTAGTCTGTCTATCCCTCCATGTAACTCCGTAATAATAATGTATTAATGTAATAATAATATGTGTAATTATTCCGTGTGTTTATTGTGTTTTGGAGAGTGATTGAGTAATCTAGAAGTAACATTTATCAAGCGAGATGTGTTTCTGTTGAGTATTATCGGATTCTAAATATCCGAAACCTGGATTATAATAGAATACATAATAAAGCGAGTTGGAGTACAACCCGGCATAACACTATACAGTATACAGTATATCAGTAATTTTAGTTGTTGCTTGCATGATCTTGTAGTAACTTTTGACTGACACATTTTGTTTATCTAAAAAGAGTCCTGCTTGACTAGCCTACTGCGACACCAGCGCATCTGTTGATACATACAGTATTTAACCCCTTGTGTGGAGTTATACTTTTTCTATATATAATTTGTATTTGGTAAATATTATTGAATATTTAGTTACTTATTCTGTTATATATTTCTGTGCATTTAAAAAAAAAAATCGATTAGGCTACCACTCCTAGTGGCATACTTCTGCGTCTCTCAATTTTGTTGTTGTCGACTTAGCTATCACCCCTGGTGGCCTATTTCTGCGTGCTTAAAAATATATACTTTTGATTAGGCTATCACCTCTGGTGGCCTATTTCTGTGTATTTAAATGCTGTTGTTTTCGGTTAGGCTATCATCCCAGGTGGCCTATCTCTGTGTATTTCAAATGTTTTGTTTTAGGTTAGGCTATCACCCCTGGTAGATTATTGCTGCGTATTTCATTTTTTTTTATTCCTGATTAAGCTATCACCGCTGGTGGCCTATTTCTGCATTTAAAAAAAAAATCAGTTAGGCTATTACCCCTGGAGGCCTGTTTCTGCGTATATCAAATGTTTTGTTTTCGGTTAGGGTATCGCTGTGTATTTCAAAAACGAAATTGTTTTCGGTTAGGCTATCACCCCTGGTAGTCTATTTCTGCATATTTCATATTTGTTGTATTTTGGTTAGGCTACCACTGGTGCCCTATTTCTGCATATTTAAAAAAAAAAAAAAAAATTGGTTAGGATATTACCCCTGGTAACATATTTCTGTGTATTTCATTTTTTTTTTTTTTTTTTCGGTTAGGCTATCACCCCTGATGGCCGTAGCTCGATTGGTAGAGCGGTCGCCTGCTAACCATGAGGTTGACGGTTCGAGCCTCGTGCCAGCCACTGAGTCATTGGCAGATGTCAGGGCTGTTGGTGAACGGTGCGGTCTAGCAATCTGTGGCAACTATTCACTAAGTCCCTGATTCATCAGGGCACCCACCCTAGCCTAGCTATTCAGCAGGGAGTGTATGGTGGTAAAAACTGCATCATCATCATCATCATGGCCTTTTTAAGTTAGTGAAGTGACCTGAAGTGAGTGAAGTGTTCTTAAATGGAGTTAAGTGTTTTAGAGTGAGTGAAGTGTTTTAAAGTGAGTAAAGTGAGTAACCGTCACCATGTCTCGCACCTGTACGAACTGCACCAGTAGGTTTGGTGCTACCATGATTGCCGCTGTTGACCTTCAAATCTGCCGATTCTGGCAGCTCCGAGAAGATTGCCAGCTCCATGAAGATTTGTCAGCAAAACTGGAGGAAGCACACAACAAGATCAACACCCTCACCATTAAGGTTGAATCTCTCCAGGAATTCATAGCACTCAACATAGGAGTGTCAACAACTGATGAAATCCGCACTTCGACACCAACTCCCAACAGCCCGATGCCAGTGGAACCACCGGTTGCGGGAGTTCCAAATAACAACTCGGCTCTCCTCAGGACATCTTCTGTGTCGTGAGGAACAACGTTCGGCACAAGACAAGAAAATTCATCCAAATTACCGAGTGCCATAACCGCTTTCAATCTCTACCGGAATCAGGCGATGAAAAGGAAACGGAAGAAATTTGGCTAGTAGCGACTTGATGGTCCGTGGCCAAATAACTGAGTTCTGCGCCAGGGCACCCAAGACCTGGAAGCATTTTTGCATCCCAGGTGGTGGGGTGAACAATGTCATTGTCGCAGTCGAAGAAGTCTCCAGACTGGCACCTTCAACCACAACGTACGTCATACTCGTCGGATCTAATGACGTACGGCGGACCTGATCGTAGGACCTAATGAAGAAATGACGGAAGCTGATCAAATCATTCAAGGAAAAGTCGCAAAGGATCATCGTATGAGGGATTGTCCCCAGGATCGGTGTAGAGAACCGGTTCTTTAACATAGCCACCAGTATAAATCATCGTCTTGTGAATCTCTGCAGGGAAGAGAACATCGGTTTTGTCAGCACCTGGGACTCATTCTTCCATGAAAATAATTTATTCACAGATGATGGTTCGGCCATATGGAACGTATGGAAAGCGAGAGAATGACTAAGAGGGTGTACGAGAGCGAGGTGGAGGGACAGAGGGGGAGAGGTAGACCGAATATGAGGTGGAAGGATGGAGTGAGGAACTACATGAACGAAGGCGGTGCTGGTTGGGGGGAGGGGCGTCGACTGACTGGGGACAGAGGTGCATGGGGGCGGTTCGTTCGTGGCCACCCCTTCGGGGATCACGGCGTCAGGCAATAGATAGATAGATAGATGATGGGGTCCATCTGAACCAGATAGAAGCAGCGCAACTCTGCCACCTGCTAAACGATGCAGTAAAGGATTTTCGGGCACGATCCGAAAATAGCCTGGGATTACGTCCAACAACATTATATACTCCGGAAATCAAGCAAATTCACAAGTCAACTGCAACAACTCTCTCCAGGATATTAAAATATATTTTGCAAATGCTCGAAGTATTCATAACAAATGTTCAGACCTTGAAGAAATAGTTTTTACGGAAAATGTTGATATTATAAGTATCAGCAAATCATGCCTAAGCATTGAACATAGAGACTATTTAGCTGAATATAATATTTCTGGATATACAATGTAGTCAGATGTAGTCGGATGCACACAAATGGGGGAGGCGTTTTGCTGTACGCCAAGAAAGATCTTCATCCCGTGTCCCGTGCTAGTAACGAAACCATCTATAGATAACATTGACATGATTAATGTTCATTTGAAAAATCAGCTTCACTAAGAGATAACCCTTGGACTAATATATCGCCCCCCTGGACAATTACTAAACATTGACAGAAAATTATATGACTAAATTGCTGAAATTAGTGATAACGAAGATGTCATACTTTAATGAGACTTCAACTTGCCAGTAGCTCAGTGGAGTGAATCTCTAACATCTAACACAGGATCGGATCTGTACTCTAATCTACAAGAAAGTTCATTATTTCAATTTGTTCTATATCCAACACGGGCCAACAACATTCTTAATATAATCTTTGCGACTAAAGACAACTTAGTAAATCAAGTGAGATTAGGGGATAAATTTAGTACAAGTGATCATCGTTCGATCACATTGAAAATCAAATTCCTAAACAATTAATCAAATGAGTGTAATGAAAAGGTACCCAATTTTAAGAAAGCCAATTTCAATAAACTACGGACTATTTTCGCCAAAACAGATTGGAACTTCATAAACCACATAAGTGATGCTAATGAGATATGGAACTCCTTCTCAGAAATATAAAATAATGCCATTACTTCTTGCATACCTATGAAAAATCGACGCCCAACTCGAAACAATAAGCCTAAATGATGGGACATCGAAATTAAAAATTGTTTACATGCCAACAAAAAAAACTGCCCACAATACTTTTAATAGAACGAAGAATGATTTAGACAGGTTAAGCTATCTTACTCTCCGACGGAATGCCAAAAAACTGATTAAGCGAAGTAAGAACAACTTGGAATCCCGTATTGCCAGCTTAAGTAAGTAAAATCCAACAGAATTCTATGAACATATTAGAAGTAAAAATGTGATAAAATCTCATATCGGACCACTTACTAATACAAATGGAGATCTTGTCGATGGTGAAGTCCAGATGAGTAATAGTCTCCAAAACGTTTTTGCATCAGTCTTTACTGAAGAAGATCTGAATTCATGCCACACCATTTAATGATTTGTTAAGTGATATCATAATCAAGGAAGTAGATGTACTAAACAGCATAAACAAACTAGTCTAATAAATCCTCTGGACCTGATACTATTTCTCCCAGAGTTTTAAAGTAATTAAGAGACGAGATATCAAAACTATTAACACTACTAGATAACAATACAATGTGAAGTGTCATTGTACCCAATGAATGGAAACTAGCTAATGTTATGCTTATTTAAAAAAAAAGGAAACAAATCACTACCTTGTAACTACCGTCCACTAAGTTTGACTTCAATCATATGTAAATTGCTCGAAACATTCATCAGAGATAAACTTGTAAACCATTTAGAAGAAAATATATAATATAAGCATCACAGCATGGTTTTCAAAACAAGCGTTCATGCCTAACAAATCTACTTTACTTTGTTCACGATATCTTCAACATGTATGATGAATGTAAAGCCATCGACATTGTCTACCTTGATTTCCAAAAAAACATTCGATAAAGTCCCCCACAGGAGTCTCTTGATAAAATTAAAAGCTCATGGCATAAAAGGATATGTACTTCAATGGATTGAGAATTGGCTTACTGGGCGTAAACGAGTAGTAATAAATAGTAAAGCCTAATAAGTAATAAATGTCACAACTGGTGTGACGCAGGGGTCAGTGCTCGGACCCGTTCTTTTCTTAATTTATATTAATGACATCGATGACTATCTTTCATGTACAATTTCAAAATTTGCAGATGATACCAAAATAGCGAACATAGTAGTATCTCCCTTGCATGTTCAACAGATCCAAGATTATTTAGATACATTAGCAAATTGGGCCCAAACCTAGCAAATGAGTTTCAATACCGACAAATGTAAAGTAGGCTTACTATATATCGGATACAAGAATGACAATTCAAACTACTCAATGAATGGTTGTCAAATAAAAAATACTGATAAAGAAACTGACTTAGGAGTAACAAAGTCAAGTACCCAGCCAACAATGTACCGAAGCCAACAATGTACCGAAGTATAGGAAACGCCAGCGGACTTGACAATAATCTTAATCCCTTAACTTCTTATAACTCGAAATGAATGAAAGCAATCGGGCTGATATTTCCATCATTTGGGATGAGTCCACCAGGAAATAGGTGTGGACATTTACAGCCAGTTTGATCTAGGCCCTTTTGAGTTACAGAGAGGTCAGGTATAAAGATTATTGTCAAGTTCGTTGGCGCTACCTATAGTTAAGAAAGCAAACAAAACTATTGGCTTTATTGGAAGATCGTTTTAATACAAATCTGAAAATGTCAATCTCACCTTATACAATTCTTTGGTTCGCCCCTATCTAGAATACTGTGTACAATTTTGCTTCCCATAATATCAATGGGACATAGATAAACTGGAGAGAATACAGTGGAGAGTGACAAAAATTATACCTACTGTAGACTAAGAAAAAAGTCATATGAAGAGCATCTAAAATGAGATCAATCTTTTCAGTTTAACAAAGCGCAGGCTAAGAGGGGACCTAATTCAAGTGTTTAAAATTATTAAAGGTATTGACAATATGGATGTCAACACATTTTTCACAATTGATCATTCGAATTACACTAGAGAAAATGGTTGCAAGATAATCGGAAAGCATTTTAACTCCCATGAGGCAAAGCATTTCGTTTTCAATCGAGTAAACCTATGGAATGGATTACCCTGTCTTCTCATTGAATGCAGTACTGTTGAAACTTTTAAAATACGCCTAGATAAATATCTCATATCTCGCTCTTAATCCATGATTAACTGTGTTTACAAACGAATAACAGCACTTTGTATTGAGCTACCCTACCGTTATAATTTTTTCAGATAGGTTAGATAGTTTAGCTACAAGCAGCCTCAAAAGGATAAATATATATATTGTTGCTTGTTTTCCTGTGTACTCCTTTGTACTTTGTATTCTCAAGTAACTCATTCCCACCCCTCTCACTCTTAGTTTGTGTCTCTCTAACAACGTCCATGCTTCACTCCCATTCATCAATGTCGTGATTACCACACTATCATGCAAGAACTTCTTATAATTCCATGCTGACCACCCAATTTCTTGCTACTGCTTTCAGCGTTCCTACAACCCTCTTTCCCTGCTCCACCCTCTCCCGCACTTCTTTATCCATACTCCCATCTTTACTCAACTCACTGCCCAAATACTTGTATGAGCTGATATTCTCCATAGCCTGACCATTCTACCTCACCTCACACATGATGCATATGTGTATTAGTGCATTGTACAACAAGCAATTTTAGTAGGACATTTTAGTATGTAAAAAAGAACACCTTGAGATGGTTCGGCCATATTGAACGTATGGGAAGCGAGAGAATGACTAAGAGAGTGTACGAGAGTGAGGTGGAAGGATAGAGAGGGAGAGGTAGACCGAATGAGAAGTGGAAGGATGAAGTGAAGAAGTATAGGAGTGAAAGCGGTGCTGCATGGGAGGAGGGGCATCGACTGACTGGAGACAGAGGTGCATGGGGGCGTTTCGTTCGTGGCCATCCCTTCGGGGATCACAGCGTCCGGCAATAGATAGATAAATTTTAGTATGTGAAATAGAACACCTTGAGATGGTTCGGCCATATTGAACGTATGGAAAGCGAGAGATTGACTATGAGAATGTACGAGAGTGAGGTGGAAGGATAGAGAGGGAGAGATAGACCGAATGAGAAGTGGAAGGATGGAGTGAAGAAGTATATGAGTGAAAGCGGTCTGGATGGGAGGAGTGGCGTCGACTGACTGGAGACAGAGGTGCATGGGGGCGTTTCGTTTGTGGCCATCCCTTCGGGGATCACGGCGTCCGGCATTAGATAGATAGATAGATCTTTACCTGTGGGTGGTCCATACGGCAGAAATCCAGAAAATGTCGTTGTGTGGATCACCCACACTACTATTTTATATGTAAACAATTACGATTGTTTTGTAAGACTTTATGGTCAAATATAATTATTCTTATTCTAATTATGATTTATCATAGAAAAAAGTATTGTGCAACGTCCTTTTTTTACAGGTCTTCGCCAAATTTGTCCACCCCGAAAAGGTGGACAACAGATAGATAGATAGATTCCCTAGCATTACTATATTTAATTCACTATTTAATTTTGTTTTAACATTTTTCATACATTGTACAGCTGGTCTTACACATTCCAATATAATTTGTCCACTCGAAATGATTGAACGAACCTCCTAAATGCAAATATCAGATAAATAATAATAAAACAGAAGATTCAGTTTCTCCCGAGAATACTTCAGATATGGAATGCCTTGATGGGCCTTGGCAAGCTTCACCATATCTGATGCGAGGGAGATCATTTTGGCCCCGTTGTAATTCGCTCCATTAGTTTGAACATTTTACGACATTTCACCTCATTACCTTGGCGATTATAGACACTTCTCCCCATTAAAGTGTCCTTTTATTTGCTAATTTGTGTATGTATTTATTCGTGTTTTTGTTTTGTTTTTTTGTTTAGCGTCATCGATCCTACAATACAGGAGTAACTTACTTTCATCCCGTAAACTTTTTCTATCGAAAAAAATACAAGTATACCATAGAGGGGATTTTGGGTCGTGCTTTTAGCAGCAAGGATTCTGTATAGGCAGGTCCATTTAATATATGGGAGCAAAAAAACAAAACAACAATCATAAAATGCTGAAATATGGCAGAGACAAAAATATATCCCAATATTTATTGCATGTAATAATCATAATGGACCCCAAGGTGTCAGTTGGTATAGTGTTATGGCAAGTTATAAGAACCCGGTTAGACATGCACCACATGACCAAACATCGTCCTCTTCCTTCTCCTCCTCCTCCTCCTTTTCCACACTGTGCCTGCCATATCACAGCATCAGGGGCTGTAGTTGTGATTATCCAGGCCACAGCTGCTAATGTTTTGACTCATCACGTAACCATTAACAGTTTTTCCCTTTCTTACTCTTGCTCTGAGTGAAGTGAGTGAAGTGTGAAGTGAGTGAAGTGAGTGAAGTGTTTTTAAAGTGAGTTAAGTGTTTTAAAGTGAGTTAAGTGTTTTAAAGTGAGTGAAGTGATCTGAAGAAACTGACTGTTACCATGCCTCGCACTTGTACGAACTGCGCCGGTAGGTTTGGTGAGTCCATGTTTGTTACTGTCAATCTTCAAGTCTGCCGTCTCTGCCAGCAACAAGAGAATTTGACAGTGAAATTAGATGAAGCCTACAACAAGATCAACGTCCTCACCATGAAGCTGGAATCACTCCAAGAGTTTGTAACACTCAACGTTGGAGTACCACAAACTTCAATTGTCACCGCAACTCCAGCAGCCACCAACGCCCCAACGTCAACTGCCAACAATTCAACGCCTGCAGTAGCCATTTCATCTGATGGTTCCAATACTCAAGAAACAAATAGTAACTCTCTTCCCCCTCAAGACAACTTCCGTGTCGTGAGGAACAACGTTTGCCCCAAGACCAGGAAACCCATACCGATTACCGAGTGTCAAAACCGCTTCCAGATACTCGCAGACTCAGATGACGAAGCGGAAATAGAAGAAGTCCGGCTCGTGGGAGACTCGATGATACGTGGTCAGCTCACAGAGTTTTGCGCCAGAGCACCTAAGACCAGGAAGCGTTTTTGTATCCCTGGTGGTGGTGTGGACGACGTAGTTGCTGCAGTTGACGAAGTATCTAAGCTGGCCCCTGCTAATACAATGTACGTCATCCACGTTGGATCCAACGATGTACAGCGAACCCGGTCGGAAGATTTGCTTTTAAAGTACCAGCAGCTGATCAAGTCGTGTAAGGAAAAGTCATCAAGGATCATCGTCTCAGGAATCGTCCCCCGGCTTGGTGTAGAGAGCCGATTTTACAACATAGCCACCAGCACAAATCGTTGTCTAGCAAACCTCTGCAGGAAGGAAAACGTGGGATTCGTCGACACCTGGGACAATTTCTACTACGATGACTATTTGTTTTCGGACGATGGAGTTCATCTGAACCAGGTGGGAGCAGCACGTTTTGGGCGTCTTCTCAACGATGCGGTGAAGGATTTTCGGAGAAGAAATCGACTCAGCACAGGACAACCAGGAAGGAGGACCGAAGACAGCGAGGGCGGCAACCTGCGAAGGAATTAAATGCTAATCTGTCAAGAACCGCGAATTTGGATAAAGCTCCACCAACACGACCCAAATTCAAAACCGCCAGGGATAACGACCGAGGACCGATGTCAGCCATGAATGTAAATGTAGATTCGATCAGAACCAAAAATTTGATTAAAGAACGTTCTGTGAGTTCTAAAACCGCAACTTTAAAGGTTTTCTATGCAAACTCTCGTAGCATACGCAATCAATTTTCAGATTTAGAGGAACTAGTGTTTACTGAAAATTATGATGTGATTGGTATAACAGAATCTTGGCTCAATACAGTAGATACAGACTTTTTAGCAGAGTATTCACTTCCCGGTTATGTAATGTTTGAGAAAAGCCGAATAAATAAAAATGGAGGTGGCGTTTTATTTTATATCAAAGAAAGTCTTAACCCGACCCTCTTGTCAAAACCTCAAATTGTGAACGTCGACACATCTTTTGTGCTAATAAAGAATAATAAAGGTACAAAAATAATACTTGCATTAATATACAGACCTCCAGCTCAATCAGTGCAAACTGACCGAGAAATTTATGAACAAATTGCAGATGTAAGTAACTCACAAGATACCGTATTTTTTGGCGACTTTAATTTACCTGTGACCAAGTGGGGTGATACTCTTACTTCACACTCCGGACATGACTTGTATACGAACTTGCAAGAGAGTTCGCTTTATCAATTTGTTCGAACTACGACCCGTGGTAATAACGTTCTTGACATTGTACTTGCAACAAAAGAAGAATTAATAGAGAATTTGAATGTTGGTGATGAATTCAGTAACAGCGACCATCGTACGATAACTTTCACTTTAAACTTTACTAGTAACGAACCAAATAGTAGCATCGAAAAAGTCCCTAATTTCAAGAAAGCAAACTTTCATAAACTTAGAGCTATGTTTAAAGAAACTGACTGGAGCTTTTTAATTAACAATAACGACATAAATACATCTTGGAAGTTATTCGAAACCACTTACCTAAAAGCAGTGCAAGACTGCATACCATCGAAAATATGGCGTCCAGGCCATAATAATAAGCCCAAATGGTGGAATAAAGATATTTCAAACTGCCTGCTTGCTAAAAAATTTGCTAATGATAGATTAAAATCCTCACAAAATGACGAAGAACGGGTGAAATTTGTAGAGCTACGACGCAAAGCCCAAAAAGTTAATTAAGCAAAGTAAAAAGACCCTAGAGATACATATTGCGAATCAAAGTAAAACAAACCCGAAAGAATTCTATAGTTATATCAGAAAGAAAAAAGTAGTTACTTCAACTGTTGGACCGTTAGTCGATGAAAATGGAGAATACACCAAAGACGAAGTACAAATGAGTAATGCCCTCAATACCTTCTTTGCATCAGTTTTTACAACAGAAGACCTCAGTGATATCCCTACACCATCGCCGATTCAGATTGATAATTCAGATGTTCTAAGCAATATCACCGTTACAGAGAGAGAAGTATTGAATTGTTTAGATAAACTCAAGGTAAATAAAACGCCTGGGTCTGATACAATCTCGCCTAGAGTTCTAAAGGAAGCTAAGGATGAGGTCTCCATACCACTGACATTACTATTCAATAAATCCTTGCAGTCTGGAACTATGCCTGATCAGTGGAAGATAGCCAACGTAACACCGATATTCAAAAAAGGCAGCAAATCCCTACCCAGTAACTATCGTCCAATTAGCTTAACCTCAGTTGTATGTAAAATGCTAGAAACGGTCATAAGAGACGGACTCGTAAATCACTTAGAGGAAAATAACATACTTAAAGATACTCAACACGGCTTTCGTAAAAAACGTTCCTGTTTAACAAACCTCTTAGACTTCTTCCACGATATCCTCAACCTCTATGATGAGAGTAAAGCTGTAGATATTATATACCTTGATTTTCAAAAGGCCTTTGACAAAGTTCCCCACAAACGTTTACTGCTAAAACTAAAAGCGCATGGAATACAAGACGGTGTGTTGAAATGGATAGAAAATTGGCTCAGCGACAGAAAGCAAAGAGTAGTCATAAACGGTAAGGCATCTAAATGGACCAATGTAAGTAGCGGGGTACCCCAGGGATCGGTACTAGGACCAATTATCTTTCTAATTTACATCAACGACATAGATGAGGGTCTCACCTGTACAATCTCAAAATTTGCTGACGATACAAAAATTGCAAATAGCGTACTCTCAAAAGATCAAGTTGA
The DNA here is from genome assembly GCA_032716605.1 of Paralithodes platypus. Classification (NCBI taxonomy): domain Eukaryota; kingdom Metazoa; phylum Arthropoda; class Malacostraca; order Decapoda; family Lithodidae; genus Paralithodes; species Paralithodes platypus. The sequence goes on along the minus strand of CM064537.1, from coordinate 10,998,202 downwards.
CGATATGCAACACAATCTAGATAAATTGTCACATTGGGCCCAAATTTGGCAAATGAGTTTCAATGCGGATAAATGTAAAGTACTACATATCTGATACCTAAATGAGAAAGCAAACTATTCGATGAATGGCACTCAGCTTAAGAATGTAAACAGAGAAACCGATCTGGGAGTAACAATATCGAGTAACCTAAAACCGAGTCAACAATGTTCAGAAGTTGTTAAGAAGGCAAACAAAATAATTGGCTTGATAGGCAGATCATTTGAGCATAAATCCAAAGACGTAATCCTAACCCTTTACAATTCCTTAGTCCGCCCTCTTCTGGAATGCTGCGTTCAATGCTGGTGCCCTTATTACCAAAAAGACATAAACAAGCTAGAACGAGTTCAACGTAGAGTTACCAAAATGATACCTAGCCTAAAGAACAAACCATACGAAGAGCGTCTTAGAGAATTAAATCTATTTCCTTTAACCAAGCGCAGATTAAGAGGTGACTTAATTCAAGTGTTCAAAATCATCAAAGGCATCGACAATATGAACTGTAGTAAGTACTTCACTATCGACCAATCTAATTACACGCGGGGAAACGGTTGCAAAATTATTGGTAAATCTTTTAACTCACACGAATCTAAGAATTTCTTCTTCAATCGAGTTGTCAACTTGTGGAATGGGCTTCCCCGAGATGTTATAGACTGCAGCACCGTTGATTCATTTAAATTCCGCCTAGACAAATATCTCGCATCAAACCCGCGACTGACTGCGTTTGTAAATGAATAACTTTATTTTATCCTCCCCTCAGTTACTAACCCTTATGTCCCCTACTAACTTCCTAGTCCTGCCACGTTAGTGACAGGGCAGTAGTTCCCTTTCCAATGTTCCCTTACCCACTCTAAACCACTGTTTGGACACTTGATCCTCAGTGTTTTGGAGGACAAGCAGCCTAGAAGAGTCACTAGATCTGTTGTTGCTTGATTTCCTTTGTACTCCTTTGTACTCCTTTGTACTCTCCCTTTTTCGGGGAAGAGGCTATTTTATGTTTGTATAATGGAGGATACTGTGGCCGAGGGGGAGAGATGTACGTGCACAGACAGCTAAGTTGGCTGAGGTAAGGGAAGGGTTAAGGGCAGGGATATACCAATGTTTATGTTTTTACGTCAATCATGCACTTGTTATTTCATATCCGTGTTACTATATAATTAGCGTGTGTTGCAGTATAAAGGAGTTTTCATTGTTTCATTAATTTTTTTTTTCTATGTGATTGAGGGAGGCAAAAGGCATTACTGCCTACAGCGAGTACCTCCCCCATAGTTGAAAGAGTGACAGGGCCAAAATCAAGGGACGTTCGAGCCAAAATGCCTGGACACCCGGAGTTTGAAGCAATTTAAGTCATAGGAAGAGGGAAAGACTGATTTTGGGAGAGAGTTCCAGAGCTCAGCTGTTGAGTAGAAGAAAGTTTGAGAGTAACGTTTCACTCTTGGGTTGGAGAGTTGCACAGAGTAGGGGTGGGATTGAGTTGCAAGACGGGTACCACATGCCCGACGTAAAGGATGTGGTATGCACTGGGATAGCTCTGAGGAACACTGATTATTATAGTAGCGATAGAATAGCGAGAGAGATGCAACATTGCGGCGGAGAGAGAGAGACTGCAGAGAGTTGGTGAGTGGACGGGAGTTAATGATACGAAAGGCCTTCCTTTCAACTTTGTCTAGGAGAGCGGTGTGAGAGGAACCTCCCCACACATGTGAACAATACTCAATACAAGGGCGCACTATGCCCCTGTACAGAGCAAGAAGCTGTGCAGGGGAAAAGAACCCCCTAAGGCGGTTGAGCACACCGAGCTTCTGGGAGGCTGCCTTAGCAAGACTGGTAATATGGTCCTTCCAAATGAGAGCAGAAGAAAAAGAGATACCAAGAATATTGAGAGAAGATGAAGGGTTGATTTTTGTATTGTTGAAGAATAAGGGATAGTCCGCTGGGAGATCCTGACGGGTAGATAGATGAAGAAATTGGGTTTTGGAAGCATTAAAGTTAACAAGGTTTTCTCTGCCCCAATTGGAAATAGTATTTAGATCAGAATTTAAGAGTTCTATGGCTTCATTACGTTTGTCGTTGAGTAATTGCTGGCTGGGGCGTTCTGAAAAACTAATGGAGTAGTGTAAGGTTGAGTCGTCTGCATATGAATGGATGGGAATTAAGGTACAGTTAAGGAGATAATTTATAAAAATTAGAAAGAGAATAGGAGATAGGACAGAGCCCTGAGGAACACCAGAGTTTATAGGGTGAGGAAGTGAACAATGGCCGTCCACAACCGCGGCTATGGAACGGCCGGAAAGGAAATTAGAGACAAAGGCACAGATGGAGGGATAGAAACCGAAGGAGGGTAGTTTAGAAATTAAAGATTTATGCCAGACTCTATCGAAGGCTTTCGATATGTCTAGTGCAATAGAAAAAGTCTCACCGAAGTCCCGAAAGGAGGATGACCAAGAGTTAGTAAGATATGAAAGAATATCACCAGTAGAGCGACCCTTAAGGAAGCCATACTGGCGATCTGAAGGCGGATTATGAGAAGAGAAATGCTTAAGAAATTTGGAAGCAAGAATAGTTTCAAAAACTTTAGAAAGACAAGAGATGAGAGCAATTGGACGATAGTTGGAGGGTTGAGAGCGGTCACCCTTCTTTGGGACAGGTTGAATGTGAGCAAACTTCCAGCATGAAGGGAAGACGTTAGAGGATAGACAGAGACGAAAGAGTTTGCCTAGGCAAAGGTTTATTTGTAAGATAATTGAAGATGATATACAGTATATATATATATATATATATATATATATATATATATATATATATATATATAGAGAGAGAGAGAGAGAGAGAGTTATTGTATTCGCGTTTTTGGAATATTAGATACAGATTATCATTTGCGAATGATCAACTAACAAATTATTTCGTTGACATATGCAAATGCATTTTGTTATGCTCTTGAGGCGAATTACTAAAGAAAAAGTAACGTTTTTTGTAATTGGCAAAGGTGCAATCTACATACATCTTTGTTTGTTTTGTTTTGTTTTAAGGGCCGTTATTCATAAACATGGAATATTCACTATCTATGATATAGTGAAGAAAGACGAAGGAATTGAAAATTTTATTTTATGTGTTACGAACTGGCACTCGGGTACACAAGGGCTCTCAATCAGGACTCGAATACGGCTCGCTGCCACAACGGAAACACACGATCCCAACCCCTGAGTACTGCGAGCCGAACAAAAAACACCAATACCCTCCAGAGTTCAATCTGCTATAACGGGGTATACAAGAACTCGGTACTAGTGTTCAACAACAGACTAATAAAGAGACAGGAATTATCTAGTCTGGTCAACAATCAAACAATGAAGTAAAAAACAACAACACAAAAGAAAAAGTAATCCACCCTTGACTATGAACTTAAGAAGTCTACCACCCTCTACTTCGGATCGGCACTATTACGTTACGTTAATTAACACCTTACGAGCGGCCTATGCGGTTTATTTATGTGTACCGCACAGCGGGGTGTTTTTAGCCAAAATAGGGCTGTTTACGTGATCATTTTCATGCCTAAATAAGACCCAGAACGTAAAACAAGTACCTATCCCTGAAAGGGCATAAACAGAGCTTTCGAATGACACCATAACGATCCTTGTATGATGGATAGTTTTCTTGCAATAACCGTGCAACGCGAGTGCAAAGCAGTAATTCGGTACTTTCAGTACATAATTGAGTATGTAGCGAGTGAGAGAGGGAGGAGGGAGCTGAGATTTGTGTCAGTAGGTTCGCCGCGGTGGTCTGGAGCAGTCATACGCTCGCTAGTCTCCTGCCACCACTTGTCTCTCTCTCTCAGCCACATTACGTGCTGAAATTGCCACTCGAGTTATGTCGAGCGCCGCCACATAGTCCAGCTTTATTTAACTCGACTTATGTTGCTCGCCGCTAAATAAGGGTTAATAGTCCTTAAGCATCGAGCAAGGAATCTTCTGAAAAAAGTTAGATGCTTCTCGGATGCTCGTAAGAAGTACGTATCGGATTTTGAACAGTAATTTAATAAGCAAAAACACTGGCAATTAAATACTATTAAAGGTTTAAATTGGCATAAGAATAATTAAAAGAATATGCAATAGTAAATGGCAAACATTAAAAGGAAGTACTCCGCAAATGCAACGGCAATAGCCTACTCGGATTGTGCTCGTGGGCCACTAATCACTAAAGTAGACAAGCTTGCAACACATGAAATCAATAGTGCATAAACAATATCATACATTAGGAAAGCTTCAATACTATTCTGTATCTACTAATCGAGTAAAGTCTAGCTGGGGTACTGTAGGCAAAAAGGTAGCAGTGACTGAGCAAAAACGGCTCGTAGCCTAGCGAAGTCCTCACGACTGTTTAAAGTATTACGTTAAAACTAACAAGTGCACTTTGAGAAATCCAGATCCCTTGTATCTGGTTTTCTCCCGGCTCCTTGACAAAGTAAAAACAAACTGTTAATAAAATACAGGGTGGTTAGGCTCTTGCCCTCACGCACTGTACATTATTAACTCAACACAGTCAGCCGCGAAGACAACCTAGGCTTCACTGAACCGAAACGAGTATGCAGGTTTATCGCTTAACCACTGCATCAAACAACAACTCGTAACACAGAAAAGCCTTACCCCAGTCTAGCATTACCTAGACTAGCAGAAAACAGGAATAATAAATACACACAGGGAAATGCATATACAAGTGCAACAAACATAAATCAATCCTATTCTAAGTCAACCCTTCCAAAATAGGCTATCTAATAGGCAAGTATCTCGTGAGAACTCAAGCGATAATACGTTGGCTGACTAGCTCTGCACCAACGGGACGATGGAAGTTAAACAGGGCAGGGAAAAGAGGAAATAAGAATGTAAGGTAGTAGAGAAAGTTCCCATCAGTCAGAAGAATATATATTAGGGGAGGTGTGGTGGAGTGGTCATGCCACTGGATTGGTAATCCAATGGACCCGGGTTCAAATCCCGATATGTCAATGGGAAGATATTATTGTGATTGAATTTGTGCTGTACCTAGTATCAGTGCATTACCACAAAGCCCACCGAAATGCCAAAAAAATACTCTCATTGTTCCCTGATTAAATAACACTGTATGAATATTCCCATATTCAAAATATGTTACAGGGGGACAATGCCTAGTGAGTTCACTGCTCAATAGGTGGCGTTCTGAGAGTGAGGGTCTGAGTCTGGAGGGTGAGACGGTGAAGCACTTGAGCGAAGCAACCAGCCGCTTCAGAGATGGAGCTCCTTCGAGCCATGATGGATGCTTCACATGTCTCACTCCCCAGACTGGAACAAGACCTCACGGGCTTCACCGTGTTGAGCGGTGGAATGTACAGGCTCTCAGCCTATGCCCGAGAGGGAGTAGTTGGAAAATAGAAAAAAAAAAAAAAAAAAAAAAAAAAAATATATAGTTAGCAAGGGAAAGGAGAAGTTGCTCTGCCTAATTAGTTCTGATGAAAAAATGGCTAGACTTCCCTTTTATACCCGGCCCTCTAGTGAGCCCAACGTGAACTACTAAGGACCGCCCACTGACAACCATTACGTAATTTCTCTCTCTCCTCTGGGATACACAAAGGCTCCCTCTAGCACTGAGGGAGGGAGGAGTGCTAGTGAGTTAGGCCTACCTCCTGCCTGGTGTACCCACTGACACCTAACTGTGGCTGTTTCTCTTCCCTTCATTACAAATAAGTTTTACACACAATATTTATAACTAATGATATAAAATAGAACTCGTTTACTCAGATGAAAACAAAATACATATTCATAATACTCATAGTACAACGGTTCACACGAACTAAGTTAGGAAACTCTACATAGACTACAGCCAAAGTTCCTGCCCTGACGATCCTAGCGAGAGTGGGGCATGACTAGGCGTTCTGTACAGGATGCTCACACATGGACATGCGTCACACCTCCCCCAAGGTTTTACTCGCTCAACCCTGAGCTAAAATCTGACAAACACAGAACCCCATCAAGCCCCCCACACCCAGCGACCGCATGGCACTAAAACAAAGCTGAGTTTATCACCAAAACACATCTTATTATAAAAAAAAAAAAATCACATTTTATAACTCCTCCCAACAATAGCAAAAAGACACAATATCATGCTCCCAGAGCGAGCTTTCAGCAGCTCAGCCGTTTGATAGTTCGTGGACTACTCAAACTCTATAGGCTATGACAAACTTATACGATTACCTATATCAAAAGAAAGAGTTTTTATATGATTTTTATATTTTAATATGTTTTTTCCCGGCTGCACTATAAGGGCAGCCTATTTTCCTCCACTCAAACCCACACACCTGTGATAGCCTACGACTGATCATCCACCCTTGATAAACAATCCGCGATCACATTGTCACATCCAGCAATATGACGGATGTCCAGGTTATACTCCTGCAACATCAAAGACCACCTGGTCAGTCTCATATTGCGATTGTGAAATTGATTCAGGAATCTCAAAGGGTGATGATCAGTGTAGATAACCACGACTGGGCCATAGGCTGGAACATACACCTCGAAGTGCCTGAGCGACAGCACAATCGCCAGTAATTCCTTTTCTATTGTAGAATAGTTCTTTTGTGCAGCATTGAACTTCTTAGAAAAGAAACTTACTGGGTGTTCCACACCTTCATTGTCTGTCTGTAGCAAGACGGCACCAGCCCCTACACCACTAGCATCTGTTGCCAGCTGAAAAGGCCTGTTAAAGTCTGGGGCCCTGAGTATCGGGTGAGTACATAGCAAATGTTTCACCAAAGAGAAAGCCTTTTCACACTCAGGTGCCCACAAAAACTTTTTGTCTTTAGATAACAAATCTGTGAGAGGTGCCAACACCGTTGAGTAACCTTTTATGAAGCGTCTGTAGTAGCCTATCATACCCAAGAATCTCATAATCTGTTTCTTGGTTGTTGGGTGCAGAAATTTATTGATAGCCTGTACCTTGTTCTGAGGAGGGCACACCTGTCCCCTTCCCACTACAAACCCAAGGTACTGCACAGTGGCTTTTACGAAGTCACACTTTGCCAAATTTACTACCAGACCTGCTTCACTAAGTTTCCGGAACAAGGTCTCAAGGTGCTCACAATGGCTCTCAAAGTCGTCATCATAAATGATTACATCGTCCAAATATACGGTGCAATTCGGAATGTCCTTTACAATTTCATTCATCAGGTTCTGAAACGTTGCTGGTGCATTCTTAAGTCCGTAAGGCATAACATTGCACCGGTAGGTACTCCCGTCCACAACAAAACCACATACCTCTTTAGCACGCTCGGACAAAGGTACTTGCCAGTAACCTTTTACTAAATCTACTTTAGACAAAAAACGAGCATTACCAATTTTGTCAACACTATCATCAACCCGAGGAAGAGGATATGGGTTAGTTGGAGTCAAACCGTTTAACCTACGGAAATCAATACAAAAGCGTACCTTGCCATCTGGCTTAGGCTGCAGTGTTACGGGGGAAGTCCACTTAACTGTGCCTTTCTCTATCAACCCTCTACCGAGCATATACTCCAACTCATCCCTCAGAGCTGGTAGTTTTATGGGGGGCACACGGTACAGGATTGACTTAAAGGGTATATGGTCCCCCACGTCAACATCATGCATAGCCTGAGTAGTGAGGCCTGGGTGTTCAGCAAATACAGTAGTTATGAACCGAACAACTGACGGATAGCATCAAACTGCGGCTCAGGCAAATGAGCTATAGCCTCGTCAGCCCTTAGGCTCGAGTTCCCCGCCCACTGATCCGCTGAAACATGTTGATCCCAGCTATCCTCCTCCGAAGCTTGACTGTCCCCCTCTCCTTCTCCACCACGGCCGCAACAAGCCAACACAGGGACAGTGAGAGGCTCAGAGGGGCGCCTCACATACTCTTTAATAAGGTTCACGTGACATAACTGGTTCTTTTTCCTCCTGTCTGGAGTGGCAACAAGGTAATCTAAGTCTGAAATTTTTTCTACAATTTTATAAGGTCCAGTGTACTTCGCAGAGAGGGGGTTACCAACCAAAGGCAACAAAATTAATACCTCTTGTCCTACAGTGAACTTCCGGAGCCTCACTTTGCGATCATACCTGTCCTTCATCAAAGCTTGTGATTCTGTCAAATTTCTACCTGCCATCTCCAGACTCTTAAGCATGCGCTCACGGCTTTCAAGCACATACTTTAATAATGGACAAGGCTGCACAGTCCCCTCCCAAATTTCTTTCAGCATGTTAAGGGGGCCCCTGACACGGTGTCCAAAAATCAGCTCGTTTGGACTAAATCCCAGGCTCTCACCAGGTACCTCCCGAGCAGCAAACAGCACATAAGGCAATCCAAGATCCCAATCCATACCGTTGTCAGCGCAATAACACCTGAGCATGCTTTTAAGTGTAGCATGCCACCGCTCAAGCACCCCTTGACTCTCAGGGTGATACGCTGACGATACTACTGCTCGTATCCCATGCTGTTGCATTGTTTGCTTGAACATGTTGGAGGTGAAATTAGATCCCTGATCAGACTGAATCTCCTCCGGGTACCCGTACCTTGAGAAGTACCACAACAAGTTACTGACTACCGTCTTAGCCATTCCATTTTTCATAGGGTATGCATCGGGGTATCTAGTGGCAACATCCATTATGGTTAACAAACATTTATTTCCAGCCTTAGTGGGAGGGAGTGTACCAACCATGTCAACAATAATTTTACTAAAGGGTGGCCCAATCACAGGAATAGGGTGTAACGGAGCCTTAGGAATAACTTGGTTCGGTTTCCCGACACGTTGACAAATATCACATGAGTTTATCCATGACTGCACATGAGACTTCATCCCCGGCCACCAAAACAATTTCCCCAAAGCCGCCACCGTTTTATTGGCACCCAAATGTCCTGATAAGGAAGAATCATGAGCCATCCTAAGCAAACTTTCCCTGCAGCCCTCTGGCACGACCAGCTGGTCAACTGTACCTGATCCGCCCTCCCAGTTCCTTTTAGGATCTTGATATCGGTGGTATAAAATTCCATTAAAGAAAAAAAAATCCCCTGCCTTTGCATCCCTATCTTCTTCTAACTCCACAGCCCCATTGGTACACTACAAAACCTCTGGATCCTCTAATTGCAACTTTCGAATGTCTGTGGGAGCCAACATGTCTAACTGCTTGGTCAACAACTCATGCCCTCCCCCAACATCCAACTTAGACATCCGGTTTTCTCGCTGCAGGTAACGGTGCTGTCTCTGAGTCTGTGCCTCCTCCACTACTTTATCAACTGTGTTAGGCACTGGAGTTACAACAGACTCGGTCAAAGGTCCTGCTATTGGGTCTTTTGGGAGAGCCACTGGTTCTAAACTCTTCAAACTTTTCCCAGCCTTCCGCTTCTCCTTACTTCTCTTCCTCCGATGTTCTGTGGCCTGTGAAATAGGCTGTGATACCTTAAATGCTTGGGAACGAGTTACCACACACGCCATCTGTTGGCATCGACAACTCACCACCCACTCTTGTTCCTCCCTACTCACGTCGGCCGGCCTCTCAGCAACGACTAAGGGTGGAACTTCTAAAGTAGGCACCGCAAAGTCGTTGCCGAGAAGAAGGTCGACGCCCTCCACTGGCAATTTCTCAACGATCCCAACATCTAAGTCCTTAATCACACCATCAACTTCCAGCTCCACACGAACCAACGGGTATGACCTGGTCGCATTAATACCCTGAACAACAACCACCCGTGCCGCATTAATTGGTCGCCCCGTGAAATTCTTCAAAAGTGTCTGTGAAGCTCCAGTATCACGCAAAACTTCCACCTTATGCTGGCAACCCGCCCAACTTACCCTACTGGTCCCTCTATGGGCGCAAAAGACATCACGGACAGGGGACGAGCCTTCCTGAGTCTTATACATAGTCTGTGACCCTGCCGCTGGCAAACTACCCTGGGTAAATGCAGACGACATTTCAGCCACACCTATGCCGCGCACCAAAGACACGGCTGCAGTTGGTGGCTTACTAGGACAAGATTTTGCATAATGCCCCTTCTTTCTACAATGAAAACATTCCACTTCCCCTATCGGTCTCTTCCGATAAGGGGGGAGTTCTGACCCTTCTGTAATGGGACGGCTGTAGTCTTTGGTTCAGTCCTGGTATCTTGGCTTTTAAACTGAGGTTTATATCTATAGTAATTGTCCTGAGCTCGAGGGTTTGGAGTATCGCGCCCCTTGGGAACTGCATCAACACGCTTTACAGATTCACATCCCCTGATTAGCGACAACCTGAGGTCAGCCATCTCAGCTGCCTCTTGAAGAGTTCTTGGGTTCTTTTCTTTAATAGTTAAAGTCATTTCTGCACCAGTACACTTATAAAACTGCTCGAGCAGAAACAGCTCAGTCAACTGTTCTGCCGTCTCAGCTTTCTCAGAACGTGTCCAGTTTTTAAGTGCATCTTTTAAGTCCCGGGCATGTTCAAGAAAGGTCGCCTCCCTAGTCTTTGTAACACCCCGAAACTTCAATCGATATGTTTCCGGTTGCAACTGGTATGCCCGTAGCCGTAGGACAGCTCTCTTCAATTCTGGGTAGTCAATGCAAGACTCTAAAGGCAGTGCATCATAAGACTTCAGACCCTTACCCGTAAGTCTTGAGGAGACTAGAGCTGCCCACTTCTCTTCAGGCCAATTATGCTCCCTACACTTCTTCTCAAAACGATTAAAAAATTCTGTGACTTCAGTTTCACTAAATACCGGCACCAATTTGACTAAGTGGGCCAACGACTGTTCTCTTACTTGGCCCTCACGGCCCATCCGAGTCCCTGTCGACTCTGCACGAGTCTTATCTAAATCTAATTTAGCACAATATTTCTCTGAGTCGTACCTAAGCTCAGCCTCATGCCTCCTGGTCTAATCCTCCTGCCTCCTAACCTCAATCTCATGCCTCCTCGTCTCATCCTCCTGCCTCCTGGTCTCATCCTCCTGCTTCCTAGCCTTAATCTAAGCAAGCTCAAGTCTAAATACCATATCTGGAGACAGGCAGGAAGAGGGAGCTGCCACTACTGAAGGAGGGGGGCAAAAACTGGGGAACCACCACGTGCACCACCCTAGGGCACTCCAATCTGCCAATTCTCATCCCTCTGAGGGAGAGTGCTAACCTCCGGTAACTGAGTGGACGGCACTGTGGGAGTCGAGTGAGAGGGGATCTGGGGAGGAACCCCCCCCAAACGCCCTCTCCTCCGAAACCCCATGTCGCCCACGCAACACCCAGGAAATCAGCTCCCCCTTGGACATCCCTGCTACATTGGAAATGTCCAAAACCTTGGCTATCAGGTGCAAGCCACAAACATCCACCCCAGTCAGCCTCTCCTCCGTCACGTGGTACCGCTTACTCACAAAAACTCTAGCATCCTCCTCACTGGTTACTAACGGCACACCTTCAAATTACATCTCTCGCTCATCGTCAGTGCTAATGCACGACATACTGAAGTCCACACAAAAAATCTCGAGACAAAAGTGTTAAACTTCCTATGCAAGCACTAATTACTAAATTAACTGGAGTCTCTTTTTTTACTAATTGCCATACAAAACAAACAAATCTTCAATATGCACGCTAAAATACCAACAAACAAATGTTGTACAACTCTGCAAAAATGTATACTGTTCACAAAATCCTAAGCAAGGTCGCCATTTGTTACGAACTGGCACTCGGGTACACAAGGGCTCTCAATCAGGACTCGAATACGGCTCGCTGCCACAACGGAAACACACGATCCCAACCCCTGAGTACTGCCAGCCGAACAAAAAACACCAATACCCTCCAGAGTTCAATCTGCTATAACGGGGTATACAAGAACTCGGTACTAGTGTTCAACAACAGACTAATAAAGAGACAGGAATTATCTAGTCTGGTCAACAATCAAACAATAAAGTAAAAAACAACAACACAAAAGAATAGTGTTGGCCGAAGCCGAAGTAATCTATTTGTAGGCTATTCGCTTTCTGTCACTGAGCCAATATTCTATCCATTTCAACACACCGTCTTGTATTCCATGCGCTTTTAGTTTTAGCAGTAAACATTTGTGGGGAACTTTGTCAAAGGCCTTTTGAAAATCAAGGTATCAAGGTATCTACAGCTTTACTCTCATCGTAGAGGTTGAGGATATCGTGGAAGAAGTCTAAGAGGTTTGTTAAACAGGAACGTTTTTTACGAAAGCCGTGTTGAGTATCTTTAAGTATGTTATTTTCCTCTAAGTGATTTACGAGTCTGTCTCTTATGAGCGTTTCTAGCATTTTACATACAACTGAGGTTAAGCTAATTGGACGATAGTTACTGGGTAGGGATTTGCTGCCTTTTTTTTAATATCGGTGTTACGTTGGCTAGCTTCCACTGATCAGGCATAGTTCCAGACTGCAAGGATTTATTGAATAGTAATGTCAGTGGTTTGGAGAGCTCATCCTTAGCTTCCTTTATAACTCTAGGCGAGATTGTATCAGGTCCAGGCGTTTTATTTACCTTTAGTTTATCTAAACAGTTCAATACTTCTCTCTCTGTAACGGTGATATTGCTTAGAAAATCTAAATTATCAATCTGAATCGGCGATGGTGTAGGGATATCACTGAGGTCTTCTGTTGTAAAAACTGATGCAAAGAAGGCATTGAGGGCATTACTCATTTGTACTTCGTCTTTGGTGTATTCTCCATTTTCATCGACTAACGGTCCAACAGTTGAAGTAACTACTTTTTTCTTTCTGATATAACTATAGAATTATTTCGGGTTTGTTTTACTTTGATTCGCAATATGTAACTCTAGTTTTTTTTTACTTTGCTTAATTAACTTTTTGGCTTTGCGTCGTAGCTCTACAAATTTCACCCGTTCTTCGTCGAGGAGGTGGTATACACTGGGAGAGCTCTGAGGAACACTGATTATTATAGTAGCGATAGAATAGCGAGAGAGATGCAACATTGCGGCGGAGAGAGAGAGATTGCAAAGAGTTGGAGAGTAGACGAGAGTTAATGATACGCAAGGCCTTCCTTTGTACTTTGTCTAGGAGTGCGGTGTAAGAGGATCCTCCCCACACATGTGAACAATACTCAATACAAGGATGCACTGTTCCCGTATACAGAGCAAGAAGCTGTGCAGGAGTAAAGAACCCCTCGAGGCGGTTGAGCGCGCCCAGCTTCTGGGAGGCTGCCTTAGCAAGACTGGTAATATGGACCCTCCAAGTGAGAACAGAAGAAAAATAGATACCAAGAATATTGAGAGATACGGACAGGTAGATAGATGGAGACATTGGGTTTTGGAAGCATTACCGGTAACAAGGTTTTCTCTGCCCGAATTGGATATTGTAGTTAGATCAGAAGATAAGTGTTCTATGGCTTCATTACGTTTGTCTCTGAGGGATTACTGGCTTGGGCGTTCTGGATAATTAATTGAGTAGTGTAAGGTAGAGTCGTCTCAGTACGGGTGGATGGGATCAGAGGTACAGTTGAGAAGATCATATATGAAAATTAGAAAATGAATATGAGATAGGACATAGCCCTGAGGAACACTGGACTTGATAGAATGAGGAAGTGAGCGATGGCCGTCCAAAACCGCAGCTATGGAACGGCCGGAAAGGAAATTAAAGACATAGGCACAGATGGAGGGATAGAAACCGAAGGAGGGTTGTTTAAAAATTAAAGATTTGTGCTAGACTCTGTTGAAGGCCTTCGAGATGTCTAGGGCAATGGAAAAAGTCTCACCGAAGTCCCGAAAGGAGTATGACCAAGAGTTAGTAAGATATGAAAGAAGATCACCAGTAGAGCAACCATTAAGGAAGCCATACTGGCGATCTGAGAGCAGATTATGAGAAGAGAAATGCTTAGGAAATGTTGAAGCAAGAATAGTTTCAAAAACTTAAGCGATACAAGAGATGAGAGCAATTGGACGATAGTTGGAGGTTTGAGACCGGTCACCCTTCTTTGGGACAGGTTGAATGAGAGCAAACTTCCAGCATGAAGGGAAGACGTTAGAGGAGAGACAGAGATGAAAGAGTTTGCCTAGGCAGGGAGTCAGCACGGAAGCACAGTTTTTTAGTACAAAAGGAGGAACACCGTCCGGACCATACGCCTTCTTAGTATTAAGCCCAGAGAGGGAAGAAAGTTCATCTTTAGAAGAGATTATGATATTAGGCATAAGTAGTAGAGAAGGAGGAATATCACTGGAATTATCCAAGGTGAAGTTTCTAGCAAAAGTTTGAACGAAGAGTTCAGCTTTGTCAGAGGAAGAAGTGATGGCTGTGCCATCAGAGTGGAAAAGGGGAGGGAAAGACGAGGAAGAAAAATTGTTGGAGAGGTTTTTGGCTAGATGCCAGAAAGTATGGGAAGAGCTAGAGTTGGATAGTTCAGTGCATTTATTATTGATGAAAGAGTGCTTGGTAAGTCGAAGAACAGATTTGGCTTGATTCCGGGCAGAAACATAGGAAGAATGAGATTCTTGAGTTTTAAGGCGTCGGTTCTGTTTGAATGCTTCCTCCTTGTAGCGGACAGCAGTTCAACAAGCGTAACTAAACCAAGATTTGTTTGCATAAGACTTCGAGAAAGAAAATGGAATGTACGCCTCCATGCCCGAGAGGATTACCTCGGTAATGAGTTCAGCACTCTCCGAGGGTCCTCGGCCACGGAAGCAGAAGTCATTCCATGGCAACTCAAAGAAGTACTGCCGAAGAGCCTCCCAGCCGGCAGCACCAAAGTGCCACAAACGCCGCCGGCTGGGAGGATCGGGTGGCCATACTGGAGAGATAGGACCGGTAACAAAGATAAGTTTATGGGTGGAGGAGCCCAAAGGAGAGAAAAGATTGACAGTATAAGAAGAAGGGTCGGAAGTCAGAAATAATTCAAGAATGTTGGGCCGATCTCAGAAGCGATCCGGGATACGGGTGGGTTGCTGGACTAGCTGTTCTAGGTAATTTAGGATAGAAAAGATGATCAAGGATTGTTCACCAGGTTGGTCAGTAGAGTGAGAGGAAAGCCATTGGTGGTGGTGAACGTTGAAATCTCCTAAGATGGAGATTTCCGAGAAGGGAGAGATCAATAGAATGTGTTCCACTTTAGAATTTAGATAGTCAAAGAATTTGGGAAAGTCGGTAGAGTTAGTGGAAAGATAGACAGCACAGAAATATTTTTAATGAGAATGACAGGATAGTTTGAGCCATAAAGTTGAGAATTCATTCAAAATCGGGAACACGAGAGCAAGTGAGGTTGTTGTGCACGTATGCACAACATCCGCCTTTGGCTTTGAAACTAGGATAATATAGCGTGATTGAACTTTATCTTTTGACTCTATTAATGCGTTTGTAGTTTTAACATGTTAATTTATCTACGTGTTCGTGCTACTATTGGGTATATATATATATATATATATATATATATATATATATATATATATATATATATATATATATATATATATAGGGGAGGTGTGGCAGAGTGGTCTTGCCACTGGACTGGTAATCCAATGGACCCGGGTTCGAATCCCAGTATGTCAATGGGAAGATATTATTGGGATGGAATTTATGCTGTACCTAGTATCAGTGCATTACCACAGCACACCGAAATGCCAACAAAATACCCTCATTGTTCCCTGATTAAATAGCATTGTATGAATATTCCAATATTCAAAATATGTTACAGGGGGGCAATGCCTAGTGAGTTAATTGCTCAATAGGTGGCGTTCCGAGAATGAGGGTCCGAGTGTGGGGGGTGAGACGGTGAAGCACGGAGGCGAAGCGGCTTCAGAGATGGAGTTGCTTCGAGCCGGGGTGCTTTGCATGTCTCACTCCCTAGACTGGAACAAGACCTCCCGGGCCTCACCGTGTTCAGCGGTGTAGTGTAAAGGCTATCAGCCTATGCCCGAGAGGGAGTAGTTAGAATATAGAAGAAAAAAAAATATATATATATATATATATATATATATATATATATATATATATATATATATATATATATATATATATATATATATATATATATATATATATACCGTATATATATATATATATATATATAATAGTAAGTATAATATGTGTGTATGTGTGAGTGTAGGTGTCAACCTTTGGTCTAGGTAACTGCCTCATTAATGTTACATGAACACAAAGCATCGTAATTAACCACTCGTATTTTTTGTATATATTGCAGGAACAAATATCTATATGCCCCAATGTTAATTACTGCGTATTGGAAAACATGAAATATATGTGTGTACTGCATTTTTCATACACAAATATATGTATATATTATACGCTAATTGAAGAGTAGAAATATTTCTTCAAAATGTACGTAGGCATTGCTATGGGTTACATATTATTAGAGTAATACCTAATATTAGTTAGCAACTGAATGATAACATAAGAGTCTTTTAGGAAAACAAATATTTACAATTTCTGTTCGCAAGAAAACCAATGTGATATCTGCCCCTGAAATGTACTGTCGTGGCCACTAATACTTGGGCACCTCCTAATGATAACAAAATGGTAAGTATTAACTAGTGACTCCCAGTAATTTACCTTTATATGGCTTAACGACTTCAGCACCATGACAAATATTTACCTTTGAATCTGGCTAAACATAGATGATATTATGCAGCTTATTAAGGACCGTTATTACCAAGAGGGTTTACTGAAATCGTATTCACCCATTTGAGTAGCATAGGTGGATTACAAACTAAACAAAATAATCTAATAGTAATCGGAATATGATGACAATTACGTAATGGTGGTGAAGGCGTTAATTATTTTATCCAAATATATTGAAGGCGCACAATAATTACTGTTCCATATATAGTTCAGAAATTCCAGTCCAGACTCTGTCTATAAAGGATCACTAAATATTAAAAAAACGGTTAAAACAAGCGTAATCTACGTTCTAACTCGGGCATGTTCTTAGTAAGTTGAATACCATCGTCAGAAGTTTGCTAAAATGTAAATGTAAATTGCTATTGAAGACAAGGCAAAAGCAAAGTGTGTGTGTGTGTGTGTGTGTGTGTGTGTGTGTGCTTTGAAATTAGCAATCAGCTGGAATCGGAAACTGTGAATTACATGTGGCTTTAATCGCTAGATTACACCAGATGCGAGCTGCATGATGAGGGTAATATTGGACGTATTGGCTAATATCATACATATTTTCGGAACGACGGGATAACTATTAACTATGTCATTTAAGGGGGGTCACCGTTTTTTTTTATATATTTCTCTCTTTCCCTGGCTTGTATTTATTCTACCCCATTCAGCCAACTGTTTTAAGACGTGTATCCCCATCCAAGTTTCGATATCTTCCTGGCGAGCGATAGCGACCCAGTGTTGTATGGAGAAATCAATCTTCGCCGGAGACATTTTTCTATCGAAAATGTACAAATTTAGCTTGCTGTAAAAACAAAAATATATATAGAGTATGCTGGCTTGCTACCGCTCGCCAGGAAAATATTGACACATAGATGGGGGTTAACGTCCTAAAACAGTAGGCTGAATGGGGCCGAATTAATACAAACCAAAGAGAGAGGGAGAGAAAGAGAAAAACAAAAAGCGAAGTGGGCTCCCTTAAGCAAAATATATTACAACATGTACAGTCGTGGGTAAGAATACTAGATTACCTCTTAATGGAAACAACAACAATTGACGCCGAGTCCATATACTTATAAATCTCGGAAAGTTTGCCTTTGTAGTTTGAATATTTTGTTTACATATTTCATGACTTTGTTAGACAGCTGTAAATATGTTCCTATCTACGCTGTACAATCGCGTACAAATGAATATTTGTCCACTTAGTTATTCAATTTAATTATATTATGCCTTATTCGATGGATCTTTCTAAAACGATTGACGGTGGTGATATTAATCAAAATATGCAGATTATGAAATTGATATAATTCGTATTATGATGAACATTCCTAATACAAAGGACATTACATAAATCATTTTATAAGTTAAAGTTAAATATGAGGAGGATAGACATGTTGGGGAGAACTGCAATGAATGTAATCCTATTTAATTGATATTATTGAAATGAGACGTTCACATAATTATTAAATATGCCACTTATAATTAATATACCTGTAAACAAAACTAATAGAGCTGTGCAAATAATGTTTGACTGTGGGGTATTCTTTCATTCAGATTGGTTCTAGTTTTCTCAAAAACTACAAAATCGTGTTTCCTATAGATTAATACTGACAATGCATAAAATATAATATATATATATATATGTATATACAGATATATAATATATATATATATATATATATATATATTATATAATATATTTATTGGTTTATAAATCTCGATAACATATATTTTAACAATAATGTGTCAATTGTCAATCCAATGTCCAAATCAAGAAACTACATGACGTGAAATACGTGTTGTTATTACTGTAACGGAAGTATATTTGGAAGGAAAATGACAGTGCCCATATGGTGTTTTTGGGTTTGACTCCTTATGGGCATTATACCATTATGCTAACCAATAATTCCCTGCACAATGTACTGTCTCGGTCACTAATAGTGAACAATGATGAAGCCTCAAGCTGATGAAGCGAACCTCCGAAATGCATATCAGGAGTTAGCAAGGAGATTCAGTTAACCCGGGAGCTGCGGGGAGACTCATATGAGTTCCCCCGGCGCACTGCGGGGACACTCTTAAGAGCAGAGCTTTTGAACGCGTACCAAAACGTTTATAGCCAGACGGCTGAAAATTGGTGTGGGTATAGTACTACATGTCAACTCTCGACACCACCCCGCCAAACGCTCGCCCCGCACTCGTGCAAGCACCACCGCGCCAGTAACCACGCACTAGTCATGGAGCCCACACGTCCCTCACGCTCGCTCCCTGATGACACAACCAGCCCTCCTTCTGGTGGTGTTAGCCGCCGTGGAAGGCAGAGGGTGGCTGCTAAAGACCCTAGCTACCAGTACGACACGCCCTACAGCTCGGAGGACGAAATACCTGCACCCAAAGCACGAAAAACACGTGCAAGCACAAGAAAGGTACAGAGGTCATTGGTGTTTCGGGACACTGCCACCACGACCCAGGCCACTACAACAACCACTACCATCACCACTGCCACCACTGCCACCCCTGCCACCGGTACCAGCGACGCAGGAGGCCGCCCTAGGGCTGCAGAACCTGCGGGGACAGGAAAAATTAAAGGCACGGGCGTAGGGAAGAGAACCCGTACGCCAGCCACAGTGCCCCTACCACCACCACCACCACCAGCCGCCCCTGGCCCGGCTGCCCCTGCCGCCCCTGCTGCCCCTGCTGCCCCTGCCACCGGTACCAGCGACGCAGGAGGCCGCCCTAGGGCTGCAGAACCTGCGGGGGCAGGAAAAATTAAAGGCACAGGCGTAGGCGTAGGGAAGAGAACCCGTACGCCAGCCACAGTGCCCCTACCACCACCACCACCACCACCAGCCGCCCCTGGCCCGGCTGCCCCTGCCGCCCCTGCTGTCCTTGCCGCCCCTGCCGCCCCTGCCCAAGGAACAGGGAAGGGGAAAGGGAAGGGGAAAGGGAGAGGGAAAGCGACTGGGAAAGCGACTGCTGGCCCTGGTGTCCCTGCCGGCCCTGCTGCCCCTGTTGCCCCTGCTGCCCCTGCCGCCCATGCCGCCCCTGCCCAAGGAACAGAGAGAAGGGCGACAGGCACCACCATCATCTTGCCATCAAGGCCACGCACCACTGCTGCCCCTGCCGCCGCCCCTGCCGCCGCCCCTGCCGCCGCCCCTGCCACCGCCTCTGCTGTCCCTGTCCATAAGACTCCCGCACGTGCAAAAGTGACCCGGAAAACTCTGACACCATCAAAGTATGCCGCCCTGCTGTTTGATGGTGATTCGCAGGACATTGGCAGCCCGGGTTTCGACGACGAAGCCCTAGCACGGGACCAAGGGTGGGAGGATTTGGGAGTGGACAGTGGGAGTGAGTCCGACGTCGGTGACGAAAATGAGGAAGGGCATCGACTGTCAAGTGAAGAGGAGGGTGATGATGATGAAGTGCTGTATCGCGACCATGGAAGCGATATTTCAGACGATGAAGCAGACGCAGACGACATTCCGATCCCTGAGCTGCCTTCGTTCGATTGGTCTGACGGGGTCAATTTTGTACCTGACGTGCCCCAGTTCAATCCTGGGACGTCAAGAACAACTGACGACTGGCCCTGTGACGATCAAGCGAACGAAAGCGACTTCTTCCTCGCTTTTTTCGACATGGAGGTAATGACGTACATCGTTGCCCAAACAAACGCCTACGACAGGTGGGTGTTTGGCAGATTGGACGTCCTTTCTCCAAAAGCGAGAATACGAGGCTGGGTGGATACGACTGTGGAAGAATTTATGACGTTCTTTGCCTTGTTGTTCCTCATGCCTCTGATCAAGAAGCATGTGTTGCAACATTATTGGAAGCACGACCCTCTCATCGCCACCCCAACTTTCAATAAGTTCATGACTCGTGACAGATTTTTGTTGCTGCTAAGATTTATGCACTTTGCAGACAACGAAAATCCTAACAGGATTGACAGGATATGGAAAGTTCGGGATGTGTTCACCATGTTGTTGGAGAGGTATAGGAAATACTTTTACCCCTTCCTCAATTTGGTGATTGATGAGTCGCTCGTGCTCTTCAAAGGACGTCTTGTTTTCAAGCAGTATATCCCCTTGAAAAGGCATAGGTTCGGAATCAAGCTCTTCGTTTTGTGTGACTGCGAAACTGGAATAGTGCTTGACATGATCGTGTACACAGGCACTGACATTGACATACCGAAAGCCGCTGCCAATGACCCCATGGGCATGTCAGGTGCCATCGTCAGGAAAATGTTGGCACCTTACCTGGGCAAAGGCCACATCATCTACACTGACAACTGGTATACTTCTCCTGCTCTCTGCCAGTTTCTTCATGACAACCAAACAGGGTCATGTGGGACTGTCAGAAAGACAAGAAAGTTTATGCCAAAGTTCACAGGTGATGTCATTCCTCTCACAGATGCCTCCTCCAGTGACACACCTTCAGAAGACGACCTGGCCCAGGAACACCGCGAGAGGCATGTGCGAAGAAGGCGACGAAAGGGGCAGAGATTCAAGCAGCTCGAGAAGTGTGGGAAACTGATAGCCCTGAAGTGGAAGGATAAGCAAGACGTCCACCTGCTTTCCACCGTCCACACAGGTGCCCAGGTGAATTCTGGCAAAATCCACTACCGAACCAGGAAGACAATCTACAAGCCCGACATGGTTGTGGACTACACTAAAAACATGCGCCTGGTGGACAAGTCTGACTGTCAGCTGTCAGGCGTTGAGTGTCTGAGGAAGACTGTGAAATGGTATCACAAGCTCTTCCTCCACCTAGTTGATATAACGATGCTGAACGCCTACAACTTGTGGTTGGTGAAAAAGGATATGGCCCCAAACCAGAAGCTGAAATTCCGGGAGTTCGTCTACAACGTCTCATACCAACTCCTGGAGAAGTATGGCACCACCACTCACAGACGTACGGCATGGCGTGGGGATCACGTTCCTGACCGCATCCAGCTGGGTGTCGAAAGACACTACCCCATCAACACTGAGATGCTTGGCACTTGTCACAGGCAGGCGCAGTGCACCGTCTGCAGCTCCAGTGTCAGGAAACCCCATGTCACGAAAAGAGTCACCTCAATGTGCGCCGAGTGCAAAGTTCCACTCTGCCTGGGTGACTGCTTCAGGGACTACCACACCTTCAAGAATTATTGAGTGTCGCCCTGCCCTGCCCTGGACTCGCCCCATGCCCTGCCCTGGACTCGTCCCCTGCCCCGCCCTGTCCTGGACTCGCGCCCTACCTTACCTGACCTGACCTAATTGATCACGCTACCTCATAATGTAACATATATATTATGTAATGTATAAGTTCCAAAGATGTCCCTGTGATATAGCTTTTACATTATATAATTGTATGTTTCATTATTTAGTTTATAAGTTTCAAAGATTTACATGTAATATGCCTTATTTTTTTAGTATATCAATATATATGTTTGTTATTAGCCAAAGTAATGTGTATATAATTATTTTCTTACCTCAAATGAATTGTACACTAATAAATATGTTTCAATAAATCCTGTCAAACCTACTAAGATAATAAAAAAAAACAATAAAAAAAAACAAAAAAACAAGGTCATGTCATTGTATTCTTACAATATGATATATTCTATGAATATTTCATATTGTTTGAATACAATGGCATGATCTTGTAAAAAATTTTTTTTATCAAAAATGTTCTAGACAATATAAAACCTTCCCCATAACCCCCTCCTGGATTCGATCCCACTACCCTACGACACTTTGAGTTTTCCAGTCCGCGACCTTACCAACCATGCCACAGGAGCTCATACCAAATATCACTCAAAACTTCGTGTCTACAATCGAAATGACAATATACAAATAAAAATGAATTATCCCACCAATTTACGTTTGTAAATTGATGGGATTATCAATTATATCATGCCAAGGTTTATAAAAGTTTGTCTCTGTCAAGAATTAGTAATTATATAACTTTATTCTGTCAAAAATTGCCCAAACACTCAGCAAAATTGCCCCTCTCAGTGCGACTCCACTCATTTTCACACGGTCAAGCGGTGACCCTTGTCCCTCCTTTATGCCCCAGCTACACCAGCAACAGCAGCTCTGTCTGGGAACAACATTTGTATAAATACAATAATGGATAAAATACTCTTCACAAATACATTTGTATTGTATAATATTGTAAATAAAAAAGAATAATAACTGTGTGGGTGTCGAAAATTGCTCAACCAGCTTTCTTATGTCTCGCCTACGCGCGTATATTGGATTATACATAGTCATGACTGTCATACAAATATTTGCAGTAGGTCTCGAATATACATTTAGATTGCATATTACTTGGAAATAAATAAGTAAACGTTTCTCTGGTGGCAATCTACCCTTTCGCAAGTGTAAGGAGACACCATTCTATATTTAGCCCTTTATCACAAAAGGCAATCTGCCTGTTTACTCACCACCGTCGCTGGTGGTCTATAATATAGTACTTTATTTACAGTCAATGGCCTACATGTTTCTGTGGTACTTCACATGTGTCTAAAATGCATGTGTCTAAATGTGTCTACATGTGTCTAAATGTGTCTAAAATGTGTCTAAAATGCAATGTCTGCTTGCATAAAAATGCAATTCTGAAGTCCATTTATACGTACGACATACGCATGTCTCAGTTTCTCTCTCTCTCTCTCCATTCCTGACTCATGTTATTGTAGACCTGTTGATGGCAACGAACACCAGCCATCTGGTAGACATAAGGTTCAAAATACCAAGACATCAATACGCCTGGGGCGCCTCCACAATTATCACAAAGCTGGTTATCTATCTAGAGATCTGCCTGACTTCCATCTCTCCACGACTCACTCACTCACTCACTGCACCCCTGCATGCCTCCCTCCCACCCACCCACCAACCCTTTCAGGCTTCCGTCTGCTAGATACACATTCACAATTTGCGTAAATATCGCATCAATTGGGCTATATGCGGTATATTCCTTGTTATATGGGACGCCTACATATGTACACGTCTTTATTATAGCATGACAGTGCTCTAAATACAAGATTTACGTGATATTTATGGCGTAACACACCCTCTCCCCCTTTCATTCCCAGCACAACTCACTCACACCTTGGTTCACGCATAGAAACTCATTGATAATGTGCGTAAATATCGCATGAATTGGTCTATATGCGGTATATATTTTGATATATATGGCACGTATACATACGTACAAGTCTGTATTATAGCATGACAGTGCTCTAAATACAAGATTTACATGATATTTATGGCGTAACACACCCTCTCCCCCTTTCATTCCCAGCACAACTCACTCACACCTTGGTTCACGTATAGAAACTCATTGATAATGTGCGTAAATATCGCATGAATTGGTCTATATGCGGTATATATTTTGATATATGGCACGTATACATACGTACAAGTCTGTATTATAGCATGACAGTGCTCTACGTACAAGATATACGTGATATGTATGGCGTAAACCACACTCTCAGCTCATAAATTTCCGCCAAACCTCCAACACATCTTCATTCCCGCCTAAAAATTATCTTATAATTCCCTTATATATTGCAATTTTTGGTCACTATGAGGCATATTCATTGTTATATGGGTGCCCTACACACGTATACATACTCTAAATAGCCTAAAAGGCCTCAAAAAAGGAGATATACGTGATAATACGCGGTAACCCACCCCCTCCTCCCTCTCCTTCTATCCCCTGGGCGCGTGAAAATTCGGCAGGGAAATCTCGCCGCTCGATGACAATCTAGCCGCGCGGTGCCATTCGCTCCACATTTTTCAACTACGGACCGTTCCCCTACCCACCCCAGACATTTTTTGGGGGGTCAAATATATATGGGCCGATGCACGCAAACATTCCCTACACGATGATGTACTTTTTATCGAAATTGGCAATAGGTCCCAAAATCATCATAGGTGCGCACAGTCTTACCCTGTAGAAAAACCCCTGTGCGCCGCGGAGAGGTTAATCCCGAGATCATTTAAAACATTAAATCGAATCTTCCTTGTTTGTTTCTTCATTTCCAAATAATAAAAAAACAATAACAATGAAAATACAAATAATAACAATAATAATGATGATAGTGATGTTTATAATTATTATTATAATTATTATAATAATAATAATAATTATTGTTATTATTATTATTATTTGTAGAGTAGTACGGTAGTAGTAGTAGTAGTAGTAGTAGTAGTAGTAGTATAAAACCAAAACTCACGGATGATATAAATCGACTAGATAACTGTTTACTTTGCAAATCGATAATAGGAGATATTAGCTTCTCCATCCATGGTTAACCCAGGTGTACTTTGTTGATTTTCTGATTTTTGGCACGAAATCGTCTTCTCAGTTACAATTAATTAGGCACTGCTTAATAGTTTCCTAGAATATTCGTTAGGGTCTGTGAACCTGCCTACAGTAATCCAAGACCTACTCGTCAAGGACTTAGGAGGGGAACGGACAGAAATGTGTATATATTAATGGTTTAAGGATAAGATGGAGGACGAGGAAAGCTCAGACGAAGCTATATCACAAAGGTCAAAAAATTAAAATTAAATGCTTTATATGTACCAAACATGAACACAATTATACTTGATGCAAATGTGTGCAGAATGGAAAAAGATGCATAGACTGAAATTAGGGCTCCAAGTGTCGTAACCCTTTAGATAGAGCAGGAACGAGGGGAGAGACGGCAGCAAATTCCCAGAGTGAGCGACGGAACGCAGCTGAGGGAGGCCGTCACGGTGGCAGGGAACCCGAAAGAGTATGGGGAGAAGCAAGGGCCTCAAGGGTTCCAAGAGAGGTAGGGGAACCCCAAGAAGCGGAGGGTATTGGGGAGCCCGCAAGAGACCAAAGGGAGGGAGATGACAACCGAGTTGCTAGAGAGGAAGACAGGCCTCCAACGGGGCCAAATGAAGCAGATGGAAATGATGATGACATGCCAGACAATGAAGAGCCTCGGGATGCCCAAATGGAGGCCGAACCACAAGGGGAGAGGGCCCTAGGTAGACACGCAGAAGAAGCTGACAGAGGTGGAAACTTACTCTGGAAGGGATTACGGGAAGAGGAAGTTAGAACTTGGACAGATGCAGCTTACTCCAGAAATTGTATATTGGGCTGCACACAACTTTTTCAACCCACCAAAATGTGATGGCACCACCAACCTGCTGAAAGAGATGACAAAGCTCATTTATAACTATGTCTATGACAGATCTATAGCCCCGTATCCTCTCAAGATAATTTTCAGCATTCCACATCTCTTCTTGCAAAAATCTCACCGCAAATCTAAACAAGGTGAAAATGTGACTGCGCTAACAAGAAGAGTGAAACTATGGAACGATAACAAGATGAATGACTTACTCAATGAAACCAGAGCATTACAAGAGAGACAAGGCAGGCGGTGGCAAAAAAGGGAAAACACTGAAGACGAGGCCAGGAGATTCGGCGACCAGATGAGACAAGGAAAAGTGGCACCTGCAATACGATCCCTGACAAAGGAGGCAGCTGGTGGGTTGTTGCCTATCACAAGAGACACCATCCAAATGTTGAAAAAGAAACCTCCACAACCTAGTATCCACGAGAGTCGGAGGCTCGAGGGGGACTATATACCACTGAACCCCGTCATATACGAACAAATCACAGGCGATATGATTTGGAAAAAGGCTCTCAGGACACAAAGCAGTGCAGGCCCATCAGGGCTGGATGCAAATGGCTGGAGAACAATCCTGAGCAGTGCAGTCCTCGGACCTGCAGCAACAGATTTATGTAGGGCTCTGGCAGCTCTTGCAAGAAAGATGGCCACCCAAAATTGTCAACATTTGGAGGCTTTCACAGCTTGTCACCTAATGCCACTGGACAAGAATTCAGGGTGCAGACCAGTGGGAGTGGGCGAAGTGCTGAGAAGAATCATCGTAAAATGCATAATGGATGCGGGGAAGGACAATGTACGGTCAGCGGCCAGAAATCTCCAAATGTGTGCCGGCCACCAAGCGGGGAGAGAGGCAGTAATTATTGGAATAAGAAAAGTATATGAGCGAGTGGACTGTGAAGCTGTGCTGCTAGTGGATGCAACAAATGCCTTTAACACCATCAACAGAAAGACAGCAATACATAACATTATGGTAAAATGCCCCAGCTTTGCCACCTATGTAGAGAACACCTATAAACAGCCTGCTGACCTCTTCATAGTAAACAACCAGAACACACGACGTGGATCAGCTCTGAAATCAATGGAATTGCTATGGGGTCACCTTGTGTGTACAAAGGAGAACAAAGGAAATCAAGCAACAACAGGTCTAGTGACCCTTCTAGGCTGATTGTCCTCCAAAACACTGAGGATCTAATGTCCAAACAGTAGTTTAGAGTGGGTAAGGGAACATTGGAAAGGGAACTACTGCCCTGGAACTAATGTCCGTGGCAGGATTAGGAAGTTAGTAGGGGACAGATGGGTTAGTAACTGAGGGGGGATAAAATAAAGTTATTAATTTACAAACGCAGTCAGTCGCGGGTTTGATGCGAGATATTTGTCTAAGCGGAGTTTAAATTAATCAACGGTGCTGCAGTCTATAACGTCTCGGGGAAGCCCATTCCACAAGTTGACAACTCGATTGAAGAAGAAATTCTTAGATTCGTGTGAGTTAAAAGATTTACCAATAATATTGCAACCGTTTCCCCGCGTGTAATTAGATTGGTCGATACTAAAGTACTTACTACAGTTCATATTGTCGATGCCTTTGATGATTTTGAACACTTGACTTAAGTCACCTCTTAATCTGCGCTGGGTTAAAGGAAATAGATTTAATTCTCTAAGACGCTCTTCGTATGGTTTGTTCTTTAGGGTAGGTATCATTTTGGTAACTCTACGTTGAACTCGTTCTAGCTTGTTTATATCTTTTTGGTAATAAGGGCACCAGGATTGAACGCAGTATTCCAGAAGAGGGCGGACTAAGGAATTGTAAAGGGTTAGGATAACTTCTTTGGATTTATGCTCAAATGACCTGCCTATAAAGCCAATTATTTTGTTTGCCTTCTTAACAACTTCTGAACATTGTTGACTCGGTTTTAGGTTACTCGATATTGTTACTACCAGATCGGTTTCTCTGTTTACATTCTTAAGCTGAGTGCCATTCATCGAATAGTTTGCTTTCTCATTTAGGTTTCCGATATGTAGTACTTTACATTTATCTGCATTGAAACTCATTTGCCAAATTTGGGCCCAACATGACAATTTATCTAGATTGTGTTGCATATTGTCAACTTGTTCTTTTGAGAGTATTTGCAATTTTTGTATCGTCAGCAAATTTTGAGATTGTACAAGTGAGACCCTCATCTATGTCATTGATGTAAATTAGAAAGAGAATTGGTCCTAGTACCGATCCCTGGGGTACCCCGCTACTTACATTGGTCCATTTAGATGCCTTACCGTTTATGACTACTCTTTGCTTTCTGTCGCTGAGCCAATTTTCTATCCATTTCAACACACCGTCTTGTATTCCATGCGGTTTTAGTTTTAGCAGTAAACGTTTGTAGGGAATTTTGTCAAAGGACTTTTGAAAATCAAGGTATATAATATCTACAGCTTTACTCTCATCACAGAGGTTGAGGATATCGTGGAAGAAGTCTAAGAGGTTTGTTAAGCGGGAACGTTTTTTACAAAAGCCGTGTTGAGTATCTTTAAGTAAGTTATTTGCCTCTAAGTGATTTACGAGTCTGTCTCTTATGACCGTTTCTAGCATTTTACATACAATTGAGGTTAAGCTAATTGGACGATAGTTACTGGGTAGGGATTTGCTACCTTTTTTGAATATCGGTGTTACGTTGGCTAGCTCCCACTGATCAGGCATAGTACCAGACGGCAAGGATTCATTGAATAGCAATGTCAGTGGTTTGGAGAGCTCATCCTTAGCTTCCTTTAGAACTCTAGGCGAGATTGTATCAGGTCCAGGCGTTTTATTTACCTTGAGTTTATCTAAACAATTCAATACTTCTCTCTCTGTAACGGTGATATTGCTTAGAACATCTGAATTATCAATCTGAATCGGCGATGGTGTAGGGATATCACTGAGGTCTTCGGTTTTAAAAACTGATGCAAGGAAGGTATTGAGGGCATTACTCATTTGTACTTCGTCTTTGGTGTATTCTCCATTTTCATCGACTAACGGTCCAACAGTTGAAGTAACTACTTTTTTCTTTCTGATATAACTATAGAATTCTTTCGGGTTTGTTTTACTTTGATTCGCAACATGTAACTCCAGGGTCTTTTTACTTTGCTTAATTAACTTTTTGGCTTTGCGTCGTAGCTCTACAAATTTCAGCCGTTCTTCGTCATTTTGTGAGGATTTTAATATATCATTAGCAAAATTTTTAGCAAGCAGACAGTCTGAAATATCTTTATTCCACCATTTGGGCTTATCATTATGGCCTGGACGCCGTATTTTCGATGGTATGCAGTCTTGCACTGCCTTAAGGTAAGTGGTTGTGAAACACTCCCAAGATGTATTTATGTCGTTATTGTTAGCCAGAAAGCTCCAGTCTGTTTCTTTAAGCTTTGATTAAGTTTATGAAAATTTGCTTTCTTGAAATTAGGGACATTCTCAATGCTGCTATTGGATTTATTACTAGTAAACTTTAAAGTGAAAGTTATCGTACGATGGTCGCTGTTACTGAATTCATCACCAACATTCAAATTCTCTATTAATTCTTCTTTTGTTGCGAGTACAAGGTCAAGCACATTATTACCACGGGTAGGAGATTGTACAAATTGAAAAAGTGAACTCTCTTGCAAGTTAGCATAGAGGTCGTGTCCAGAGTGTGAAGTAAGAATATCGCCCATTTAGTCACGGGTAAGTTGAAATCGCCAAGAATTACGGTATCTTGTATGTTAGTTATTTCTGCAATTTGTTCATAAATTTCACTGTCAGTTTGCACTGATTGAGCTGGGGGTCTGTATAATAAAGCTAGTGTTATTTTAGTTCCTTGTTTATTATTTAATAGTACGTAAGATATGTCTATATTCGCAATTTGAGGTTTTGACATTAAGACGGGATTAAGACTTTCCTTTATAAAAAACAGAACTCCTCCTCCATTTCTATTGATCCGACTTTTCTCAAACATTGTATAACCAGGAAGCGTATATTCGGCTAAAAATCTCTGTCTTCCGTATTTAACCAAGATTCTGTAATGCCGATTATATCATAATGTTCTGTAAACACGATTTCCTCTAGATCTGAAAATTTATTGCGTATGCTACGAGCATTTACATAAAACACCTTAAGAGTATTAGAGTTGGATGTTACTGAATGTGCATTGTCTGAATTTTCAGTTCGTATTTGACTTACACTACCCCCGGATACCCCAGGTTGACCCCGTTTTTTGAACGGAAATCCTTGACTGCATCGTTCAGCAGACGACCAAGACAAGGTGACCCCATAGCAATGGCAATGTATGCATTAGGTCCCTCAGTGTTGCTAACCTTAACAAGCCATGAGGTGACTCAAGTCAAGCAGGTGGCCTATGCAGACAATCTCACTGGAGCGGGAAAAGTCAACGATCTCAAGCACTGGTGGGAGCATGTATCAAGTATAGGCCCAGAAATAGGGTACCATCCAAATGCCAGCAAGTCAATACTAATAGTAAAACCAGAACATGAAAGTGCTATAGAAGCTTTCAGCGGTAGTGAAGTGGTCGTAACAAGGGACGGACAGCATCACCTTGGGGCGGTGATCGGCACGGAACAGTTCATGAACCAATACATAGAGGAAAAGGTCAGGGAGTGGGTAAAGGAAATTGAAAAACTGGCCAATATTGCAAAGACGGAATCACAGGCTACGTATTCGGCATTCACATATGGGGTCAAACATCGCTGGACCTACTTGATGCGAACCGTTCCAAATGTAAGTGCATTACTTCAACCGCAGGAAGATGCCATCAGAGACAAACTCATCCCAGTGTGGGTAAAGTCGCACACACCGAGTGATGCAGAGAGGTAGTTGCTCGCACTGCCCTCTAGGTTGGGAGGGCTGGGAATCATCAACCCGGTGAGGAGGGCGACAACGGAATACCTGAACTCGGTAAAGATAACAGGATCTCTCATTGACCATATCGTAGCACAAGATTCTGACGGTGAAGTGGACCAGGCGTACATCTACTACATCAGAAACACCATCACGTCAGAAAGGCAAAACTCGCAGAAAAATGACCTGGCACAATTAATGGGACAACTTTCCTGGAGATTAACAAGAAAAATACAAATAGCACAAGAAACGGATGCTTCAAATTGGCTGACAACACTACCAATCAAGGGAAAAGGCTTCAATCTTAACAAACAAGAATTTAATGATGCTATTGCACTGAGGTATGGTTGGCCGATTGAAGGACTTCCCGATAGATGCGTTTGTGGAACCAACAACGATGCAGACCACTCCATGATATGTAAGAAGGGAGGATTCATCAGCATCAGGCACGATGAAGTAAGAGATGTAACGGCGAACATGCTCAGGGAGTTGTGTCGAGATGTGGTGCGCGAACCATCACTCATTCCCTTAGAAGGAGAGATCTTGCAGCACAGGACGGCCAACACATCTAATGAAGCACGAGTGGACGTTAGTGCAAGAAGTTTATGGACAAATGCACAGCGAGCGTTCTTTGACATAAGAATATTTGACCCAATGGCCCATAGCTACAGCGAGTTGCCTCTGGATGCTGCACACAAGAGGAACGAAAAATAGAAGGTCAGAGCATATGGGGAAAGGATCTTAAATATCGAACAAGGCAGCTTTACCACTAGTCTTCACCACATCTGGAGGGATGGGACCCAGGGCTCAGTGCTTCTATTCAAGGCTTGCAGAGATCATCGCAGAGAAGAAGCAACAGTCCAGGAGCCACGTTGTAGCCTGGATGAGGTGCCGTCTATCTTTCTCATTGCTCAGATCAGTACTACTATGCCTGTGGGGAACAAGACTGTCTGCACCACAACCAGCGACGGTGGCAGAAGTGGACTACGAGGCAGCAGTGGCAGAGGGTCGCATAGGGAGGCGACTGGATTGAAGTTGCATGGTGTAGAGTAGTAATATCTGATGTTTATAAAATATAATGTATGTACAATATTAAATAAACAAAAAAGTAGTAGTAGTAGTAGTTTTTGAATATATTGCTACAGGTGGCTGATAAGGACAGTTGGAACTCTGTTTCACCATCTGGTCTCCCTAGCTGATCCTTTCTGTGCCTCATCATTATTGAAGGCAATCACAGTCTGCCCTCTAAAACAGTTTCTCTTCCTATCAATACATTATGCCACACACACATTAGATGCTACACTATCTTCCCAAAACTCTATAACAATGGCAGACAAAATACAACCAGCCTCGAAGTCCCCTGGATCCCTACCTTCTACTTTATCTATCAATTTCTGTAACATTCGGGGCCTTTCCTATAACTTCCTCTTTGTAGAACACCATCCCTCTTCTATCAAACCTGACTTACTTTTCCTCATCGAAACCCAGTTGTCTAAGGTAACAGATAGCAAACCCTTCTCTCTTCAATTTATATCTTCAATTCAAAGCCAAAGTTGGATGTTGTGTACGTACGCAACAATCTTACTTGCTCTCATGTTCCAACCTTTGACTCTTCTGAACTTTCAACTCTCTGCTTAAGCTATCTTGTCACTCAATTACTAAATATATCTGTGCTGTTTATCTCTCCCCCAATTCTACTGACTATCTAAAGTTCTCTGATTATCTTACTTCTAAAGTGGAACACATTCTATCCATCTCTCCCTTCTCTGAAATCTCCATCTTAAGAGATTGCTATGTTTACCACCACCAATGGCTCTTCTCTAATTTCACGGACAATCCTGGTAAACAAGCTTACATCTGTTCTATCCTAAATGACCTAGAACAGTTAGTTCAGCACCCCACACATTTCCTGGACTGCCCTGGAGATCGGACCAACATTCTTGACTTGTTTCTATCCTCTAACTCTTCTGCTTACCCTTCAGTACAGCCTTTTGACTGTACCAGCCAGTGGTGCTTGTGACATTTTGGTTCTGCCGACTGGAAGGCTCTATAGCAGT
Organism: Paralithodes platypus; assembly: GCA_032716605.1. Classification (NCBI taxonomy): domain Eukaryota; kingdom Metazoa; phylum Arthropoda; class Malacostraca; order Decapoda; family Lithodidae; genus Paralithodes; species Paralithodes platypus. The sequence goes on along the minus strand of CM064537.1, from coordinate 10,965,534 downwards.
ACTTCTTTGATATCCCATGGAATTATATGTGCTTCTGTGGCCGGGGACCCTCAGAGAGTGCCAAGCGCATTACTGAGGTGCTCTTTCTCTCAAAGTAACTCACAATATTTTTGGTTTATTCACGTTCGTTCTATTGATGTACGCACTAAGGAGGAAGCATTCAAATGGTACCATCGCCCTCAAACTCAAGAATCTCGTACTCTATATGTTTCGGCCCGGAATCAAGCTAAATCTGTTTTTCGACTCGCCAAATACTCTTTCATCAAGAACAAATGCTTTGAACTTTGCAACTCTAGCTCTTCCCAAGCTTTATGGTATCTAGCCAAAAAACATCTTCAACAATTTCACTTCCTCGTCTTTCCCTCCTCTTTTCCACTCTGATGGTACCACCGTCACCTCTTCCTCTGACAAAACTGAACTCTTCGCTCAAACTTTCATTAAAAACTCCACCTTGGATGATTCCGGGGTTATTCCTCCTTCTCCACCCCGCTCTCACTTGCTTATCCCCATTATCATAATCTCTTCTAAAGATGTACTTTCTGCCCTCACTGGGTGTTCCTCCTGTTGTACTCAAAACCTGTTCTTTCGTGATGACTCCATGCCTAGGCAAACTCTTTTGTCTCTGTCTTTTCTCTAACATTTTTACCTTCTTGTGGAAGTTTGCTCTCACTCAACCTGTCCCAACGAAGGGTGATTGCTTTCAACCCTCCAACTATCGTCCAATTGCTGTCATTTATTGCATCTCTAAAGTGTTTTAATCTATTCATAATTCAAAATTTCTTTAGCATTTATCGTTCCAATATCTACTTTCAGATCGCCAGTATGATTTCCTTAAGGGCCGCCCTACAGGTGATCATCTTGCTTATCTTACTCACCCATGGTGATCCTCTTCTTGGGAATTCGGTGAGACTTTGTGTTATTGCGCTAATAATATCGAAAGCTTTCGATAGAGTCTGACACAAATCTCATATATTTAAACTACCATCCATCGGTTTATATCCCTGTATCTGTATCTTTGTCTCCAATTCCCTTTCTGACCGCCCCATACTTGCAGTTGTGGACGGCCATCTCTCACTTCCTCAACCTATCAATTCTGGTGTTCCTCAGGGTTTTGTCTGGTATCCAGTTCTCTTTCTAATGTTCATTAAGTATCTCCTTAACTGTACCTCTAATCCTATCCTATATGCTGATGACTCGACCTTACACTATTCAACTAGTTTTTTCACATCAACCCAGCATGCAATCACTCCAAAACTCACATGGCCCGCCTATCTTCTGATCTATCAATGATTTCTGATTGGGTCAGATAACATTTTGTTACTTATACAATGCCTCCAAGACCGAATTTCTCCCTCTATCTACACGTCACATTCTTACAAAACACTATTAATTACTCTCCAACAATACACAAATCAATCCTTCATCTTCTGTCAATATCCTTGGTCTATCATTTTCATCCAACCTTTCTAGGAAAGATCATATTACCACTCTTGCTAAAACAGCTTCCCAGAAGTTAGGTGTGCTCAACTGTCTCTGTGTGTTTTTCACCCCCGCACACCTTCTTGCTCTGCATAGTGCACCCATGTATCGAGTATTGTTCACATGTGCGGGGACGTTCCACCCATACTGCACTTCTTGAAAGAGTAGAGTGCAAAGCATTTCGCCCCATCAACTCTCTTCCTCTTACTAGTTCCCTACAATGTCTTTCGGCACGCCGCAATGTTGCATCTCTTTCACTCTTCTATCGCTATTACAACAATCAGTATTCTTCAGAGCTCTCTCAGCGTGTACCCCATCCTTTTTCGCAAGTTTGAGGCACCTGTCTTTCACCACAATCTCACTCTTTTTCGCTCCAACCCAAGAATTAGCTAAAATGTCTTTCTTAAACTCAACATGTGAACTCTGGAACTCTCCCCCTTAATCAATATTTCCTTCATCCTATGACTTACATTACTTTAAACTTTGTGTGTCCAGGTATTTTGACCTCACCGCCCCTTAAATTTGGCTCTGTGTCACTCGTTTGGCTTTGCGGGAGACAGATGATACAGGTAACCTGCCTTTTGCCCCTTCATACACATACAACATATAATATATATATATATATATATATAATATTTACCTAGCATATATGTTTGGAAGGTTCATTTTATCATTTAAAGGGTCCAGCAAAGGTTATAAGTTACATGTTAGAATGTGCACACTACATGTTAGTATGAAAACAGTGTATTGTAGAATCAATATAATCAGTTGGTCAATAACAATCCTATAGTAATGTTTTTCACTGCCACCACTGATAGTATTGTCCCACACGCAATATAAACACCATATGAAGAGAAGCACTTTATTTACAACGTTTCGCCTATAGCTCCATAGGGCCAATGACATACACCAAGAATGACATGTTGTTTTTGGTGCAAGTCATTGGCTAAATTAAGCTATATACCAAACATTGCCAATACAGTGCTCTTCCTCATATGGTGTTTATATTCAATTAGTCAACTTTCCTGAATTTGGTTTTATGAAATAACGCTAATATTAGTGCATTATTCATAATAGATTTGTTACAGATAAATTTAATTGAAATTATGTGAAAATAATGTCGAAATCGCGAACATTCTATTTTTGACATAATTTGTTATGATTAATATAATTAACTATGTTTGATACAATGGGCAGCATTCTGCTCCAGCTGCCAATAATAGTTGTCTGTGCTTGATGATGTGTTCAAAAATAATGTGGAAGCAAGGACAACTTATTTATGTTGGAATCTAACGGTTCCTGGACAACTCAACCAGCACACCATAATACCATATCATCCTGTAGACCTCAACCAGTGATAAATGAACCAGGATATACCAAACCGATGCTTATAATATAAAGGACGAACTCATATTGTATAAGTGTTGTTTATGGCTATAAATGTGTATTCGTACAAGCGTGCATTATTCATATTATGTAGTAGTTGTAATTATATATATATATATATATATATGTGTGTTCTAATTACTATTTAATAATTGAATTGTACTCTAGGGGCCTTTAAGGGGAGATATCCACTTGAGGGATTTTTTTCTTGACCCCCTTCTCCCTCATGTTTAGCCCCATTGCTTTTGAGATTTTAAGACGTTCGCCCCATTATTTTGACGATTTTAAGAACTTTCGACCCATTTCTGTCAATGTTAAGACCTTTCGTGCCATTTAGGTGTCGATTTTATCCTGGCGAGCGATAGCGAGCCTGTAATATAAGAGGAACCGGCTTTCAGCCGGGACAATTTGCTGCCGAAAAATGTACAAATTTATCTTGAAAGAGGGTCAAGGGCGTGAAATTTTAAGATTGCTGGAGGAGTAGAAAATAAACTAAAAACCTCCCCTTAAGAGAACTTACTCTCAAAAGGCTCAGCCACTGTATATTTGCAAAATATATGTTTTACGCAGTATTACCCTTTCAAACTAAAGAACACCACACCGATCCCGTTCTACCTCAATGAATACTTAGTATCTATGTTAACCGCTAAAGAACGGTTTATCCTTAATTGCAGGCACGCTATCGCTTATCCAGAAACAAAAATCAACATTTGAATATGGCGAAACGTCATATACTTCCCAAAGTTATGAGGTGGAACGTCTTACAATCTGCAAAGTAATGGAGGGTCGACAATATCCACCTCTCACCAGATGCCTAATAGTATTGATGGAGTTGGCACTGGTTGAGATCTACTGGTTGTAAAGGTGCACTGGTTGAGATCTACTGGTTGTAAAGGTGCACTGGTTGAGATCTACTGGTTGTAAAGGTGCACTGGTTTAGATCTACAGGTTGTAAAGCTGCACTGGTTGAGATCTACTGATTGTAAAGGTGCACTGGTTGAGATCTACTGGTTGTAAAGGTGCACTGGTTGGGATCTACTGGTTGTAAAGGTGCACTGGTTGAGATCTACTGGTTGTAAAGGTGCACTGGTTGAGATCTACTGGTTGTAAAAGTGCACTGGTTGAGATCTACTGGTTGTAAAAGTGCACTGGTTGAGATCTACTGGTTGTAAAGGTGCACTGGTTGAGATCTACTGGTTGTAACGGTGCACTGGTTGAGATCTACTGGTTGTAAAGGTGCACTGGTTGAGATCTACTGGTTGTAACGGTGCACTGGTTGAGATCTACTGGTTGTAAAGGTGAACTGGTTGAGATCTACTGGTTGTAACGGTGCACTGGTTGAGATCTACTGGTTGTAAAGGTGCACTGGTTGAGATCTACTGGTTGTAAAAGTGCACTGGTTGAGATCTACTGGTTGTAAAGGTGCACTGGTTGAGATATACTGGTTGTAAAGGTGCACTGGTTGTAAAGGTGCACTGGTTGAGATCTACTGGTTGAGATCTACTGGTTGTAAAGCTGCACTGGTTGAGATCTACTGGTTGTAAAGGTGCACTGGTTGAGATCTACTGGTTGTAAAGGTGCACTGGTTGAGATCTACTGGTTGTAAAGGTGCACTGGTTGAGATCTACTGGTTGTAAAGCTGCACTGGTTGAGATCTACTGATTGTAAAGGTGCACTGGTTGAGATCTACTGGTTGTAAAGGTGCACTGGTTGAGATCTACTGGTTGTAAAGGTGCACTGGTTGAGATCTACTGGTTGTAAAGGTGCACTGGTTGAGATCTACTGGTTGTAAAGCTGCACTGGTTGAGATCTACTGATTGTAAAGGTGCACTGGTTGAGATCTACTGGTTGTAAAGGTGCACTGGTTGAGATCTACTGGTTGTAAAGGTGCACTGGTTGAGATCTACTGGTTGTAAAGGTGCACTGGTTGAGATCTACTGGTTGTAAAGCTGCACTGGTTGAGATCTACTGATTGTAAAGGTGCACTGGTTGAGATCTACTGGTTGTAAAGGTGCACTGGTTGAGATCTACTGGTTGTAAAGGTGCACTGGTTGAGATCTACTGGTTGTAAAGGTGCACTGGTTGAGATCTACTGGTTGTAAAGCTGCACTGGTTGAGATCTACTGATTGTAAAGGTGCACTGGTTGAGATCTACTGGTTGTAAAGGTGCACTGGTTGAGATCTACTGGTTGTAAAGGTGCACTGGTTGAGATCTACTGGTTGTAAAGGTGCACTGGTTGTAAAGGTGCACTGGTTGAGATCTACTGGTTGAGATCTACTGGTTGTAAAGGTGCACTGGTTGAGATCTACTGGTTGTAACGGTGCACTGGTTGAGATCTACTGGTTGTAAAGGTGCACTGGTTGAGATCTACTGGTTGTAACGGTGCACTGGTTGAGATCTACTGGTTGTAAAGGTGCACTGGTTGAGATATACTGGTTGTAAAGGTGCACTGGTTGAGATATACTGGTTGTAAAGGTGCACTGGTTGAGATCTACTGGATGGAACGGTCTACTGGTTGAAATTTACTGTATGGAACGGTCTACTGGTTGATATCTACTGGTTGGAGCGGTCGACAGGTTGAGATCTACTGGATGGAACGGTCTACTGGTTGATATCTACTGGTTGGAGCGGTCGACAGGTTGAGATCTACTGGATGGAACGGTCTACCGGTTGAGATCCACTGGTGTTAACGATCTACTGGTTGAGCTGTCCGGTCAACACATCAATTATTGCAGACCCAATAATGAACATGCCATTAGCGGCCAATTGTTCCGCCGTTGGTCACATTATTATAAAATTATTTAATGAATACAACGCGTTAAGTGCCACCTTTAATACCACACATGATTGCATTTTAAAACCACTATGATGCGATTAAATCGACGCGCAAAACTGGAGCTTTGATTAGATTACAGGTTAAGCTGCTGTATTCCAATGATTTGTTTGTTATAACTGACCAGTAACCAGTTTCGGGTTATAGGGAATTCCAGATTTACTACAACTGCACGGTGAAATCCGTTTGTAGTACAGTTCACATGAGCTGGAATTTGTTCCGGCAACCTGGGATCGGCAACTTCATTCTCTAACTATTTTGTAAGGTCCTGATGTGGCGGCGTCTACGCCGTGGGACCACCTCCCGGAGCTGCCAACCGCGGATGGCTGCCGACCCTCCGCGGCCGGAGACAAGATCAATCGACCAGTGGAGGATAACCGGATGCCGGCCGCGGGGAGCAGTTTCGGGAGCCAAACCATCACAACTATCCCCTGCCCCCCCCCCCCAGGGGGCACGGGTCCTTGGAGTGGCTTCGGTCGCGCCGGGAATTTCCACACCTCTCACACCACACACACACATCACACAGTTTTTCCTACACCGAGAAATGACTCTCCGGCTGTCATTTCTCGAAGACTTCTTCTAGCCGGAGACATTGAGAGCAACCCAGGACCCACGTACACATACATATGTCCAACTTGCTCAAAACCCATCACTTCGAGTCGCCACACTAAGGGTTCAGTTCTCTGCAATTCATGCAGGAACTGGACCCACTTCACCTGTACAACACTTGCCTCCAAGAAACACTACACGAACACCTGGACCTGTTCCTCATGCCCCTCCCTCTCCCAGTCAAATCCCTCGCCTAAAACCCGTCCACCCCTCCTCCCCAACCCACCTAACCTTCCCATATCATCCACTCCCCCCCCTAAAACCCGTCCACCTCTCCTCCCTAACCCACCTAACTTTCCCATACCATCCACATCCTCAACTCAACACACACCACACCCCATCCTAATCCATTCCAACCCCCATCTCCTGCTCCCCAATCCCCACCCCCACCTCACCCCTCCCACCCTCCAGCCCCTCCCTCACCTCCACCCTCACCCCCACCCCATCCTCGTGCAGCAGCACCCAACATACATCGTGCACATAACATTAACATTCTCCAATTGAACATAGATGGCATTAACACAAAGAAACACGAACTCTCACACTTCATCAAACAACACAACATACACATTGCTATCTTACAAGAAACAAAACTCCGCACATCACAAAAAAACACCCACATTTCATAATTTCACCACCATCAGACAAGACCGGGCTGTCGGCGGGGGCGGTGGACTCATCACCCTGGTACACAATGAAATATCATACATAGTAACCAGTGTACAAACCAAATCCCTCCTCCCCCCAAATGATAACACAACAGAAATACAATCAATTAAAATACGCACTGGCAACAAATCCAACATAACCATCATAAACACATACATCCCTCCCCAAACATCCCCTACAGTACCAAATGAATACAGACCACACTTACAACACATCACAAACACCCCACACATCATCCTGGGTGGTGACTTCAACGCCAAGACGTCGGCCTGGTTTGTCGACAACCCCAACACAGACAGAGGGCTGGTACTACAAAACCAAACAGATAACCTCATCATCCTTAATGACATCCATCAACATACCCATATTCCTCACCAAGCCCTCTATAACCCATCATCTCCAGACATCACCTTTTGCTCCCCAGAACTCGCCCCCACAACATCCTGGAGGGTGGTCAGAACCTTAGGCTCTGACCACCTCCCGATCATTATCACCACCAAAACCAGACTCACCCCAGCTAGCCACAAACACACATACACCAATTATAAAAGAGCTAACTGGGAAGCATTTACAAATGAGACAGAACAACACTTCACAACTCTAAACAGTACACCCATCACTAACATCAACAATGCTGTACACATACTCAATAAAACTATCCAAAACGCTGACAAGAAACACATTCCAAGAGGTAACAGAAAAAGACACAACCCCAACTTCACACCAGAAATTCAAAACCTCATCAGACAACGCGACACACTGAAACACTCCCCAGCACCCCACACACAAGACATCACACAACAAATTCAAGCACTCAACACCCAAACTAACAACAAAATACAAGAACAACAAAAACTAAATTGGAATAACTTCCTACAAACACTTGATCACAAAACAAACCCCAAAAAACTCTACAAAACACTAAACAGCATCACACTTTCCAACAGCAACACAACACAATCACATGCTGCAATCACAACAACAGACTCTACTCCTTCATGTAAACAACAAGCAAACACTCTCATCAATCACTTCTCACATGTCAGCCACCTAAAACCTCACAAAGACGACCGACGTGTCATCCGACGTAAGAGACAATTCCCCACAGACCCTGACTATACACCCTTCACCAATCACCAGACAAAGCATATCATCAACAATCTCAAGCACTCACCCGCCTGTGGCCTAGACAACATAAGCAACATACACCTCAGACACCTGGGACCACAAGGCATACAAACACTCACTAACATATCAAACTACAGCTATTCACACAACACAATACCAGACATTTGGAAGCATGGTATCATCATCACATTCCCCAAACCCAACAAAGACCCCACGCTACCCTCCTCGCACCGCCCCATCACACTCCTTTGCTCCCCCTCCAAAGTCATGGAACGCCTAGTATTACAACTAATTACACCCGACCTACCCCTAGCTCCAACACAACATGGCTTTAGGCCACTGCACTCCACAAACACTCTTCTCACAGACCTTACACAAAGAGCTTTTGACGGCATCAACTCAGCTAGACCACCACACAGATCACTATTAGCCACACTCGACATTAGTAAAGCCTTCGATGCCATCCCCCGCCACAACCTAACAAACAAAATCTACAACACAAACATGCACAACAACACAAAAAGGTGGCTGGCCAACTTCCTAGCAGGCAGATGTGCACACGTATCTTTTGCCGGTCAGTCATCTAAAATCAGAAACTTTCCAAACGGAGTCCCACAGGGACTCTGTACATGCACGATATAACTACACCCAATACTCCCCAAATAAACTTAGCCTCCTATGCAGATGACATAACACTCACATGCACACATGTGACCCAAGAAGAGCAACAGATCTCCTTCAACCCTATCTCAACACACTACATGGCTGGTGCACTACAAACAGACTGAATCTAGCCCCAGCCAAATCCACCGCAACCCTGCTCACAAGCTGGACAGGTGAACACGAATACATCCCTCAACTCACCATAAACAACACACCCCTAACACATACACACACACCCAAAATCCTAGGAGTAACATATGATACTCATATGACATTCAAACAGCACACCACAAACATTAAAAAGAAACTGACACCCAGACTTAACGCCCTCAGGTCACTTGCTCACACAAAATTTGGACACAACAAAGAAACTACCACCACAGTATATAAACAATACATAAGATCAATAATGGAATACGCAAGCCCAGCCTGGGCTTCTAACCTAGCTGAAACACATCATAAGACCTTACAGACTATCCAAAACAAAGCCCTGAAGATCATTACAGGCTGCACAGCTAATGCACCCACAGATCATCTACATCAAGAAACCAAAATCCTCAAAGTCAAAGACCATCTGGACATGAGAGGCACTCAATTCCTGGCAGCAGCCTCCACGAACCAAGACCACCCACTAAACTACATGGCAACCACCCACAGACACCAAGAAATATCAAAACAACACCCAGCACACGGTATCACACACAGTTATTGTCCTCTCTCCCTCCCTGCCCACCCCTAACCAACTTCCAGAAGCACATCCATACTCATATCTCTCGCCAATTCATCCACTCACTCACAGACAACACGCAGCTGCATGCACGACCTCCCGAAATCCATCCTTCCGAATCCTCCCTCCCTCGCGAGGACAGAGTCCACCTGGCCAGGCTGAGATGTGGACACCATCCAGCTCTCCTGAGCTATCAGAAGAGACTGGATGACTCCGTTGTCGACGCCTGCCCGGGATGTAACACAGCACCCCATACCATTAAACACATCATAGAAGACTGCATTTCACACAACCACTTACGCCAACAACACAACCTACACTCAATGAGAGCTCTGTGGGAAAGCCCGATCGTGGCCATGGCCTTCCTCAGGGACTCGGGGCTGTTCGGCCAGGCAGCTTAGGGAACAACAACAACAACAACAACTATTTTGTAAAGGCATCAACGACTACACCGTAAAAACTTCAATGCATATTGTACGAAAACTGGTACACATAAACAGTGTTCTTCGGTTTATCTATTCATGTTAATGAAGACAAATAAACGATTGCAATACTTATGTGTATAATTTTTGTTACCAACGCTTTCGATGTTGTTGTTGTTCCACAGGCTGTCTGACCCAACAGCCCCAAGGTCCCGAACAAGGTCAAGGCCACAACCGAGTGCCCCCACAGAGCCCTCCCTGCTTCACCAATAAAAATGCCCAGGTGACTGAAGTCGCTCCCAGGCGAGGAGCCGAGGAGGGTGCGGAAACGCCCAGGAAACTGAAGCCCTACCCAAGGCCCTGTGCCACTTAATAATTATGAAGGGAAAGTTGAGGGGAAAAGGAAAAATGCGACGCTATGGCTCTCAGTCTGCCAGCCTGTAGGTTGGCAGTAGAGAGATCAATCTACGGAAGAGGCGCCGCCACTTAAGATCTTGAAAATATATAAGTAAATGGAACAGTCAGAGTAAGCTATGGGTATGGCAAAGAATGCTCAGCTCTCACTCTGATAGACCAGCCCATCACCACATCACTAGAACCCAATCCTCTCAGCATCAGCTAGGAAAGGCCCTAGAAAGCCACCTTTGGCGGTGGGATAGCTCCCCTATTACAACCTCTTTCGGGGTTGGGCACCAGCCCTGTTTCAAACGTTAATTATTACAGTGTACACAAAAGGTAAATTATCTAAATCTACATAATTCATGTAAAGGTTTGATTGATTGCCGACCAGTTACCTAAATGTTTACCGAAAAAATAAATATATAAATAAATAGATATATTATTTTATTACATGACACGTTCGTGTATATACAGTAGGTCTTGTCACTATCATGATAGTCAAGGCTCTAATATTAGGAGTAGGATCAGGTAACGAAACAATATTTATCTGTTCTAACTTTCCCTTTTACCATCGTAACATGAACTAGTGTCGACACAAAGATCAGACTCATTTAATAGGGTATGTGAACAGAAATCAAAGGAATACTTAGGATATTGAGATAACACTCATTGCACAAAATATTATATACAGTACACCCATGTACGTCATACCGTGCAAAGATACCCAATCATTATATATAACATTGCAACCGTATTAAGCATATGACTATACATGAGATGTGATCCTTAGAAATACTCCAATTATGAGATTGACAACATATCTGGCATCCCATTTAAGATCTACTGTTTGGAACGGTCTTCTGGTTGATATATACTGGTTAGGACGGTTTACTGGTTGAGATCTACTGGTTGAGAGGTCACTCTCCATTGGAGTGAGATTGGTTAAAATAGATCATAACATTTATAGCAATATACAGACAATTCAATTGAATAAACTAATCTTTATGTATCTGCAAAAATTATATATTCATCAGACGAATTGCTGAATAATATACAATTTGAGCCACTTGACGGAAGGTAGTACTATCTCAGTGTCAATCCTTCTATTTCACAGCTTTAACTTCTAGTGATAGAAAATATAATAAATGAAAGTCAGTTCTGGTAAAGAAGAACAAGAGGAGCGTGTATCTGTTTCTCAGTTCCTCCTCTCTTTTTGTTTCATATTTGTCTCCTATTTCAATTACCGTATTTGATCGTTGCACTGTCTTTCCCTACATCCTATATTCATACACACACACTCACATTCACTATCTCTCTCTCTCTCTCTATCTATCTATCTATCTATCTATCTCTGTGCCAGGCCGTGAATGTTATCATTGGCCAGGATCACCGTCTTGGTAATATGTTGTTGGTAGTATGGTAGGTGTGTTACCTGCAGTGAGTATAACTGGTGGTGGTGGTGGTGGTGGTGTGGACCATTGGTATTCCAGGCACGGGTTGGTGTTAGTTCCCATGATAGAGTGTACACACCCTTCTCTCGCAGCTCATATTTTCCAAACGACTATCCTAAGGATTTTTACGTGTAACTCGTCTGGGTGGGAGGGTGGTTTTGACAGTAACAGAATGCCCACCCGTGCGCGCGCGTCCGGATGGTATCTTATTATTGGTGTTTAATTATTGATTATGTAAAATTTAGATGTAAAGAATCATGTACGAACCCTGTGCCAGTAATGTTGAACGTGCATTACAGATATGGATATACTTGAATGTAAAGAGGCAAATTACTGTTGCAGCACCAACATGGAGTATGACTGATATTTGTTACTATTGGGTCTCTACAACAAAGGACTCATTAGGTAAGTTCCATAGCAGTCAGGATAAACATATACATATTTGGGAAGAGCATCTATTATTTTTTCTTACAACTAAATATCTTGGCAAGATAATAATTGACCAAATTTGCGGCTAATATACACGATAATTTATTTTGCGATATTTCCCTACTTTTGTTGCCGGCATTATGTCTAACAATTTGTTAGTGTTTGTGCAGTTGTTGTCATAAATACTTAAACACCTCTTGATGATATATTAAATAGACCAGAAGCGTTAGCCAGTGAAACAAAGTAAATCAGAGATTAGTATTCCTAAATAATTCATCAGTGTATCATATCGGCTTCCTTTGCTAAATGCTCTTCCCAAATATGTATATGTTTATCCTGACTGCTATGGAACTTACCTAATGAGTCCTTTGCTGTAGAGACCCAATAGTAATAAATATCAGTCATACTCCATGTTGGTGCTGCAACAGTAATTTGCCTCTTTACATTCAAGTATATCCATATCTGTAATGCACGTTCAACATTACTTGCACAGGGTTCGTACATGATTCTTTACATCTAAATTATCCAGAATATCCTGAACACGTTTGTCTGTTTTTTTAAACACATGAACATGAACAAAAGGAAACATATATTCGACTAGAGCAATCTCTATGCAATGCACCTAATGGTGTCCTCCATATATGAAAACATCAAGACAAAAGTGTAGAAGCTGTTGTGGACACCTGCAGTTTAGCATACGATGCCAATACAAACTAGTTCGGTACCACTCAAGCAGCCAAAATATTCAGGTAAACTCCAATAAACATTCAATACATTATTAATGTATTCATGTATAATAAACATTCAATACATTATTAATGTATTCATGTATAATAAACATTCAATACATTATTAATGTATTCATGTATAATAAACATGCAATACATTATTAATGTATTCATGTATAATCGTTATATCCTCGAAATATCATCACCACAATAATGCGACCATGTAGGACTAATTATAATTATCAGCACTTTAACCCATAACTAGCGGCGCGCAACATAAGTCGAGTATAATAAATCTGGACTATTTGGCGGCGCTCGACATAGGTCGTGTGGCAATTTCAGCACGTAATGTTGCTGAGAGAGAGAGACAAGTGGTGGCAGGAGAGTAGCGAGCGTATGACTGCTCCAGACCACCGCGGCGAACCTACTGACACGAATCCCACCTCCTCCCTCCCTCTCTCACTCGCTATATACGGAATTGTATGGGGAAAGTGCCGAATTACATGCTTTTTGCACTCGCGTTGCGTGGTTGTTGCAAGAAAACTAGCCATCATAAAAGGATCGTTATGGTGTCATTCGAAAGCTCTGTTTATGCCCTTTCAGGGATAGATACTTGTTTTACGCTCTGGGTCTTATTTAGGCATGAAAATGATCACGTAAACAGCCCTATTTTGGCTAAAAACACCCCGCTGGGCGGTACATATAAATAAACCGCTAGCCCGCTAATCTAGTGTTAAAGTTATCCCGATTAACCCTGATCTTGATATTGTCGACATAAAATAAAATTTGCTGACCAAAAGATCCTGATCAAAACATTTGTATTATTCTGCTTTAGTACTATTATGAGAAACTACTCCCATTAATTAGAACTATACTAACATAACCGGAAATTAGTTTTGTAGTTGGTGTTAACATTACTGGAGTTCACACCGGAGAATCAGGTATAATACTCCACAACAAATATAATGTTAATTAATGCTATGTAATCGGTAACCTGCATGTATTACTGTTGTACTTTACCTTATAAATATTGAGATTAAGGAATATAACAAAGTAAGAATAGGAGCTTTGAATGTGCGTGGATGTAGTACGAATGAGAAGCGAGAGGATATTGGAAGGTTATTTGAAAGAAGGATGTATGATGTCCTTGCACTGAATGAAACAAAGATGAAAGGAGAGGGAGAAGTGGATTTTGGAAACGTGATAGGTAGAAAGTCTGGAGTAGACGAGGGAGTCAGGGGGAAAGAAGGAGTGGCTATTATTGTGAAGGAGGAGTTGAGAGAGTTTATAAAAGAGTGGAAAGAGGTGTCATCAACGCTAATGTGGGTGAGAATGAGGTTTAAGGGTGAAAGGTGGGTTTTTGTAAGTGCGTATGGACCAGGAAGTGAAAGAGAGTTAGACGAGGTAGAGGGTTTCGGGGAGGATTTGAGAGATTGTCTACAAGGGTTTGATGAAAATGAAAATGTTATAGTTTTAGGGGACCTAAATGCTAGGGTAGGAAATGAGCCTGTTGAGGGATTCATCGGTAGTTTTGATGTGGATGGTGTAAACGAGAGTGGAGAAAGACTGAAAAATGTATGTGAAGAGTGTAGATTGAGTGTAGGTAATACGTTCTTCAAAAAAAGGCGTATACACAAGTACACCTGGCATAGACTTGTGAGGGGAGAGATTGTAGAGAGGGCATTGATGGATTATGTGCTGGTGACAAGGGAAAGATTGTGTAGACTGCTGGATGTGAATGTGATGAGAGGTGAGGCGGAGGGTATGTCAGATCATTACCTGGTGGAGGGAAAGCTAAGAGTTAAGAGTTACAGGAGAATAAGAGACAAGCGTGAAGTAAGAGGTAATAAAAGTTAGTGAGTTAGAGAAGAGTGAAAAAGAGAGGGAGTACAAGGAAAGACTAAATGAAAAGTGGATGGAAGTGAGAGAGATGGAAGAGAGAGAAGTAGAGGTTGAATGCCAACAGTTTAAGGAAGGAGTGAAAGCAAGTGCAGAGGTAGTATGCGGCAAAAGGAAAGTAGGAGGCAGAGGTATCAGGAAGGTAAGCGAGTGGTGGAATGATACGGTGAGAAAGGCAGTTGAGGAGAAGAGACAGTGTTTTGAGAGGGTTTTACAGGATGGTAGTGTTGAGGTATGGGAGAGGTACAAGGAGAAAAGGAGAGAGGCAAAACGGAAAATTAGAGAAGCGAAAAAAAATGCAAACGAAAGGTGGGGCCAAAGGCTGAGTGAGAATTTTGAAGAACGAAAGAAGATGTTCTGGAAGGAGGTAAATAAAGTAAGGAAAGGAGGACAAAAGATGGAAGAGTCAGTGAAAGATGAAAATGGAGAATTACTAGTGGAACCAGTTGAAGTGAGGAAAAGATATGCCGAGTATTTTGAATCTTTGTTAAATACAAGAGATGGAAGAGAAGCAGTGATTGAAGCAGAGGTGGATGGAGATAGGATACCCAGGCCACCCAGGTGGCAGGGAATGAATGAAAGGATTGAGGAAAATGAGGTGAAAGAAGCAGTGAAACAAATGAGAGCGGGAAAAGCAGAAGGTTTGGATGGTATTGCTGTGGAGTGTATAAAGAAGGGTGGAGATGTGATAATAGATTGGTTGGTGAGACTTTTCAATGTGTGCTTTGCTGTGTCAATGGTACCAATAGACTGGAAGAGTGCATGTATTGTGCCGTTGTACAAGGGGAAGGGAGATCGGCAGGAGTGTTCAAGTTATAGAGGTATTAGTTTATTGTCAGTGGTTGGAAAGCTGTATGGCAGGGTGTTGATAGAGAGGATAATAAAGTGTACGGAAGTTGCAATAGGAGAAGAACAGTGCGGTTTTAGGAGGGGAAGAGGGTGCGTGGATCAGATGTTTACAGTAAGACAGTTATGCGAGAAGTATTTAGAGAAGCATAAGGAGATATTTTGGGCTTTTATGGACTTGGAAAAAGCGTATGATCGTGTGGACCGTGAAGCAATGTGGAAGGTGTTAAGGATTTATGAAATAGGAGGATTTTTTTTAGAAGCAGTTAAGAGTTTTTATGAAGGGAGCAGAGCATGTGTGAGAGTAGGAAATGGTGAGTTGAGTGAATGGTTTGAGGTAAAGGTAGGTTTGCGACAGGGTTGTGTAATGTCACCATGGCTGTTTAATATGTTTATGGATGGTGTGGTGAGGGAGGTGAAAAGGAGAACTATGGGAAGAGGATTGGGTTTAGTAGGAAAGAATGGTAGAGATTGGGAGTTGAATCAGTTGCTGTTCGCTGATGACACAGCATTGGTGGCGGATTCTGATGAGAAACTGCAGCGGGTAGTCAAAGAGTTTGGTGTGGTTTGTGGAAGGAGGAAACTGAAGGTGAACGTCAATAAAAGTAAAGTAATGGTGTGTAATAGGGGAGAGCATAGGGTGAATCTAGATGTGAGGCTGATTGGGGAAATATTGGAACAAGTAGAGTGTTTTAAATATCTAGGAGGAACGATAAGTAGGAGTGGAGGTATGGAGGTGGAGGTAAAACAGAGAGTGTGTGAAGGAAGGAAGGTTTTCGGAGCAATGGGAAGTATGTGGAAGACGAGAAATCTCGGAGTGAAAGTAAAAGTGCACTGTATCAAGGAATTGTTGTGCCAACAGTGATGTATGGGGCTGAGACATGGGCTCTGAAGAAAAAGGAGAAAAGAGGGCTGGATGTGATGGAGATGAGCTGCTTGAGGAGTATGTGTGGAGTTACTCGTAGAGACAGATTGAGGAATGAAGAGATACGTAGGAGAGTGGGGCAGCAGGAACATTTGTCAGCCAGAGTGGACAGAAGGGTGCTGAGCTGGTATGGTCATGTTGAACGAATGGGAGATGAAAGGCTTACAAAGAGAATATGTGAGTCAGGTACAAGGGGAGATAGAAGGGCAGGAAGACCCCCATTGAGATGGAGAGACTGTGTAAGAAAGGCTTTGGATGATAGAGGAATGACTATAGATCAGGCAGGGGAAGTGGTGGTGGACAGGAGTGAATGGAGAATGCTTGTGAATAGTTACTCATTTGGAGTAAGGGGTCGGGCGCAAGTTGGACTAGATAATAGTCCATCAGGCGCCTGGCCCGGGGAGACGATTAACCCTTAATTAGCAGCTCACCACATACATAAAAGGATCGTTATGGTGTCATTAATATGAAGGGTGTGCCGGAAAGTGTGGTGGGAGGGCTTGTGGCTTTGGCTCCGCTGCATGTCTGCCTGCCGAGATCGGAACCTCTCCGGGTGGTCAGGGGCTGGGGGAGTGCTGGAGCGACCTTGGTAACCCTGGTCTCTGGGTCTTCTCCTGGGTGACCTGGATGTGTGTGAGTTTGTGTTTTTTTATCTGTGTTTATTTTTTGTTTTATGTTGTTTTTGTGTTTTCCCTGTTCTTGCTCTGTCTTGAGTTGGCTACCCCCAAAATGGGGATTGGGCCTGAGCATATAGATAGATAGATAGATAGATAGAATAAAGTAAGATGCTATATGTAACACAGTAACACACAAATTTACATAACCTAAAACGAACAGTTGTAAATGATTTCTCCTGTTAAAGCTAAAAGTAACGACAAATTATATATAGTCTACTGATGCATGTAAGGTAAATACAGTGACTCATGATAAGTAGACGCCTTTCTTATCTACACAATATGATAATAACGACATATAATTATATAGTTAGCATTCGTACGGGAAATACCACATGAGTCAATTGTCCATATATTGATATGTGTATCTCCATGTTAATATGGGAGTAAAAGTAACTATATATCTGAATATATATATATATATATATATATATATATATATATATATATATATATATATATATATATATATATATATATATATATATATATATATATATATATATATATATATATCATAAATTATACTGTATATAGCACTTCGAGAAAACTCTGTATTAAGTCGTATATTTTCTTTATATATTATCTTTTTCCGGTCATAATGTTTGCAGCTATAGCTTCTTTATCTAAGTATATTTGCATGTTTCGTATGTTTAACCCGGATTTTTTGCTAAACCCTTTGTGGATTTCTTCTCGTGACGATGAGTTGAACCTACGGCTGTGTGTGTGTGTCACACACACTCACACACACAAAGCCGCAAATTCAAATCATCGTCACGAGAAGAAGAAATCTACAGAGGAGTTTTGATGTCTGTTTGAATTTCACTGACTACCACATACACTATTTATTTTTCCTCGTTTGGGTAATGGATAAATATTGAGGAAAAGCGGAAAGTATCCTGCTTTAAGGGGCTGTATACAGTATAGCTGCAACAGTATGCACATAAAGCCTAGATCTATAAAACTACCCAGACTGACCTAAGCATTCACTGTACACCTTGTAACTATACAGACATAAACAACTACCCCGACTGACCTAAGCATTCACTGTACACCTTGTAACTATACAGACATAAACAACTACCCAGACTGACCTAAGCATTCACTGTACACCTTGTAACTATACAGACATAAACAACTACCCAGACTGACCTAAGCATTCACTGTACACCTTGTAACTATACAGACATAAACAACTACCCAGACTGACCTAAGCATTCACTGTACACCTTGTAACTATACAGACATAAACAACTACCCAGACTGACCTAAGCATTCACTGTACACCGTGTAACTATACAGACATAAACAACTACCCAGACTGACCTAAGGATTCACTGTACACCTTGTAAATATACAGACATAAACTACACCTTGTAACTATACAGACATAAACAACTACCCAGACTGACCTAAGCATTCACTGTACACCTTGTAACTATACAGACATAAACAACTACCCAGACTGACCTAAGCATTCACTGTACACCTTGTAACTATACAGACATAAACAACTACCCAGACTGACCTAAGCATTCACTGTACACCTTGTAACTATACAGACATAAACAACTACCCAGACTGACCTAAGCATTCACTGTACACCTTGTAACTATACAGACATAAACAACTACCCAGACTGACCTAAGCATTCACTGTACACCTTGTAACTATACAGACATAAACAAGTAAGCCATATTGTAAAAGCGTACTATATTATAATAAGAAAAAGACGACCCATAGCAACTTCAATAGACTGTGTAACTGCATTATGGGCTACCATTGACATACAACCACTTTACAACTGCCTGCACAAACATATGGTACACACCTACAGCATATGATAAACTTGCAACAATGAACATTGATTAAGGGAAAACATTAACTTAGGCATGTGTTTTAGGAGGGGGTGTTTCTTTTTTGGTATATTTATATATTTATATACTTATTTGTTTCCTCGCTAGACCTCCATCAAGCTAAAAACACACTCCCAAGACTCACTTCGAGGTCAATTTATAAAGTTTTCGGTCAAAAATGTCCCGATCCCTCCTAAATTACAGGCTCGCTATAGCTAACCAGGAAATAATCGACACCTAAATGACACAAAAGGTCTTAAAATCGCCAAACTAATTGATCGAACGTCTCAAAATCTTAAAACTAACATGAGAGAAAACGGGGTCCAGAAAATAACAACCAACTCCCCTCAACTGATTCAGTACCCAGGATGTCCCTTTTATCATATTCTGGCAACTATTTGACGATATTATTCGGCTTAAGAAGGATTTCTAGCAATAACCAGGCTTGAAACTATCACCACCAACCTTTGTTTACGACCACAGATCCTTCCTAAGAATAATATAGCTAGAATACAATATAACACAAGGCGCTGGTACTCAAGGGGTTAAAGTGAATGTTTGACAATATGTGATGAGCATGGCCCAGACTCTGTGCCCTAGACTGTACACTCGGATACCATAGTCTCTAACCCACTCATAAATATTCGTGGACTTCACCTATTTCTAACTATGGAAGTATATCTCTGGAAACCAACTTATCAATATAATTTTCTATAAATCAACTACAAAATGATATACACTATTTATTGAAAAGAAAGTTATATCCAAAAATCAATCCAGATAATTATAATTGCATAAAGAAAGAACATAGGGGTCCCCAATTCTTATGAGTGGGTTGGAGACAATGGTATCCGACTGCGGTGAATGATGGTACTCTTATTAGTGGACAGTTCTGACCTACTAATGACACATAGAGAACCATTCCCTTTATGGGGACGCTATAGAATTTGTGTATTTTTTTATTTGTATTATTACCGGTACAAATATGTTTTGTGTTTGCTCCCTAGACCTCTATCAAGCTAAACAAAATAAAAATAAATGGCATAAAAAAATACAAACATTTGAGATAAATGTTGTAATTTTTGGATAAAAAAAAAATCCCAGCCGGAGGCCGGATACTCCTAAATTACAGGCTCGCTATCGCTCACCAGAAAAAATCGGTACCAAGATAGGGCGAAAGGTCTTAAAACCGCCAAACAATGGGGCGAACGTCTTAAAATTTCATAACGAATTGGGCTAAACATGAAGGAGAAGGGGTCAAACATTTAAAATATGTTTCCCCGTAAGCACATGTCATAGTCAGTATTTTCCCTCATTGGTAACTCTGTGCCTGAAGTTTATCAAACAACCGTGTGCAACATGCAAGTGCAGACGATTGTTTTAGAACAGTATATCGGCAGCAGTCCAAACTACTTCTCGCTGTGTAGATCTCTCATGAAGTACAGACTTGTTATCGACACTTGTATGGAGTGAAGAGTCTTCTAATCGCCAGACTAATGAGATGAAATGCCTTTACATTTATAAACTAATAAACTGAGACAGAGAAGGAACCCAAACAGCCCCCCCAGCCCCCCCCCCCCCCCCTTTTGCATAAAATAGAGTTAAGGGGAGATTTGCATTTACTTGTTTATTCATCTATTAATTTATATATTGTTTATAGTTTCTTTGCAAGACCTCCATCAAGCTTTAACAAAAAAAATAATACCCCCACGATCTCTCTTCGAGATAAATTTGTATATATTTCGGTAGAAAAATTTCCCAGCCGAAGGCCGGTACCTCCTAGATTACAGGCTCGCTATCGCTCGCCAGGAAATAATCGTCACTAAAACGGCTCAAAAAGCCTTACCATCGCCAAACTAATGGGACTAAGCATGAGGGAGAAGGGTTTTCTGAAAATCCAAACCTCCCCTTAACCTCCATTACCGCCAACATACTGGTACAGGCCAACCAAAATAACTCTGTTACTTTTCTTGGACCAGGGAGTCCAGGTTCGCTTCAGTAATTACACCAACGTTTACATGCACATTACTGAGCTAGAGATCCTGCTGTGAGAGAGATCTGAAACCTCTCTCGCCAATTGGCCACTTGCAATTTTAGGCTATATGGAAGTTGGAGCTGTGGCCGTCAATATTTAGCAGAATTATCAGATAAAATACGGTCATTATACATTTATAAACACATTAAACCAAATGTATCATACTTTTAATCCATCAGAAACCCACATTATTATTGCATTTATCTTTAATATCGATGTTCACGACTCCAACTTCCTTATAGCCTGAAACTCGCAAGTGGTCAATTCACTTCAAAACTATTACATGCTCATCAATAAAGGACTCTATTAGGTTTATGGACTTGCTTTTGTATTTCCTTTCCCTATTCTTTGAGGTTAAGGGGAGATGGGCCGATTTTCTGGACCACTTTCTCCCTCATGTTTAGCCCCATTAGTTTTCAGATGCTAAGATGTTTGCCCCATTAGTTAGTTGATTTTAAGACCTTTCGCCCCATTTCGTCGTCAATATTTAGACCTTTCGTGCTATTTAGGTGTTGATTTTTTCCCTGGCGAACGATAGTGAGCCTGTAATGTTGGAAGAACTGGCCTTTGGCCGGGAAATTTTTCTACCGAAAAATGTACACATTAATCTAGAAGGGGGATCTAATGGATGTTTTGTTTTTAATTTGATGGAGTTCTGGGGAGGAAACTAGAACAATAACGAATACATGCAAAAATCGGCCAAAAAGTGAACCATCCTCCCTTAAATATACAATTATCGAACAACTTAGTGGTATCTTATTACTGTTCGTATATAATTGATAAGGAATGACAGAGATTGGCCGATCTCTGTTACTATAGACTCTCGACACTGCATTACTGCCGTCTAAGTGGTCACAACATTTTTAGATTCCGAGAGAAACAAATGTTGGGTAAGCAAATGGGATGATAACCAAATGTACAGTCACTATCATTAATTAATTTCCCTAATATTTCTATACCTACTATTTGCATTTCAGAGGTTCATTTAATCAGTTCAAGGCGACTGTATTTTTGCTTGCAGACGAGTTTAGCCGGTATAACAGGAATCACTCCAGGATTTTCCTCAACTTATACCGTTTACCAACTCCAGTCTACCAGCTTCTATATTATCTAATATAAGAAGTCTGTAACTTGCTGTCATGCCACAATATACAGCAAGTGATGGTATGCCACGAAATACAGCTGGTAATGTAATGCCACGAAGTACAGCAAGTGATGTAATACCACAAAATACCGCAGTTCCACCTCAGCCTCAGTCACAAAAATTGCAGCAGCTTCCCTCAACGCCATACACCAGTTCCCCCCCTCAGCCACAAAATAAACCACAATGCCTGATAGGCCGCTAGAAGAAAGGCGGCATCGAATGGTAAGGCCGCTACCATTTGCCACACCCCACACCACAATGAGAAGGACATATCAGCCCCAGTACCTCCTATCGTTGTGCCCTTTTTGTGGTCAAGTTGACGGAGCCCAGCACAGTTAAAATATGTAATAAGAGGGCAGACGAGCAGCCGAAGGTATCTCTCACCAACACCCAGAGATCAGAGTCCTTTTGGCCTCAAGAGTGCCTCAGAACCTCTGGCCTCAACATGGAGCTGTTCTTGGCCTCCAGAGTGCCTCTGGCTTCAACCCCTGAGTGCTATTGGCCTTTCTAAATGGCTCTGACATCAACAGTGCTTTTGGCCTAACCCCTGAGTGCGTTTGGCCTCTCTGAGTGTCTCTGACATCAACAGTGCTTTTGGCCTGACCCCTGAGTGCTTTTGGCCTCTCTGAGTGTCTCTGACATCAACAGTGCTTTTGGCCTGAACCTTGAGTGCTTTTAGCCTCAACTATCTACCAGCTAAACCTGGAAAGAATGTGGTTAAGATATATAGAGGAATTAACATAGACTTGTCTGTCAAGCCCCTTCTAGAATTCAATTATTAATCACCTACCTCTAGTAAAATACACTCACACTATCCTTCATTTTGCCTGCTTCGTTCATATATATATGTCTGATTGACTGCTCAGTCACCAGACCTCTCTCTCTCTATATATATACTGTATATATAGACGAAATTCATTCTGCCCTATACTTGTACGCTACAACATAATTTAGAAGCAAATACTGTTCCCCCACACCGCTATACACATACCGGTACGTTCTTTTATATACGTATTCCCCATCTTGATGTGTAACCTTGAGTGCTTCTGGCGTCTCTGAGTGTTGGTGACCTCATCAGTGTTTTTGGCCTGACCTTTGAGTGCTCTTGGCCTCAACCACCTTTACCAGCTAAACCTGGAAACGATTTAATTAAGAGACGCTTATAACTTAACTTTGACTTGGCTGTCAAGTCCCTTTTAAGCTTAAAATATATACCACATACCTTTGATAAAATACACTTACACACTATCTTTAATTTTTGCCTCCTTCGCTATATATATATATACATTGTCATATTTCCGACTGACTGCTCAGCCATAAGACCTCTGCGTATACTGTAGGTGAAAACACTCTGCCTTATACCCGCACGCTACACTAGAATCAAGTTCCGTCCCTCCACACTATATTACACACATGTTCTCTGTAACTATATGTATCCACCGTCTCTGGATTCATAAATAACCTTTGTATTACTTGTCTATTTATTATGATTCCTTTATGCTTATATATGTGTATGTAATTGGATAATAATCCATGCTAGTTACCTATTGTAGCTTGACACATAAAAACCTATAAGACTTGTACACCCATCCTTGTATTACTTGTGCACGCCTTTCCCTCGAGATATACTGTAGGAACCCCATGATATACGGTAAAGTATACTCAACCAACTTATCGATAAAAGGGATTGTATCTAACTTTGTGTTAATCAATATCCCATCTAATTCCCGATACAAATGCGAAATATCCCATAAATATCGCTGGTCATATGTTGATCATAAAACAATTGACGATCAAGGAGCTTTCGTGACAACCCCTTTAGAATTACGACCTCCTTTCTTTCTACCTTCCTGTATATACACATAACATTTTGAATCAAGTGTTTTAATGGATTAGAGTTTAAATATACAATCAAACTAGGTGTCCTGTACTGGTTCAAAATGTCACTGGTCAAGAAGATGAATATATCAATAATAAAATTACACTAAATAGTTAGTGCCAAATTTGGAAGAGAGATGCCACCTAAGCAGCTCCGGGGTCTCTTCAGTGTGTGAAACGATAGTTTAAACAACTGCGGTGTCTCTGGCAATGGTAGTAACACAAACACCTCTGAAGTATCTGTAGAAGTACAAAGGAGTACAAAGGAAATCAAGCAACAACAGATCTAGTGACCCTTCTAGGTTGCTTGTCCTCCAAAACACTGAGGATCAAGTGTCCAAACAGTGGTTTAGAGTGGGTAAGGGAACAAGTGTTGTTGATCGGGGTCTGAGCCAGCCTTCAGTGTTGTAGTTGATGTCGCAGCACTCTTCCTCTGATGGGGCTGCAGACTAGGGAAGGTGTGGTAGAATGGTCTGACTTCTGCACGGGTAATCTTAAGGTCCCGAGTTAAATTTCGATGTGTCAATGGGAAGATATTATTGAAATGGAAATTGTGCTGTACTTAGTTGCAGTCCATCACCACAAAGCCCACCCACACGCCATAAAAATACCATCGCTGTTTCCAACAAAGTAGCTTTGTATGAATAATCCCATTTTCAAAATGTGCTTTGGGGGCAGTGCCTAGTGAGTAAACAGTTCAATAACTGGTGTTTGAGAGAGAGAGGGGTGTCTGAGTTTGTGAGACAAAGTAATGAGACAGTGCCAATGCAGCTTCCAAAAATCTGAGTTGAAACGGGCCAAGAGGAGACAACCAGGCGTCGAAGGTCTACGAAGGTAAGACCAAGAACAAGTCGGATGCAACACTCAAACTGTGTTGATGAGTCACTCGCACCTGGAATATGACTAACATCCTGTAGACTCAACCGCTCAACACGGTGAAGTGTTGAGCGGTTGAGTCTACAAGATGTTAGTCATGTCCGGAGGTAGAATTGGTAGCCTACATAAAAACAAAAATTACCTTGATTGTCTCATTACTGCTTGTACAGGCTTGAAGGCTTACTATGTGTGTTACGTTGGTACAACTTTGATAGCTCTCTAGAAGTGTAACATTGCTGGAACCACAACTTGTTGTGGAGTAGTCGACAGGGTTCATAAACGCCTGGTGGTGGTGCGGGAGGGTAGGAAGGGTAACTGTCCCTTGTTCTATTGTAAGTGTGGCTATGGAGAATTCCGTTTCCTGTGATACCTGGGGTGGCATGTTTTCAATTATCTAAAGCTAACTTATCTAGAAGCTTAGATCCCATAATATCTCTTTTTCTAAACCATCCAATTAGGGGATGACATCTGTACTATGGTCATGCGACTTTGTGCTCAGTTTATTAGTTTTTAGAATAACCCGAAGGAAAGACATGGTTAACGATTGTTTAACTGAACCTTCTCACTCCGAAAAATCCTCCTTAGCTTTAACACAATAGTTTGAAGGTAAATGCAGTGAAACATAAATTGGTGTCGCCTGATTAAAAGGGTTAAGCATTTTCGTCAATGTATTGTTTGAATAATTGAAATTGCTCAAATGTAATTGGATCTACTGATGTCCGTAAATCATTTATGTTCATTTTGATCCATTGAATTACTGCACACCATTATTCATTTTTTCTCATGATATGCTCTTCCTCCCCCAGACCAGACCAGATGGCTGGAGTAAAATAGGAAAGAAGAGTAATTGGACAGAGGAAGAAGAAGATGAGAAGTGAGAAGTACAGTAGAAGACCGAAAGTTCTCGGGCTCAACCAAGTTGCTTCCTCTCCTTCTTCCCTTCCCTGGTATATATGCAGTTAACAAGTAAGCATATACACACACTAATCAACACACCACCGACTCTCCTCCTCCCATCCTAAATAATTATGTTCTTTCTTGTAGTTATATTATTATTAGTAGATTGCCAGCACCACTTAATACCATATGATTATAGGCAGTGAGAAATATGACATCGGGAACTAAGCCATTCATTTACTGATGTAGTTGTATAGGAATAATTATGTTGGAATACAGGAACTGGAGAAATGATAATAGAGTCGATAAATATGAGTACGTTTTGGTTACAGGAACAGAGTTACAAGTGTGATGTATCGAGGCCTATATCGCATGCATGGTTGTGGGACTAGTGGCTCGCTATGGATGTTAGTGTATTGCTGGTTTGTCTTGCCTAAAATGTGGCTGTTAGACAAGTAGGTAATTTCTCTATGATTTCAGCCTTTTATCAATTACGGTCTCTATCTCTACTATGATGTAAGACCAATCAGTGTAGGCTAAGGATCTGAATAAGCATTATTTGACCAATGGGCTACTTTGAGAGGTGTGTCTAGATGTGTGATAGTAGTGTGGTAAATAACTGGTCAATATTGGTTTGATTATCTTTCGACTTGGTAACTGAACTTCGTTGTTTGAATTGTATCTATCTATTTCATGTAGCTATTGCATGAATTATTCACCTGGTTTGTGTTACAATGAGGTGTTGATTAAGAGGTGGTTGTTATGTCTGATGCAAGGGTTTAGTAAGCTACCAATGCCCTCTGTGTAACCTCTGCACCTACTACTACTGAAAGGGATGTACAGTCACCTTACAGTATGCAAGTGTCCTATGACAATTCTTGTGTAATATACTGTTTAAACTGATATAAAAGTAATCATAATATGGCTATAGACGACCCTGATTATAATGAAATAACATACACACACTCTCACCCCTCTACTCAAATAACATACACACACTCTCACCCCTCTACTCAAATAACATACACACACTCTCACCCCTCTACTCAAATAACATACACACACTCTCACCCCTCTACTCAAATAACATACACACACTCTCACCCCTCTACTCAAATTGTGTTCCCAAACTTCATATTCAAATATGCCCATCCACCCATCCACACGTTCCAATATACCCATCCATATACAAATTAAGATATACCCACCTATCCACACATGCAAATATACCTACCTACGCACACATTCATTATACCCACCCATTCACACATTCAAATATACCCACCCACCCACATATTAAAATATACCGACCCATCGATAGATTAAATTATAAGGACCCACCCACACACGCAAGTATACCCATCCACCCACCAACAATTGAATTATGCCCATCCACCCACACAAACAAACCCTTTCTTCGCCCAACTAACACTCACACACACACAAACTTCCCATCCCACTTTTCCTCACACGACTAAGCGAACACTCACACACACACACACTCATACACACACACACACGCACTTATACACACACTCATACAAACACGCGTGCCCACACTCACACCTGCTGCACATCACAGTTTTCCACTCCCCCTCCTCACCCCCCTCGCTCCGCCCACACACACATACACACAAACATCCCATATCACAACAACCACCCATATCTACTCCCCACCGCTTAACCCATTATGTACCGGCGACGTCTCTTTTATTATATTCTTTCTACTATTAAACGATGTTATACATTTTAAAAGGGGCCTCCAGTATTTAACAGTCTTTGAACTATCTCACTTAAACCTATTAACAGCCATAGATCCTTCTCAAGCTGCACACGATCATCTAAACATAGCTATAATCAAATTAAAAATACGTCTGTACAGAAGGGGTTAAGGGGAGATTTAACTTATGAGGTTATTTTTCTGGACCCCCTGCTCCCTCATGTTTAGCCCTATTAGTTCGGCTATTTTAAGACCATTTACCCTATTTCTGTCAATTTTACGATCTCTTGTGCCATATAGGTGTCTATTTTTTTTTTTTTGGGGGGGGGGGGATGTTAGACTTTTTTCTACCGAAAGATATACACATTTATCTCGAAAGAGGGTCTCGGGGATAGTTTTTTTAAGCTCCATGGAGGTCTAGGGATGAAACTAAAAACCTCCCCTTAAACCAACACAACCACACACGGACCGTCAATTTCCGCCCCCCTACATACACCAGCGTTCTGCGTCCCACCCAATTACCTTCACTCCTACTACCAATTAACTCCTTAACACGCAAACACACACACACACGCATACACAAAGCTCACACTTTCTACCCTACCACCACCACCACTACTACTTTTCCTAACCTACTGAAACACACACACAAACACAAACCTCCCATTTTCTATCCTACCACCACCACCACCACTACTACTTTTCCCAACCTACTAACACACACACACACACGCACACGCACACGCACCCCCCCTCCCCCCACATACACACACACACACACCGTAAAACTCTTCAGTGATATCCATTAGCGTCCATTACAGCCACAGGGTAAAATGTCAACAGAGCCAGTTTTCCACCGGGACGGGCCCGGGTCAATCCTCTTGTACGTTATCAGGACCAATGTGCAGTACAGACCCCGTAGTAAGAGAGACTGGTCAGCTCTCTTTTAGACGCCATTTTGGTGCCGCCATTATCGAACAGTGGGATGATATTTGACTAGAGGATCATGACTCATTTTAGCAGTTTAGTATGGCTTTCTTTGGGCGATTTTGTATAGCTTAGGAATTACTGTATATGTGGGAGTTGAACGGGTAAAGACCGGCCCAATCAATCTTCTGACTTCCATATACCCTTCCTACGCAGAATAAAATCGTCTAATGATAGCCAATATACACCGCTAAAACGCGCTATGAACCTCAAAGGGTTAAGTAGAATATAGATCCAATGATCGTATATCCTGTACCAGTCTTGCCGAATGTATAATATTGGAATGAGCCTTTTTGAGTGTGAAGAGAAGCCTATGCCACCAGCGGCCCCAATATGGCGGAGGTTGGCCGATGTCCATTACTAAACTGTCTCTAATGTGCTGGGGCCTCTCTGTAATTGATGGCGATATGTTGTGAGTAGTCAGTCCTTTATGACCTGTCAGTGTTAAGCCTTATATTGTTTAGTAAAGCCGGTATCACACGAGCGCTATTTCACTCAACCATTATCGTCATCACTAGTCTGGCATTATATGAGGTGGACTCATAAAATCAATCAGTCACCGTATTTAATCCATCTTCATTGTACCCCTGTGCAAAAGTATGCATATAAGTACGATGTACATATAAGTACGATGTACATATATACTCTGGCACATACCCAATAGCTGGGGGTGGCCGACCCGAGACAGAGCCCGAACAGAAACATTTTAAGTTCCAAATCTTAGGGTCCCGGGCCAATTTAGCGTTCCCTCGCCCCTTTCTCTGTCTCATCTAATAGGTGAATTTTGCAAGGGGAGAAGGATTCCTAGCCCCCTGCTCCCATAAGGAAAAGTAGGACGGTAAAAGAGACAGACAGAAACGGCTAAGGTTGGGTAAACGATGCCAAACATCAATCTTGATAGGACCAGGCTGTCACCGAGTAAAAACAAACAGAAATACTGTCAGAAAAATATGCTGTTCTTAGAAAGTTGACGCTAAAAGCTCTGGAGTGATACCAGTTTAGCTCAGTTCTGACCAATTACATGATTCTCGGGCAGCTCAACCAATGGACCACTTCATCCAGTAGATCTCAACCAGTGTCAAATTAACCAAGATCAATAAACCAGTACAAATTTAAGTGGGGATGTGTGTATTTATTTGATCATATATTTATATATTTTTTTCTTTTTAAGTTTCCTTCCTAGGCCTCCATCAAGCTTAAGAAAATACCCCCCCACCCCCAATACCCTCTTTTAAGATGAATTTGTAAATTTATCGATAGAAGAATGTCCCTGGCAAATTGTGAGAGCAGAAGAGAAAGAGACAAGAATATTCAGAGAAACTGAAGGATTGATTTTTGTATTGTTTAAGAATAAGGGATAGTCCTCTGGGAGGTCCGGACGGGTAGATAGATGGAGAAATTAGGTCTTGGAAGCATTAAAGGCAACAAGGTTTTGTCTGCCTCAATTGGAAATAGTAGTTAGATCAGAAGATAAGTGTTCTATGGCTTCATTATGTTTGTTTTTGTGGGATTGCTGGCTGGGACGTTCTGGAAAACAAATTGAGTAGTGTAAGGTAGAGTCGTCTGCGTTTGAATGGATGGGACTGGAGGTACAGTTGAGAAGTTCATTTATGAAAATTAGAAAGAGAACGGGAGATAGGACAGAGCCCGGAGGAACACCGGAGTTGATAGGATGAGGAAATGAGCGATGGCCGTCCAAAGGAAATTAGAGACAAAGGCACAGATGAAGGGATAGAAACCGTAGGAGGGTAGTTTAGAAATAAAAGATTTGTGCCAGACAGGAAGATCACCAGTAGAGCTACCCTTCAGGAAGCTATACTGGGGATCTGAGAGTAGATTATGAGAAGAGAAATGCTTAAGAAATTTGAAAGCAAGAATAGTTTCAAAAGCTTTAGAGATACAAGAGATGAGAGCAATTGGACGATAGTTGGAGGTTGAGAGTGGTCACACTTCTTTGGGACAGGTTGAATGAGAGCAAACTTCCAGCAACAAGGGAAGACATTAGAGGAGAGACAAAGACGAAATAGTTTGCCTAGGCAGGGAGTCAACACGGAAGCACAGTTTTTGAGTACAACAGGAGGAACACCGTCCAGACCATACGCCTTCTTAGTATTAAGTCCAGAGAGGGTAGAAAGTACATCTTTAGAAGAAATTAGGATATCAGGCATAATTAGAAGAGAGGGGGGTGGAGAGGGAGGAAAAGCACCGGAATCATCCAAGGTGGAGTTTCCAGCAAAAGTTTGAGCGAAGATTTTAGCTTTGTCAGAGGAAGAAGTGATGGTTGTGCCATCAGAGTGGAAAAGGGGAGGGAAAGGCGAGGAAGAAAAATGTTGCAGAGGATTTTGGCTAGGTGCCAGAAAGCTTGGGAACAGCTAGAGTTGGATAGTTTACTGCATTTATTATTGATAAAATAGTGTTTGGCAAGTCGAAGAACAGATTTGGCTTGATTACGGGCAGAAACATAGGAAGAATGAGATTCTTGAGTTTTAAGGCGTCGGTACTGTTTAAAAGCTTCCTCCTTGTTGCGGACAC
This sequence comes from Paralithodes platypus, assembly GCA_032716605.1. Taxonomy (NCBI): domain Eukaryota; kingdom Metazoa; phylum Arthropoda; class Malacostraca; order Decapoda; family Lithodidae; genus Paralithodes; species Paralithodes platypus. The sequence goes on along the minus strand of CM064537.1, from coordinate 10,934,341 downwards.
CAGTAGAACAAGACTGAGAGAAAGAAAATGGAATGTATGCTTCCATGCCAGATAGGATTACCTCGGTAATGCGTTCAGCACTCTCCGAGGGTCCCCGGCCACGGAAGCAAAAGTCATTCCATGGGAAATAAAAGAAGTATTGCTGAAGAGCCTTCCAGTCGGCAGCGCCAAAGTGCCACAGTCGCCGCCGGTTGGGAGGATCAGGTAGCCGTACCGGAGAGATAGGACAGGTGACAGATATTAGTTTATGGTCGAGGAGCCCAAAGGAGAGAAAAGATGTACAGTATAAGTAGAAGGGTTTGAGGGTTTGAGGTTATAAATAAATCAAGAAAGTTGGGATGATCTCTGAAGCGATCCGGGATATGGGCGAGTTGCTGGACTAACTGCTCTAGGTCGTTTAAGATAGAAAAGACGAAGGCTTGTTCACCAGGTTGGTCAGTAGTAAGAGAGGAGAGCCATTGGAGATGGTGAATGTTAAAATCTCCTAAGATAGAGATTTCCGAGAAGCGAGAGATGGATAGAATAAGTTCCACTTTAGGGTTTAGATAGTCAAAGAATTTTGGAAAGTCGATAGAGATAGAGGAAAGATAGACAGCATAGAAATATTTAGTATGAGAATGACAGGATAGTTTGAGCCATAAAGTTGAGAATTCAGAGGAGTCGAAATCGGGAACACGAAAGCAGGCGAGTTTGTTGTGCACGTATGCACAACATCCACCTTTGGCTTTGAAACTAGGATAGAGAAAGTAGGAGGATACAGAGAAGGGGCTGCTGGCAGTTGCCTCAGACACTTGCGTTTCGGTGAGGAAAAGAAGATCAGGTTTGTAGGAGGAGAGATGGTGTTCAACTGAGTGAAAATTAGAGGAAAGGCTGCGAATATTGCAAAAGTTTATAGTAAAAGTGACAGGCCGTGGTCCAGAGCATTTAGATTTTAGAGGGATCGTCAGGGGAAGGTCGGGTGGGCGTGGGGGCATTTATGCCCCCTCCCCCCCCCCCCCCCTGGGCACTCCGAGGCTGGGTTAATGATCATCATTAAATATTTCATTATATTTTGTTGTGGAAGAAGGAAGTGTGATGTGCATGTTAAGTGTAGTGAAGTAGATAGGAGGAGGAGGAGGAGTGTGTGAGAGCTGGCTGGCTGTAAGTGGGGCATAGAGGGAATCAGTAAGAGAGGCCAGGCAAATGAAACTGGAGTTCCATCAACTCCTTATCAAATGCCTACACCCTCTCCTGGGTATAGCCATGTTCGATTGGTGCCTGCAATCTACCCCCATTCCCCCTATTAGTCGCCTTGTAGGACACGGACACGCAGTAGAATGCGTGGGGCATATTCTTGTTTTCCTCCATCATAAGATGAAGGCGATAAAGGAGAAATGTTGGTATAATGATTGGCTATGTATCAGGTGTTTGTATAATGATTGGCTATGTATCAGGTGTTTGTATAATGATTGGCTATGTATCAGGTGTTTGCATTAATGTATAAATAGTTCATCTGTTCCGAGTACCACTGATTAAGGGAAAGACAATTATTAAGGGGAGGTTTCCACTTGAGGGATTTTTTTCTTAATCCCTTTCTCCCTCATGTTTAGCCCCATTGCTTTTGAGATTTTAAGACGTTCGCCCTAGTAGTTGGGACATTTTGCCCCATTTCTGTCAATTTTAAGACCTTTCGTGCCATTTAGGTGTCAATTTTTTCCTGGCGAGCGATAGCATGCCTATAATTTAAGAGGAACCGGCCTCTGGCCGGGAAATTTTTCTACCGAAAAATGTACAAATTTATCTTGAAAGGGGGTCTAGGGGGTGTAATTTTAAGTTGGATGGAGGTCTACGGAACAAACTAAATACCTCCCCTTAAATATATAGTAACACTGTTAGTGTTTCAGGATGTATTTCTACATATTCTTCTGGTTATCATTATACGATTTTATGCAGCATAGGAGGGATCTCATGGGAAAAAAATAACTATCTTAATTTACTCTCTAGGTCCCACAGGTTATTCCTGGATTAGATTAAATCGTCTAATAATGGCCCGAATAACTGTAATCGTGCCACAATCCTGAAAGGGTTAGTATTAGAAGGGGAGGGAAAAAACAATATCCTGATATTTCTCTGAGTTAAACTTCCGGTCAAGACCTTCCTACGCTATTGATCAATAACATCAGCCAGGAGAAACGTGCACACTGACAATCAACGGTATAAATAGCAACTCGATGGGCCTAAACTATATAAGATCCATAGGTTATTAATAGTGATATACCCTTTTACCCTTAATATAAGACCAGTGTATAATTATACCCGATATACATTTATAGTATATTAAATTATCCCATTTATACCCATATTTATCTAATGTGTGGTCTTCCCAATGCTCTTCTCCACTTAGGGTTGATACCCACCTAAAGCATCGCGTGAGCAGGTCATCTTAAAAAAGACAAGCCACTTGTCAATATGTCCCAAGTTGGCGATCACTTACCATGCAACAAAGACTTCTCGATTCAGTTTGAGGGAAGAGGTGGCTTGATACATTCCCATACCCGCTGTAGACCATCGTACATTCCCATACCCGCTGTAGACCATCGTACATTCCCATACCCGCTGTAGACCATCGTACATTCCCATACCCGCTGTAGACCATCGTACATTCCCATACCCGCTGTAGACCATCGTACATTCCCATACCCGCTGTAGACCATCGTACATTCCCATACCCGCTGTAGACCATCGTACATTCCCACACCCGCTGTAGACCATCGTACATTCCCATACCCGCTGTAGACCATCGTACATTCCCACACCCGCTGTAGACCATCGTACATTCCCATACCCGCTGTAGACCATCGTACATTCCCATACCCGCTGTAGACCATCGTACATTCCCACACCCGCTGTAGACCATCGTACATTCCCATACCCGCTGTAGACCATCGTACATTCCCATACCCGCTGTAGACCATCGTACATTCCCACACCCGCTGTAGACCATCGTACATTCCCATACCCGAATGTACGACTATCGTACATTCCCATACCCGCTGTAGACCATCGTACATTCCCACACCCGCTGTAGACCATCGTACATTCCCACACCCGCTGTAGACCATCGTACATTCCCACACCCGCTGTAGACCATCGTACATTCCCACACCCGCTGTAGACCATCGTACATTCCCATACCCGCTGTAGACCATCGTACATTCCCATACCCGCTGTAGACCATCGTACATTCCCATACCCGCTGTAGACCATCGTACATTCCCATACCCGCTGTAGACCACTGTACATTCCCATACCCGCTGTAGACCATCGTACATTCCCATACCCGCTGTAGACCATCGTACATTCCCATACCCGCTGTAGACCATCGTACATTCCCATACCCGCTGTAGACCATCGTACATTCCCATACCCGCTGTAGACCATCGTACGCGGGAGGCAATTGGTCGCAAGTCATGAAAATCCCTTCTTCTTAGATGTTTGTGTTAACTATATCTAATTCAAGTGAGGTCTTTTTGGACCACACCTGTTTTGATTAATTATTTTGGCGAGTTAAATACTGTTCACCCCATTAGCTGGGTGATCATATGACGCTTCGTTCCATTCAAGTGTCGTTATTTCTTGACAAGTGATAACGAGCCTGCAATTAAGGAGAAACTGTCCTTAACAGGGAAAAAAACAAAAAAAACAAAACATACATTCTGTATATATACATATATATGCTGTATATATACAGGTATATACTGTATATACAGGTATATATATATATATATATACAGTATTTATACCGTATATATATACTGTATATATATATATATATATATATATATATATATATATATATATATATATATATATATATATATATATAGATATATATTAATTAAAATGTAAAACTTGCAAACTAAACAAACCAAAATTGGGACAAGGACAATATAAAGTCAAATTAAATAATCAAAATCGCTATGTGGAAACAACGCTTACTAAATTGAAAATTATTAAATAAAAGAACACAATCCACCACATAGGGTGTACATTACTACATGAGCCAATTAATCTGTTTCCCAAGCAAACTAATCGCACATATAACAACGCACTATCGTCACGTTAAAGGAAGTAGTCAAGTTTGGGAAGTCCGGGACGTTCTGGTAAATTTGACTAAACTCTGCATGAATAAAGAAACTACATGTTAAATGTCAAAATATTATCTAAAATCAAATTTGCAACATGACAAGACATTAACAATAGTACAAAATACAAATATTGATAAGATATCTATACTATTACAAAATAATATATAAAATACAGTACAGCACTCACTAACGATAGTGCTATCGGGTAGGTACCTGTAAGCATAGCATGCCTCAAGTGACCCCTATCAATAACTACCCTACAAATAACCTACATTTATCGCACAAATAAACTAAGGAAATCGCAAAAGTAAGCAATTGATACTATCGACAATGAATACATATAATATATAGATAAATAATTGCAAAATATGAAGTAACAACAGATTTAAACAAAGAGTACTCTTTTAACAAGAACAATCATTTAAAAAAATCATCAATATTAATATTAACACCTTATTAGCGGGCTAGCGGTCTATTTATATGTACCGCCCAGCGGGGTGTTTTTAGCCAAAATAGGGCTGTTTACGTGATCATTTTCATGCCTAAATAAGACCCAGAGCGTAAAGCAAGTATCTATCCCTAAAAGGGCATAAACAGAGCTTTCCAATGACACCATAACGATCCTTTTATGACGGCTAGTTTTCTTGCAACAACCGCGCAACACGAGTGCAAAAAGCATGTAATTCGGTACTTTCCCCATACAATTCAGTATGTAGCGAGTGAGAGAGGGAGGGAGGAGGTGGGATTCGTGTCAGTAGGTTCGCCGCGGTGGTCTGGAGCAGTCATACGCTCGCTACTCTCCTGCCACCACTTGTCTCTCTCTCTCAGCAACATTACGTGCTGAAATTGCCACACGACCTATGTCGCGCGCCGCCAGATAGTCCAGATTTATTTAACTCGACTTATGTTGCGCGCCGATAGTTAGGGGTAATAGAAAAAGAAAAAGATAAACAATAAATACAGACAAAAAGTAAGCAGAGGTTATACAAGAAACTTCAAGTTAAAAATGCTTGATTAAAATTATTGATGTCAAATTTTAGAATACAGTCACAATAATTGACCCTAAAAAGATTAAATTTATGGAACAATTTACTTGCCTCAAAACCTCTGTCCACTAAGAGTCTGTATAGTAACCTAGCTCTAGCCCAAAAGTCCTCTACTTTAGTGCAGATTTTACAAAATCTTATTAATATATATATATATATATATATATATATATATATATATATATATATATATATATATATATATATATATTCTTTAAGGCAGGCGAGGTTGAAGGAAATACATGTATCAGCATTAATTATTTTATTATTAAGACTTTCAATAGAACGAACAGCAATTCTCAGGTGTTCTGGGAGATTGTGCAAAAGGTGAGCAAAATTCATAATGATCCGACGAGTTTCGATAGACAACTATCATCTTCAGGGAATGGAAGGTAATTGAATAGGATATAACATAACAGCTTATTTATACATATCAGGTAGATCACAGTAAGGTTTATTGGGTGTTGGCTAGCATATGATTGGCTAGTTGGCGACCAATGAGGCGCGCACTTTTCCTGCCTCCTGGTTGGCTGGGAGGGTTCGTAGATGCTAGATGTTGTCGTATGGGGTCTGCTGGGTGAGGGGGGGGCGGGGCCCTTGTGAGGGGCGGCGGGCCAGTTCTATCTCGGGTTTCTGGTCCAGTTTGAAGCGTAGGGTTGAGGGGCGGCGCGCGTTGGTTAAATGAAGTAGTGGGGGGGACGGTAAGGGGGCAAGGGCAGAGTCGGGGTGGCAAGGGGAGAAATGTTAGGGGATGTTTGAGAGTAACGTTTAGCTGATGGGAGTATTTGGAGGTCGAGAGTTTGATTATTTATGGAAGGATTAAGAGTTTGAATATATAGGGCTTCAAGTATAGCAAGTCTTCTGGGTTCTGTCTCTTTATCAATTACGGAGGTGTTTTTATCTAGGTCAGAGCGAGTAAGGGCTTGGTGGTGGGGGGCTTTATAGTGGTCTTTGATAGCTCCAGATTGGAGATGGAGGGTGAGACAGCGTGATAAACGATTTTGTGTCATACCAACGTAGGTTTGAGGTCCACAGTCCACATTATTGCAATTGTGTTGGTATTATCACATGGTCATCTATTTTCGGAGTCTTGGGAGAGATAGGTCTGTTACGGAGGATGAGGTTGGAGGTTTTGGAGGATTTGTAGTAGATGATAAGTTTTATTTTGTGGTCGGGGTTGGTGGGGAGGACGTTTTTGGTAATGATTTCTTTCATGATGGATTCGTCAGTATTGTGATCAGATGACATGTAGTTGCGGTAGAAGATAGTGATGTCGTTGGTTGGGTTGGTAGTAGGGGGGGGCTTGGTTGTACCATTTATCAAGGTGTTTTCTTATGGTGTTGGTGACATCTGTGTTAGAGTATCCGTTGTTAACGAGTACCTGGGTAAGGCATTCTAGTTCCTTATGGGTGTCGCTCCACACGGTGCAATGGGTGAGGGCTCTCCTGATGTAGGCTGCGATGGTGGACAGCAGGTATCGTTGGGGGCATTCACTTTCCCCGTTGAGGCATTGGCCATTGATCGTGGGTTTGGTGTAGACGGTAGTTTTGAATTCTTGATTATTAAACGAAACAAGGAGGTCGAGGAAGGGAAGCTGTCCATTGGTGGCCTCTTCATAGGTGAAGTTGAGTCCTGAGGCGGCCATAAAGCGATGCTGGAGGTCCCCGAGTTCGTTGAGGTCCTTTACTAGTACGGATATGTCGTACACATATCTGCAGTAGACCGAGGGGCGGTGGGCATCAAGGAGCTCCTCTTCTATAGTTCCCATGAAGAAATTAGCGAACAGGACACCCAGGGGGCTTCCTATCGCTATCCCGTCTATTTGCTGGTACATGTATCCACGGGGGCAGAGGAAAGGTGCCTCTTTGGTGCAGAGCTCCAACAGCATCTTCAGTACCTTCTCCGGTATGTCAAGATTGGGTGTGTCAGGGTAATGGTAAACTTTTTGCAGGATTAAGTTGATGGTCCTGTCCACAGGTACGTTCATTTAACCAACGCGCGCCGCCCCTCAACCTACACTTCAAACTGGACCAGAAACCTGAGATACAACTGGCCCGCCACCCCTCACAAGGGCCCCGCCCCCCCCCCTCGCCCAGCAGACCCCCTACGACAACATCTAGCATCTACGAACCCTCCCAGCCAACCAGGAGGCAGGAAAAGCGTGCGCCTCATTGGTCGCCAACTAGCCAATCATATGCTAGCCAACACTGTTACGACCTGGCACTCGGGCACACAAGAGCTCTCAATCAGGACTCGAATACGGCTCGCTGCCACAACGGAAACACACGATCCCAACCCCTGAGTACTGCCAGCCGAACAAAAAACACCAATACTTTCCAGAGTTCAATCTGCTATAACGGGGTATACAAGAACTCGGTACTAGTGTTCCACAACAGACTAATAAAGAGACAGGAATTATCTAGTCTGGTCAACAATCAAACAAAGAAGTAAGAAACAACAACACCAAAGAATAGTGTTGGCCGAAGCCGAAGTAATCCACCCTTGACTAAGAACTTAAGAAGTCCTCCACCCTCTACTTCGGATCGGCACTATTACGTTACGTTAATTAATAGTCCTTAACCCGTTGAGCCCCGGCTAGTTATAATATTTTGTTCACCCCAGTCCCAAGCCATTTTCACTTATTTTTTTTGTTTGCTAAAATGGAAGACAAGGATGAGAAATGAAAAAAAAAAATAAAAAATCACCTCTGACATTTTTTTTTTTTGGGGGGGGGGAGCCTCAAAAAAATGTGTTGAGCCAAAATGGAAGAGAATGGTGAGAAATGAACACACAAATAAAAAAAAACTCATTTCGGTCATTTGGGGGGCGGGGGGGGGGGGGGGTTTCAATAGTTCGTCTCACCCGCATGACCACCCGCCCGGGAGCACTAGGGTAAAAACTGAGTATGGCATTGTACGGCATACATCCTAAGGAGTATCTCACATAAATCTCAAGCCTCTAGCTCCCATACGACCGGAGTAATGAAGGTTCAAAGTGGCGGTGAACTAGGGGTGTAAACTATCCCCACTAAGCCCACCACCACCAGCCGCGCGGCTGTCTCGGCCTGCTCACACCTACTGGCCCGGCTCCCACACACACTACGGTACCTCCCCCTCCTATTCTCCCGCCATTTCCTACCTTACGAGCCACGTAAGTGTTTTTTATATGTCGGACGCACGTGATGCGTCGCTGGGAGTTGGTGATCAAAGACTGCCGACGCAACACGTGCGACGCTGGGTCTCAACGGGTTAAGCATCGAGCAAGGAATCTTCTGAAAAAAGTTAGATGCTTCTCGGATGCTCGAAAGAAGTACGCATCGGATTTTGAACAGTAATTCAATAAGAAAAAAACACTGGCAATTAAATACTATTAAAGGTTTAAATTGGCATAAGAATAATTAAAAGAATATGCAATAGTAAATGGCAAACATTAAAAAGAAGTACTCCGCAAATGCAACGGCAATAGCCTACTCGGATTGTGCTCGTGGGCCACTAATCACTAAAGTAGCCAAGCGTGCAACACATGAAATCAATAGTGCATAAACAATATCATACATAAGGAAAGCTTCAATACTATTCTGTATCTACTAATCGAGTAAAGTCTAGCTGGGGTACTGTGGGCAAAAGGTAGCAGTGACTGAGCAAAAACGGCTCGTAGCCTAGCGAAGTCCTCACAACTGTTTAAAGTATTACGTTAAAACTAACAAGTGCACTTTGAGAAATCCAGATCCCTTGTATCTGGTTTTCTACCGGCTCCTTGACAAAGTAAAAACAAACTGTTAATAAAATACAGGGTGGTTAGGCTCTTGCCCTCACGCACTGTAAATTATTAACTCAACACAGTCAGCCGCGAAGACAACCTAGGCTTCACTGAACCGAAACGAGTATGCAGGTTTATCGCTTAACCACTGCATCAAACAACAACTCGTAACACAGAAAAGCCTTACCCCAGTCTAGCATTACCTAGACCAGCAGAAAACAGGAATAATAATAATAACACACAGGGAAATGCATATACAAGTGCAACAAACATAAATCAATCCTATTCTAAGTTAACCCTTCCAAAATAGGCTATCTAATAGGCAAGTATCTAGTGAGAACTCAAGCAGATAATACGTTGGCTGACTAGCTCTGCACCAACGGGACCATGGAAGTTAAACAGGCAAGGAAAAGAGGAGATAAGAATGTAAGGTAGTAGAGAAAGTTCACATCAGTCAGAAGAATATATATAGTTAGCAAGGGAAATGAGAAGTCGCTCTGCCTAATGAGTTCTGAAGAAAAAATGGCTAGACTTCCCTTTTTATACCCGGCCCTCTAGTGAGCCCAACGTGAACTACTAAGGACCGCCCACTGACAATCATTACGTAATTTCTCTCTCTCCTCTGGGATAGACAAAGGCTTTCCTAGCACTGAGGGGAGGGGGGAGGGGGGGAGTGCTAGTGAGTTAGGCCCACCTCCCGCATGGCGCACCCACTGACCCCCAACTGTGGCTGCCTCTCCCATCATTACAAATAAGTTTTACACACAATACTTATAACTAATGATATAAAATAGAACTCGTTGACTCAGATGAAAACAAAATACATATTCATATTACTTATAGTACAACGGCTCACATGAACTAAGTTAGGAAACTCTACATAGACTACAGCCAAAGTTCCTGCCCTGACGATCCTAGCGAGAGTGGGGCATGACTAGGCGTTCTGTACAGCATGCTCACACTGGACATGCGTCACAACACCCAATAAACCTTACTGTGATCTACCTGATATGTATAAATAAGCTGTTATGTTATATCCTATTCACTTACCTTCCATTCCCTGAAGATGATAGTTGTCTATCGAAACGCGTCGGATCATCATGAATTTTGCTCACCTTTTGCACAATCTCCCAGAACACCTGAGAATTGCTGTTCGTTCTATTGAAAGTCTTAATAATACAATAATTAATGCTGATACATGTATTTCCTTCAACCTCGCCTGCCTTAAAGACAATTTATTACCTGGCTACACCAACATATATATATATATATATATATATATATATATATATATATATATATATATATATATATATATATATATATATATATATATATATATATATATATATAATAGAGAGAGAGAGAGAGAGAGAGAGAGAGAGAGAGAGAGAGAGAGAGAGAGAGAGAGAGAGAGAGAGAGAGAGAGAGAGAGAGAGAGAGATCACAATCTTACAGGTCCTGACGTTCATTTCCTAAAGATCTATATATTTCACTCTAGTAATCTCCGGTCGACTGTAATCATAAGTGGGAGGCCTTTTCAGAATAAAATATAAAACCACGACATTTACCATTCCATTAGCTTTCCACTGATTCTCACATCCGTAAGATAATATATCGTCAATTTAGTCGTAAATACATGGTTAAGGGAACGACAAGGAGCACAATAAATGAAAGTATATAATCAACAGCTGAACATGCTCACACCGTCTAACCACAACCAACACAATATGTGAAGGGACTATATATTATGTTCCAGGTTATGAAAGACTAGGCTGCCAAGAAAGTACAGCCTATCATAAATACAGTTATGTTACGTTGACAGAATAGCGATAAGCCACGAGAACTTTCTCTAGTAACAGTGAACACTAATATATCCTTGTCACACAGCCACTAAGTGACTGGACATAAGTAAGTCACTAAATACACAACTGGGTGCAGTATACACCCGGGGTTACTCGGAAAGCTTGAACTAAAAGTTGAATCTTGCCTATAGAATATCCAAAACTTATAAACACTAATACGACACCAGGACATGATGTGCAACACTACCTGATCGGTGAAGGCACCCTCGCACATTCCTAAAATCCTACATCACAATTCTATGACCCGGTCGTAGCAATGACGGGAAGTAAACTGAAAGGCATACAGATGAAAACAAGTAAAGTACTGTGGAGAGTGCAGCGTCTGCTGGTAATGAAATGCGTGCCTGTAAATCAGTGCCTCTGGTCACGCTATGCAATGCCAAGAAACTACCCATCACACAATGGAATACAAATAAGAATGAGTGACTGAGCCCTGCTGACTTGCTTATACTTTGAGTAGGCTAAAATCAATCCTCCATCAATCTCTCAGACTAATACAGCCACCAGTCAGCTCTAAAGTCGCAAAGATCAATTCACCTCCCATCCCCCCCTTTGGGACAACTACATATAGTTCGGTGATTTCAGTGATATATAGGCTAATCACATATATCGACAAGAACTCAAGGCAGGGTAAAAAGGAAAATAGAGTAGTGAAAAGGGCAGGACGAATGACAGACAGAGCAGAGCAAGTTCGGTGCCTGTAAAGGTCAAGCTAGAAGTGCCTAAACTCAGCTAGAAGCCCATCTTCCCTTCCCACCATCCTAGGAAAAGTATACTTCCCAACTATACAAATGGCAAAGTTAATTCTGGGTACTTGCAAAACAAATCGATGAAAAAAGAAAATAAATATATCATATACAGTATATATATATATACCGGTATATATATATATATATATATATATATATATATATATATATACTGAATATATATACTGTATATGTATACTGTATATGTATACAAAATTGATTATTTTTATAGCATCAGACTCTGTGCTATCACTCAGTCTATACTCTATAACATTTCGTTTCAATAATTCTACCTTCTTAACTAGCTGAAAAGAATGTAGCTCAAAATCAGTATTTGTTTAAACAAAGTAGTTTTTTTATAATTTTAGATGGCTTAACTTACAAAAATAATTTGAACAACAGTGACATTCAACAATTCATAGCTACATATGCATCAGAAACTCACATTTTAAGTTACAGGAATAAAAATAAGCAGCGTTTTTTTCCCTGCCTTAAACAACCTCCAGTTCCATTAATGCTCCACTCACTGCTGGGATTCATAAAAAATACTTCATTTTAAATTTCAACGCTGAACGCCAAACCAAAATAATATTGTTGTTACATTTGTTTGTGGGAATCAGGGTGTGGTTGCCTAATGTGAGATTCCATGTTGCGAAACTTTTATGCCGAGACTTTTTTTTCTCCTGAAGAGGATACAGTATATTACAACAAGCACGATGTTAGCTACGTGCAATATTTTTTTAACATGGGAATAAAACAAGCTACATTAACCTTTTTGCTGCGGGTGCTGTTCTGGAACGTCCTGGCAATTTGTAGCAATTTCCAGGCTTTAAAAGCCTGTAAAAACTGTAAAAACTGTAAAAATTGAGTGTCAGTGAGCGGGAGCGGGAGCATGAGGGGCCCACCTCCGATCCTCAGAGCAGCGAGCGGCCCACTGAGGTAGACTGTGTCTCGCGCGGGTCTCTCACTGCCTCTCACAACAGTGTTGCCAAGCGAGCGAGTGCTAACAAATAGCGGGTTTCCCGCGTTTCTATGACACCGCTGCGGGTGAACCAGGCCACCTACGAGGCCCGTTCTGGTCTCATTTTGAAGCTATTTTCGCCTAGTTTTCGGCAGAATACAGTTCATTTAATGCAGATGCTTGATTTATCATTCAGGAGTGCCTGAATATGCCGTAAATAGCCCAAAATACCCCGCAGAGAAAGGGTTAAGGATATATAAAATAAACAGTGACTTCACTCTCACTCTCTCTCTCTTTCTCTCTTACCCTGTCGTACCACCATATATCGTCCTTAACCACTTCATTACCGAGCATGACTTTTTCTATTATTTCAACAATATTTAGAGGCTTATTATATACTGTAGCTAAGGAAGGATCTGTGGTAGTAAAAAATAGTGATTCGAGATATTTTGAAACCTTTTAATTGCTTTATGTTCTTCCTAAGCTAAATAAAACCGTCTAATCATAGCCAGAATACAATGGAAAAGACGGCTCGGTAATGAAGGGGTTAAGCTCTTAATTTTTTTTCTTCTATGTGATTGAGGGAGGCAAAAGGCATAACTTCCTATAGCGAGTGCCTCCCCGATATTTGAAAGAGTGACAGGGCTAAAATCAAGGGACGATCGAGCCAAACTGCCTGGACACACTGAGTTTGAAGCAATTTAAGTCATAGGAAGAGGGAAAAACTGATTCTGGGAGAGAGTTCCAGAGCTCAGATGTTGCGTAGAAGAAAGTTTGAGAGTAACGTTTCACTCTTGGGTTGGAGAGTTGCACAGAGTAGGGGTGGGATTGAGTTGCAAGACGGGTACCACGTGCCCTACGTAAAGGAGGTGGTATACACTGGGAAAGCTCTGAGGAACACTGATTATTATAGTAGCAATAGAATAGCGAGAGAGATGCAACATTGCGGTGGAGAGAGAGAGATTGCAGAAAGTTGGTGAGTGGACGGGAGTTAATGATACGAAAGGCCTTCCTTTCAACTTTGTCTAGGAGAGCGGTGTGAGAGGAACCTCCCCACACATGTGAACAATACTCAATACAAGGACACACTATGCCCCTGTACAGAGCAAGAAGCTGTGCAGGGGAAAAGAACCCCCTAAGGTGGTTGAGCACACCCAGCTTCTGGGAGGCTGCCTTAGCAAGACTGGTAATATGGTCCTTCCAACTGAGAGCAGAAGAAGAAGAGACACCAAGTATATTGAGAGAAGATGAAGGATTGATTTTTGTATTGTTGAAGAATAAGGGATAGTCCGCTGGGAGTTCCTTACGGGTAGATAGATGGAGAAATTGGGTTTTGGAAGCATTAACCCACTGAGCCCCAGCGACGCAGCGTTTGCGTCAGCAATGTATGTAACGCTAAACCCCAGCGACGCAACAGTTGCGTCAGTGTTACTCCGGTCCCAATTACTTCGGTCCTATGGCACCTAGAGGGCTCAGATTTGTATGGGAACTGTGAAAGTATCCCACGCACCCATGCCGATGGTTGAAAACTCTCAAAGTCCAACCGCGTGCGCGTGAGCGCGCAAAAACATGTTTTTTTGGGGAAATTGCCTTAAATTTTTTACTCTTGTAAAATCCGTTTTCTGGGGCTCCATAGGACCATTTTTTGAGCTTTTTGATCGTTTTTTCGTGGTTTTTCCTTCATTCCTAACCCATTCGCTATTGTTTCTGGAAAAAACACTTTTTTCAAAACCGGCTGGTCCCTGGTGGTACATTTATTAATAACTAGCTGGGGCTCAGTGGGTTAAAGGTAACAAGGTTTTCTCTCCCCCATTTGGAGATAGTATTTAGATCAGAATTTAACCCGTGGAGCCCCGGCTAGTTTTGTAATGTTTGCGCACCAGAACCCGGCCGGTTTTCAAAAAATGGTTTTATTCCAGAAACAATAGCGAATGGGTTAGGAATGAAGGAAAAACCACGAAAAACCGCTCAAAAAGCTTAAAAAAATGGTCCTACAGAGCCCCCGAAAACGGATTTTATAAGAGTAAAAAATTGAAGGCAATTATCCCCAAAAAACCAGGTTATTGCGCGCTCGCGCGCACGCACGTGGACTTTGAGAGTTTTCAACCATCGGCACGGTTGCGTGGGATACGTACACAGTTCCCATACAAATCTGAGCCCTCTTGAGTGGCTACACCTGAGGTTACGGTCGGCGCAATTAGGGTGACGCGCCAGGCGCGTCTCTGGGGCTGTGCGTTACATACATCGCCGACGCGTCAGGCGCGTCGCTGGGGCTGTACGGGTTAAGAGTTCTATGGTTTCATTACGTTTGTCGTTGAGGGATTGCTGGCTGGGGTGTTCTGAAAAACCAATGGAGTAGTGTAAGGTTGAGTCGTCTGCGTATGAATGGATGGGAATTGAGGTACAGTTGAGGAGATCATTTATAAAAATTATAAAGAGAATAGGAGATAGGACAGAGCCCTGAGGAACACCGGAGTTTATAGGGTGAGGAAGTGAACAATGGCCATCCACAATCGCGGCTATGGAACGGCCGGAAAGGAAATTAGAGAGAAAGGCACAGATGGAGGGATAGAAACCGAGGTAGGGTAGTTTAGAAATTAAAGATTTGTGCCAGACTCTATCGAAGGATTTAGATATGTCTAGTGCAATAGAACAAGTCTCACCAAAATCCCGAAAGGAAGATGACCAAGGGTTAGTAAGATATGAAAGAAGATCACCAGTAGAGCGACCCTTAAGGAAGCCATACTGGCGATCTGAGAGCAGATTATGAGAAGAGAAATGCTTAAGAAATTTGGAAGCAAGAATAGTTTCAAAAACTTTAGAAAGACAAGAGATGAGAGCAATTGGACGATAGTTGGAGGGTTGAGAGCGGTCACCCTTCTTTGGGACAGGCTGAATGTGAGCAAACTCCAGCATGAAGGGAAGACGTTAGAGGATAGAGAGAGACGAAAGAGTTTGCCTAGGCAGGGAGTCAGCACGGAAGCACAGTTTTTGAGAACAACAGGAGGAACACCCTTCCAACCCGTCAGACATGCACGCCCCTCGCAATCTTACAGTATAGAGGGTCCAACCACACTGTATGAAAAGGGTAATCAAAGTGTCCATAATGTTATGCCCACATAAAGGTATATTAGTAGTAAGAAACACTCCTAATATATGAATAGGAAGGCAAATCACTGTCAATATACCCACTAATTTATATACCCTTATTACACCCTGTTCATACCCTCGAGTTTATTACAGCGTACTCCTTTATACAGTCTCGTGCTGGACTTTATCGACAGAGATTTATTTCGTGAGCCATTTCCCAAGGCCCCAATTACCGTTGGTCCCTATCCCACCAGTTGGTCTACCTCCCAACCATGGTCATCATTTGCAAGCTGAACACCCCATTACCTGTTACTCTACTAATTAATTATTCCTTTCTACACCTTTGTACACACTACCCTCTGAGCTCACACTGTCTAATGGGTTGATCCACCACACTTCAATGTCTACTCTCAATTATAACAATGTTTTCGTCTCTACCAAATTTTCTTAACATAACGAAATTCTCAATCTAGGCTAATTTCTATCTCTGCTTCATCTCACAACTTTTCTCATTGTTACAATTACCTTCAGATTCCTCGCATCCCATGTCCCACCATAACTCTGTAACTAATACTTCAGGGTGTAAAATATCGTGCTAACCATTAAATGTACAGTTGCCAAGACATAAACCTTGGACATATGCTGTAGAGAGCTGGCCATACTTAACCACCAGAAGATGTAATTTTATTCATTTATATATTTCCCATTAATATCGGTATATACTGTATACAGTATATATACCTATGACTTAAATTGCTTCAAACTCCGTGTGTCCAGGCATTTTGGCTCGATAGTCCCTTGATTTTGGCCCTGTCACTCTTTCAACAATGGGGGAGGCACTCGCTATAGGCAGTTCTGCCTTTTGCCTCCCTCAATCTCAGAAGAAAACAAAAAATGTTTTAGGTTGCTCCCTAGACCTCCATGAAACTTGGAAAAACAAAAATCTCCCTAATCCCAAAAATCCCAGTTCCTTCTAAACGTCAGGCTCGCTATCTCTCGCCAGGAAAATATCGATACCTATATCACGAAAGGTCTTAATATTGACAAAGAAATGGGCGAAAGTCTTAACATGTGAAAACTAATGGGGCTAAACATGCAGTAGTAGGGGGTTCAGATAAAACAAAACACGATTACTTCCCCTTAATAAATAGTATCAATGTGAATAAATTGTCAAGAACATTATTGTCAAGAACATTATTATATATACACATACACATAAACCCACCTTCAAACTATAAACCTGTCAAAGTATTAAATATTGTCACTCATTTACAACACTTGTCGCAGGTTGATATCCTGACAACTGAACAATACCTATGTTCTACTAATTATACCTAAATATGTACAGTATAACCTCGTACATGTAGTTAATTTAATCAGAGAGAGAGAGAGAGAGAGAGAGAGAGAGAGAGAGAGAGAGAGAGAGAGAGAGAGAGAGAGAGAGAGAGAGAGAGAGAGAGAGAGAGAGCAAATGCTAATCAGACTAAAACGGATCAGTCACAACAAATAAAGTGGTGAAAAAAACGATTGAAATGTGTTGGGTTATATTGCGACCTAATGTGTATTGAAATAGTGTATCAGGATCAAGATCAGTGTAAACATTTATTACCGCAGTAATATTGTGTGAACCAACGAATACGTGACAAGGTATACAATCGGCCAAATAAGTGGTGTCTCGGCAACAAGTATATTTTATGTAAACATTTATATCCGCAATATAATATATAGGATATCTTCATTTCGAGTGAGATAGACAAACATGTTCCTACACTTACCCCCCCTATTCAACATCTGACCAACATAAATACAACACAGAGCAAGCCAAATGTTATGACAGCGGAGACATGACTAATTAGCGCCACCGTACACTGGCGGTCACAATTTTCGAAATATAATATCGAGGAGGCCATATTTTGATAATACAAACATAACCATCACAATTATTCAATGGAGTACTTTAAATATTGTAATGCATACAGTTACGTATATAGTTCGACCTTCATATGGACATTTATAAAGGTAAATATGGATGATAAACAAATGTGTGGTCTACTAACCTCGATGATTGACTATACAATAACATAGACCAGTTCACCGACACGTCATGTAGACTGAAGGATCATGTTGCAAGACAGTATATAAAGAATCTTAATACTGGAAGTGAAGAGAAACAGTAAAGCAAGGCACATTCGTATTGCTATTTGGTATATTCACAGTTCTGATTGAGAACATATATTTGTGGTTTTGACTATAACCGCTACGTTATGAGTTAACCAACACACTCCACGAAGACCACCATAAGTATACCTAAGTCATGACCCCAAACCTTTTAGAGCTCAATGTGGGTTACATGTCCATGCCAAATTCCTTTCTTTCCAAGTAAGCCGAACGGAGGTTATTGAGGTTATTGAGGTGATAAAGTTGATAACAGTGTTGGAGTTGGGGGAATGGTATGTTGGTGATGGATATGTGGCTGCTGATTTATGGTATGTGTGTGTGTGTAAGAGAGAGAGCGAGAGAGAGAGAGCGAGAGAGAGAGAGAGAGAGAGAGAGAGAGAGAGAGAGAGAGAGAGAGAGAGAGAGAGAGAGAGAGAGAGAGAGAGAGAGAGAGAGAGAGAGAGAGAGAGAGAGAGAGAGAGAGAGAGAGAGACGTAAGAGGTAAGACGTTGTGAAATTAAGGGTTTATTATATACATAAATCACTTTTGTTTGGATCAATCATTTATCTTATACCAAGATAGTGAAATTTGATAAGGTAGGTACAACCCAACAAAGGTTTCACGGCACCTGCTAGAGAGTGTTGAACTTATACTGCAGGCAATAACTTAAATACACTGAATAAAACGGTATACTATACCTATACCTTTTTTTTTTTTTTTATAGGAACGTGCCTAGACCCTAAAGTAATAAGAGCACTTTTCATGGAAGCTATTAGTGAGAGCCAAGCACTTCTGAGAAAATTGATTGGTGATGGTCTGATGTCGTGTTCACTCTCTCACCACCATAGCCCATGAGGTAAATTGATTGGTGATGGTCTGATGTCGTGTTCACTCTCTCACCACCATAGCCCATGAGGTAAATTGATTGGTGATGGTCTGATGTCGTGTTCACTCTCTCACCACCATAGCCCATGAGGTAAATTGATTGGTGATGGTCTGATGTCGTGTTCACTCTCTCACCACCATAGCCCATGAGGTAAATTGATTGGTGATGGTCTGATGTCGTGTTCACTCTCTCACCACCATAGCCCATGAGGTAAATTGATTGGTGATGGTCTGATGTCGTGTTCACTCTCTCACCACCATAGCCCATGAGGTAAATTGATTGGTGATGGTCTGATGTCGTGTTCACTCTCTCACCACCATAGCCCATGAGGTAAATTGATTGGTGATGGTCTGATGTCGTGTTCACTCTCTCACCACCATAGCCCATGAGGTAAATTGATTGGTGATGGTCTGATGTCGTGTTCACTCTCTCACCACCATAGCCCATGAGGTAAATTGATTGGTGATGGTCTGATGTCGTGTTCACTCTCTCACCACCATAGCCCATGAGGTAAATTGATTGGTGATGGTCTGATGTCGTGTTCACTCTCTCACCACCATAGCCCATGAGGTAAATTGATTGGTGATGGTCTGATGTCGTGTTCACTCTCTCACCACCATAGCCCATGAGGTAAATTCATATTTGTTTTCACAAACTCGCCAATTAATTTACAAATAAACCTAACTAGTGAAATCAATGAAAGTAATGAATACATGTTGTATTCCAAGGACTCGAACCTAGGATACTCACACTGCAATTCCGCACACTAAGCACTAGGCTATTAAGACAGTTACCCAGAAATGTTTTGAATTTGTACAACTCTAGGAGTGAAAATATTCGGCATGATCTCATATAATTGCTATAATTTCCAAATAATATCACAGCAACAATACGACCTATGTCATATAGATAATACTTAACAAATATCATCCATTACGATGGTACTAATCCCTGGCCTGTAGTCATGTTTCATGTTCATATCTTCTACAATATTTAAATTCCTTTGATGTAAGAAATGTATATTTATATACAATAATGAAACAGGCTTGACAACAGTGACTATATCCAGGTACAGCTCCGTGCACAAGCTCCGTTCCTCTCTGAGATATGATTGATGCAAATAAAAATAGTATTATTGAATTAGGAGAGTTCTATGTTATGCACTAGTAAATTCATCTTGGTTCCTCCCTAGCCAAGCCGCTCAATTATCAGCTTGTGTTAACCTACATCTATTGTTCACCAGTGCATCTACGTATGAACTATGGTGGTATACTCGGCACCTTACGGTCGCCAAAGATCGCATGTGACCTCGTAATTAAGGTAGACTAAGCATTGTACTGTACCTAGGTTTAGAACAACTGTAGATTTTCAGCCTTACGGCTGCATGTGAACAATAAACCGACACACACATACACTGTATAATCGTATACAAACACATACATAGTAACATCACACACACACACTGTATGATCATATACAAACATACATTGTAACCTCACACACTCACACTGTATAATCGTGTACAAACACGCACATTGTAACCTCACACACACACTGTATAACTGTACACACACACACACACTGTATAACTGTACACACACACACACAAGCTGTATAAACGTATACAAATTAGCACATTGTAACCACTCACACTCACTAACACACAATATTGGATAGACAGGGTATTGTAATCTACCTTTACTTTACAATGATACTGTACATTTATCTATCGACAAATATTGACTCTACTAGTGCACCAATACTAACCACAATGATCAACTGTCAGAACTGTGACCATAATTCTACCTTTACTGCTTTTACCCTGGCAATATAAGTGCTCACATTCTCGCTTTAAAGGCACATGTCATATTTGATGTTCCTCTTTTGATATATGAATAGTTTCTCCTAGAATATAAACCTATAAATCCTTTATATTTGTTGAATCACTATTTCCACATACAATGTGTCTATATGTTTTTTTATATTAACCCTCTCGCTCTCCGAGCATTGATATTTTTTTTTTATCTTCCTCATTAATAAAATTGTCTATCCCAGCCGATTCCAAAACTCGTGCCACCAAAAATGTTTCCCATTGCTCGTTTTTCACCCACAATTATCGCCTTAACCTTAACCTCTATCAAAAGATAGAGGAAGGGCAATACTACATTATTACTGCAAGAAAAACTATGAAACCTTTAATGAATATCGTGAAACATGAATAATAGGAATGTTTCTCAAATATAATGGTGATTTTCGCACTTAAATTACAAATATTTTAAAAACTTACTAAACAAGTCCAAGCTGAATTATAGGTCCATGCGGCCGTGTTAACTCCGAGGCGCGTGGCGCAATGCTCAGGATGAAATGTAAACAAAATAAGTTCTATTACGGCCTAGAGGATAAATTAGAGTATATGCATGTTGAAAATAATTAAATTTAATTCAATAATATACAAACAATTTCGTGAAAATCATTTCATAACTCCGCCTACGCTAGCGGAGGTATGCGCTTTATTGATTGTCTCCAATATTTAACTCCCTAAGAGCGGGCATATTTGTTGACATGACCTAGCTGCTGGGCGGGTATATTTACCTAAAACGAGCTTCATTCCATGCTCTTTTTCATGCATAAACAAGAGCCAGAGCGTAATACAATTATATATCCATGAAAGAGTGATAATAGAACTTTCCAATGCACCTGAATCATCCGTGTACGACCACGGGTTATCTTGTAGCAATCACGTAACCGGAGGTGAAAATACCCTAAAATAAGGAAATTTCCGTAGTTTTTTCTTTGTCTCACAAGGACGGGCGAGAGTGGGGAGACATAATACGTGCCAGTGACGGCCCAACCGTGGTGCTGACCGGTCGAAGCCCAGCTGTCGTCCTCCCAACGCGCGGACTCTCTCTCATAGTCTAGTTGCCAAAATGTGGACCCTGCAATGTTTACTACTGCAAACTTTTTTCACATAAATATGTTCTTTATGGTTAGAAGACCCAAATTAGCTTGGTTGCTACTTTTGCAACGTTGAGCAATGCCCAGAATTCAAGATGGCGGCCGCCGCCATCTTGAATCTTCAACTTTTATGCTCAGTGACATAAGGAGTCGTGTAATACCACTTTTTAGGAGTTTTAGAGGGCAGGGAGTGCATTTCTGGAATTACATTTTGTATATGGGGTCAAAGTTAAGGTCAAATCAAAGGTCAAAGGTAAAATTTTATCATAAATCAGAAAAAATCAACTTCCTTGACGAGTATATGTTCTTTATATTTTCTTTGTTTAGCAGTTTACATCTTTTTTAGTAATTTCAGAGTACGGTGAGTCGGCGTGATCAGAATTAGTTCTGTGGTACCCCAGGCCGTCACAATCGTCATGGCTGCTTGAGAGGGAAAGTGTCTCTTCAGTCCGTGTAATGCCAAGGGAGCGTTACAGACATTCAAGACCGTGGCCATGCAGAAGATTGTTACTACAAGCAAAGTATTAAGTGATAAACTATACACAACTCTGTGAGGAAGTGATATTCTAGCTCACAAATCATGTTACTGTAGCTATGTATCGAAGAGTAGAAATAATATAAGAAAGAGAAAGGCGACATGGACTGATATTGGTATTTCCAAAATATTTTTGAAATCCTAATGTAGTGACTTTGTTTCAAGCAAGACGTCTCTTGTGTGGGAAAGAGTGTAAGCCAAAAGACAGTAACAACCCACACAGGTGGGTGCAGGTCAAACAATGTGCAACTGTAGATAGGGCTGGTGATATCACGTTCCAACAACAATTGGAAAACCTCAGTGATGAGAGACAGGACCAGTGGGCTAACAAGATAACGTCAAGACTCAATGGGGTCATTGATCTGCATGCTGCTGATGCACAGTACCATGTCCCCTGTTACAACAGGTTCTGTTTTGTTCCTCTGAACCGCTCCTTCATTATGGCGCCTGTGGAGGAGGCAATGAGGTCCGTTGTCTTGACAACATTGGAGCTGTACTCCATATACTTTGCTGCCTCAAGCACTGTGTCAAGAAGACAGTTCGTGTCCACCATCATATCCTACTTCGGCGATGAGCTGCTCATGCTCCACATCAAGGGCTGCGACAGTGTAGTTGGATTTAAAATCAGCCTCGGCAGTTCATTAAAATTGTCAAGATAAGGAAGAGTATGCGCAACGACGACGAGCTGGAGAAGCTGGTGAGGAAAATCCGGAGTGAGGTCATGGCAACACGTAGGCCTGGGGAGTATAACCTCTGTGCCTATACTAATCAAAAGGTGATTTATAGCACCAGTGCGACTCTTCTTTAACTGGTCTCTGGCCTCGTATCAGAGGGAGCCATCACCAAGCCGTCACTGACCTTGGCCCAGTGCATCCAGCAGCACATTGACAGTGCAGACGTAAAGTAGACCAACGAGCATGGTGTCACAAGCACCTATGAAGAAGTGCTACGCTTACTGAAGTCAGTGGCCAAGTTCGTGTCGGACAACCAGTCAGATTACCACAAGAAACTCGGCTTGAGTACCGAGATCGTCCCTATCTTCAGCTGGGCTGATAAATATGATTTTAACATCGCAAACCCCAATGGGGTGAAAAACACCCACGCTATGGTCATGGAGTTCACCCATCATCCTGCCGGCATCATCAACACAGGAAACATTTGATGTGATGCAGCTGAAGATCCCTCAACTCAAGAAACACAAGGCATCCTAGGATATCTGCAACTCACCCATCAGGCTTTACAGTTAGAGCACTACAATGGGCCTTCTAAGCTGAACCCCCCTCTGTTTTCGACAAGCTACTGTCTGCTGCAGTTAAGTTCAGTCAACAGCGAGATGCAGCATGGCTGTCACAAGTCCACAAGGATGACAAGCCGGTTGAGTGGGCGGGCTTCAATGGTCAGCAAGACTGACTGGTGGCAGGCTCTACCCAGAAGCCCAAGTCACTGGTGGTGTTCAGACCAATAATAGACTCGCCTCCTGCTCACCCCAACACCGTCTTGACTACACTGGTGTGTTTCGAATGGACTCAAAATACTTTTGGGATGCAGTACACCCACCTCACAGTGGACCTCCAACTGCATCAGACTGCATGCCTAGTCCAATGGAACAACCCTCAGAACTGAACCAACCTCATACCTCACCCAGGCATGATGCACACTCTCATGAGTTTCCTGGGCTGTCTAGGGAACTAAGAAAGGCGTGGAAATTCTCATGAGTGCAGCGTTTGGTGGCATAACCAGCATCATCAACAGGAAGGCCTGAAGCAATGCTCTATGGGCATACCATTTCATCATTGCTGTGTTGCTGCAGAGTTTCTAATCGAGTGGCACCAAGACATACCAGGAGCTGAGCGACTACTTGGAGACAGCCAGTAAGCACCCAACCGGGAGGCTATGGGTAGACTACCTCATTAAGTCTACACTGCTGACGCTCATGTTCCTGCGCAGAGAGCGAAACGGTGACTTCCTCCTCCAACATCACTGTCTCAAGGCGATGCAGTCATATTAGTTTGCCGCAAGTCACCACAATTATGCCCGCTATCTGAGCTGGTATGTACGTCAGATGGACCACCTTCCCCAGCGTGTTAAGGTGGACCTACTGGCAGGGACGCACACCTGTCGACACTGATGGTGGGACTGCAGCCCCAGCAGATTAGTTCGGCGAGCAAACTTATATCAAGCATGGGAAGGGTACTGCAGATATGAAGGGCATTCCAACAAGCGCCGAGCAATTAGCTGTGTGTGACAACAGTTTCAGTGTGTGCACCCACTGAGTCTTGACATTACCTCATTAGCCCACTGGTCCTGTCTCTCATCACTGAGATTTTCCAATTGTTGTTGGAACGTGATATCACCACCCCTATCTACAGTTGCACATTGTTTGACCTGCACCCACCTGTGTGGGTTGTTACTGTCTTTTGGCTTACACTCTTTCCCACACAAGAGATATCTTGCTTGAAAACAAAGTCACTACATTAGGATTTCAAAAATATTTTTGAAATACCAATATCAGTCCATGTCGCCTTTCTCTTTCTTATATTATTTCTACTCTTCGATACATAGCTACAGTAACATGATTTGTGAGCTAGAATATCACTTCCTCACAGAGTTGTGTATAGTTCATAACTTTTTACTTTCTTTGTAGCAACAATCTTCTGCATGGCCACGGTCTTGAATGTCTGTAATGCTCCCTTGGCATTACACGGACTGAAGAGGCACTTTCCCGCTCAAGCAGCCATGACGATTGTGACGGCCTGGGGTACCACAGAACTAATGCTGATCACGCCGACTAACCGTACTCTGAAATTACTAAGAAAGATGTAAACCGCTAAACAAAGAAAATATAAAGAACATATACTCGTCAAGGAAGTTGATTTTTTCTGATTTATGATAAAATTTTACCTTTGACCTTTGATTTGTCCTTAACTTTGACCCCATATACAAAATGTAATTCCAGAAATGGACTCCCTGCCCTCTAAAACCCCTAAAAAGTGGTATTACACGACTCCTTATGTCACTGAGCAAAAAAGTTGAAGATTCAAGATGACGGCGGTCGCCATCTTGAATTCTGGGAAATGCTCAACGCTGCTAAAGTAGCAACCAAGGTAATTTGGGTCTTCTAACCATAAAGAACATATTTATGTGAAAAAAGTTTGCAGTAGTAAACATTGCAGGGTTCACTATAGGGATGGCAACTAGACTATCAGGGCTCATAACGTCCTCAAAATGGCACCCGTCATATGATGGGTACCGCGGTTTGAGGGTTAATCACTTCTTACTTGGAGCATATTCTATCTGGTCAGCAAATGTTGTGGTCATCGGTTCATAACTTTTGAGATGTATTTTTTTACAGAATATCAGACAAACTGAGGCAAAAACATAACATCCGTCCAATTTTTTTGGCGAAGGTAACAATGAGGGGCACTCTGGAAAGAAGGTACCGTACCTCCTCCTAAGCTGACGGAGGTATTTGTTCTACCGATTGCCTCCTCAATCTAATTACTTCTCCCTTGATGCATATCCTATCTGCCCATCAAGTTTCGCAAACATTGGTTCATAACTTTGTGAGTCGTCTACGGTGGCGGAGGTAGGCGCTTTACCAATCACCTCCACAATTAAGCGACTTTTTCCTTGGTACATAGCCTATCCTATCTGGCCTCCAGCTTTCGTGACAATCTGTTCTTAGCTTTTTGATAGGCTTACCTTGTTTACAGACACACAAACCAACAAACGGACAAACAGACAAACAAATGGAGACAAAAGCATAACCTCCTCCAATTTCGTTATTGGAGGTAATTAAAATAAAGTGCCATTGTACGTTATGTATTTCTTTACCACCGGATCACATTTGTTGTCACTCCTGCAAAAGGGAAGCAACAGCGGGGCGCCCTGGGCAAAACTTGAAAATAGGACTCTGACCATTATGTCTACGAATTAGATGAGATTATGTAATGTTCAAGTAAAATTGAGTACTATCCCCAAACTATAACCGTTTTCAATTTCCGTCACTCCTGTAGAGGGGGGCCTGTGGTAGGGCACCATGGTGGACATGTTAGATCCAATTATTAATAGAAAGTATCTGTATGTGCATTATATGTGGGGTTCATTAATCACAGAAATATCCGATCTCATTTTTCGTACCTCTTGTAGAAGGGAGACAGTAGCGAGGCACCCTGGGCTAAAGTTGGAGATTGGGCTCGGTTATGGTCAGGGAATAGATCAAACTACAATATGCAAGTGAATGAAATTAGCAAAGCAAAGTCCCCAAAAGACAGCCGATTAATTGTTCCAACTACTCCTGTAGAAGGGGCTATTAAAGTTAACCGCCAAGGGCGAAGTATTTTAAAAGTGCCCTCTTAAAGCCTGATCAATAAGCAAGAATCTATGCATAAAGAGTTCTATGAAATAAGCCTTAGCAATTTCCCAACACATGGTCATTTCATTTTTCACCACTACTTCAGAAGGCGCCGATTAGCGAGGCGCCCGGAACGAAATTTAAGAAAAGGGCTCCGTTTTGGTTAAGTAATAACCGAGAAATAGTAATTTTTAATAAGCATCGCACTACTGCAGAAGGAGGCTATTTGGAAGGTGCCCTGGCAGGAATTGAAACAAGGGACTCGGTTACGGTCTAGGCCCTAGAGGATAGATAATTTATATGCATGTGTAAGGTCATTAAATTTGGTTCAATAATAACCGAGAAATAGCAATTATTTATAAACGTCGCCCTACTGCAGGAGGTGGCGATTTGAGGGGCGCCCAGGTCGAAATTTGAAAAAAGGGCTCCGTTACGGCTAAAAGATAGATCAGTGTAAATCCATGTGAAAAATAATTAAATTTAGTTCAGTAATAACCAGAATTAGTGTTTTTTTTAATATCGCTCACCCTAACAAGAAGAAGAAGAACAACAACAACAACAACGACATGAGTGGCGACCAGTGGTCCTGCTTCGCACGGACCTAATAACTATGTTTTTTTTTTTTTTTTTTTTTTTGTATTTAAGAGACAATGAACGAGGAAGGAAAAACACAGATAAAACAAAAAGGTCCATGCGCCTAAAGGCATCCTCCATTCATAAAATGTTTGTAACAACTGGATTTAAACTTTTGTAGATTGTAAGTTTGTGGAATGCAACTCGAGGGAAGTGAATTCCAAAGAGTAGTAGTTCTAGGGATAAATTAATTTTGATAAGCAGAAGTTCTGCATTGTGGAGGAGAAAGTGTAAATTCATGGGCGCTCTCAGCTGCCCTAGTTCTACGGGGAAAGATGTGGAGAGGCGGCACAATTGAAGCAAGTTCCTCGGAACAATTGCTGTGAAAATATCTGTAGAATAATGCAAGGGATGCAACGTTTCTTCGTATGGATAATGTAGGAAGGTCCTGTGTGATTGCAGGGTTATTGATTAATCTAATAGCTTTATTTTGAATTTTGTCCAACTGCCTCAATGCAACCACTCCACTTCCACTCCACAGAGGTGAACAGTAATCCATCTGAGAACGCACATGACTTTTATATATTACGGCCAACTGCTCGTCAGTGAAGAATTCTCGAACTCTGTACAAGAGTCCCAGTTTTTTTAGAGGCATTCTTAGCAATGCTTCTAACATAATGTGTCCAGCTCAAGTTAGTAGTTAATGTTACACCGAGAATGTCAATACTAGGGGAAGTGGGAATATTTACATCATTAAAAAAAATATGGGAGTCAGTGAGATTCTGTCGGTTAGAAAATTGAATGTACTTGGTTTTCTGTGCATTAAAGGACACTAGATTCTTTTGTCCCCATTTATTAATTCTAGAAAGGTCCTGGTTCAGAGAAATTGCAGTGTTTATTTTTGAATATATAAGATCGGGTTGGGTGAAAGAATTTGGTAAATGTGAAGGAACTGTGGAGTGTTGAGTCACCTGCGTAGGAATGTATTGGATTATGAGTGGTAGATATGAGATCATTGATATGAATGAGGAACAGAGTTGGGGCCAAAACTGATCCCTGGGGAACACCAGCATTTATTGCGTTAGATTGAGAATAAAGGCCATCTACCATTACACATATTTTTCTGTTATGAAGATAAAAAGAAATTAGTGGAACTAATGATGCAAGGCCGTAGTGTGACATCTTCGACAATAAGGATTGATGCCAGACTCTATCAAATGCCTTTGATATATCCAGTGCTATTTATGTGTTTCACCATGTTGGTCTGTAGCTTGGTTGATTTGATGCGTAAGAAGGCAATGAATGTCTGCAGTTGATTGACATCGTCTAAAACCATATTGCCTATCACTGATTAATTTATTATTCTCAAGATGGTTAATTATGTGATTATTTAATATAATTTCAAAGACTTTACCAAGAGTGGAAGTTATAGCTATTGGTCTGTAGTTTGATGGATCTGAAGAGGCACCTTTTTTAGGAACTGGATGGACGTTTGCTTCTTTCCAGGGTACTGGGAAGCATGAGGTATGAGTACACAGACGGAATTTTTTTGCCAATACAGGAGCGAGCACCAAGGAGCAATTCTTAAGTACTATTGGAGGAATTTCATCTGGACCAGGAGCCTTATCTACTGAGAGATTCTGCAAAATAGTTTTGACATGTCTGGTGTGGATCTTAAGTGAGGGAATTTCAGGCGAATTAAAATTAAGTACAGGGACATCTTGATTTATTTCATCTAAGGTTGAGTTGGTGGAGAAAATATCCGCAAGAAGGTTAGCTTTACCTCGTGGGTCACTTACAAGATTGCCAGTCGGAGATTTTAATGGTGGAATGGATGAAGCAGTATAGTGAAGTTGGATTTGAATGAGGTAAGAGTAGACCGAAATATTTTGTTATCATTTGGATTATTTAGAAGTTTATTTGCCTGCTTGTGGAGAAAGTTTTATTTAGTTAGGTTTAATACAGTTTTGGCATGATTTCTGATGTTTCTAAAGTAATTAAAGGCTTCATGTGTTTTTGATCTTGTGTATGCATTGTAGGCTATTGCTTTTTGTTCAGTTACTCTAGCACAATTATGGTCAAACCATTTAGGTGAATTAGATCTGTTACTGTACTTTTGATGAGGAATAAAAGTTTCCATTCCAATGTTTACAAAATCTTGTATGTGGCTCAAGGTGGAGTTTGCATCATTAGAAAAGAAAGAGGTCCAGGGAATATCAATAAAGAAACCTTGAAGACCCTCCCAGTCTGCCCTATCGTAATGCCATTTAGTCACCAAAACAGGTTCAGAGTGGGAAGGTGTGTTAGGTGATAGACAGGTGGCCTGTAGCAGACAGTGATCAGAAGATCCAAGCGGGGACCTCACTGTAACATCATAATTTTCTGAATTGGTTGTTAAAAATAAGTCCAGTAGGTGGGAATTATGATTAGGATTATCTGGTACACGGGTGGGGTTGGTTGACTAGTTGAGTGAGATTAAATGAGTCTGCAAATAGCTCACATTCAAGACCAGCATCATCAGTCCTGGCTGAATGAGTGAGCCATTCAACATTATGGACATTAAAATCACCCAACACAGTGATTTCAGAAGAAGCATTTAAGTTGAGGACACTGAGTTGTGAGAACAGAGAATCAAAAAGACTTTGTTCTGGAGGAGTATTTGGGGAACGGTAGATGCAACATATGTATTTAAATTTACCAGCAGAAATTAATTTGTATATAGAATAATCAAAATAGGGACAATTGAAACTAGTAACCTCCTCCAGGGAAATTTCAGATTTTGCGAAGCACATACACCTCCTTTAGGTCTGAAATTTTGGAGCAGTTGATAACCTGGAAAATTAAATCTAGGCGTGTCAGATGTGGATGTTTCTTGAGTCTCTGTCAAAAAAAGGAGAGTAGGGGATTCTGCTTGAAGAAATTGGTGTACAGAATTGATGTTAGAGTGAAGTCCCCTTATATTGCTAAAGAAAAAGCTGCACCGACGAGCAGCTTTGGGACGTTGCAATGCTCTTGACACAGTCGCATGATAACAACCGGGAGGGCCCTGTGTCAATGACCCAACCCTGCCGGGGTGGATATCCGAGGGACCACCAGGTTTGCTCTTAACAATTGTACTGCCATATTTATTAGGTATAGGTGTATGGTGTTACATGTATGATATGTAGTGGGAAGAGTAGTGTTTTATGGATAGCGATGTAGGGCAATGCCGTGAAGTTGGATGTGTATGTTATATAAAGAGGGTTTTCCTGATACCCCTGATGTGTGAGGCAGAAAGATATGTATCCAGCTACCAAGGCCTGGGAGAGAAAATGGAATTCAGGTTATTCCCTGAGTCTCCCGAAACCTTGGCGGTAGTACTTCCCTGGGCGGGCTGCCTCCCCCTACTACCTCACCAATGTTTGCAATGGCATGTTTACCTCATGTGTTTGCAATGTAAAATGAGAAGTATTTTTTCCACTCTTTCCGATGGTTCATTCTGAAATATTTTACCATCAATATTGGATACTATAATAATAATCTAAAATAATTATTTTACGCATATATAATACGCCCGTCGGACCGAAAAAATTCATTCTCGCTAAGTTTTAGACCATATCATCATGATATGTACATGCGTAACGGAACAGACAATTTCAAAGATATTTTCAGTGACATATAGGTTTTTTTTATGAGTGCACTGAATAATATTGATTATGCTCTTTCCATATATATCGTCAACATTTATTTCGCATACATATCTAATTTTATAATTATATGTTCATCTCCGTCATCGGAAGAGTAATCACGAAAAACTATCTTCACTGTATGAGCGCATTTAGCCTATCTAGTAAATTATACGGCCATGAAATATAGCTCCAAACTTACTGTAATGAATAAGCTATATAAACAAGACCAACGTCTCTACCACTAAAACTTGATTATAATTATACAAACATTTTTGTATGCACATAAGAAATAATTCGTATTGTTTAAAACCAACCATGAGTGAATATTTTCGGTCCGGTAGGCGTGTTCTATAAGCGAAACACGATCATTATAGAATATATATAAAATATCCAATAATGGTGATAAAATGTTTTTTAATAGAACCTTTAAAAAAGTGGAAAAAATACTAGTTTCATATTACAAACACATATCATTATGTGAGTTTCGGAAATATCTTGAGTTTAACCCTCGGACCACGGGCCCTCGCGCCTTTTATATTTCCGTGGGAGTCCTGGATCCGGTAGAAATTACTAATTCTCGGGATTTTGGTGTGCTTATAAATATGCCAAGAAGTTGCCTAACCTAGGTTATATATATATCCAGCTACAGTTGTCGTCGTTATCTTGCATTTGGTGAAAACTAGAAGTCTCTAGACCAAGTGGATTAGTTTTTATGATGAAAGTAAATACTCCCGATTTTTGAATTTTACAGATACTTATATTTCTACAAATAAATGGCCTAACCAAGTTTATATACATCACAGAGGCAGATATGGGCGTTGCCTTGCGTTGGGTAAAAACTAAAGCACTGTACATTGAGTGGTTATTGTGTGAGGTGGGAAATAAGACCGAGAGTTTGCGGGAAATACCGACTTTCGTCCAAATGCGGCGTCGCCGTACCGCCGACTGCGGCTACGGTTTGTTTATATTCGTTCAACAATATATTGTGGATTATAGATTATTTATTGTGTATTATGTAATAATATTGATTATATTGATTGTTATGCGTTGTAGTAATCCAACTTGCTTTTAATGTTTGCTTCTCATAAGTTCCTTGTATAGGACACTCAGAATACAATCCTGCCCGACAGGAACACAACTAGCTTATTAGTAATATTTCTAGATTACTCAATCACACGCCC
Source organism: Paralithodes platypus (assembly GCA_032716605.1). Lineage (NCBI taxonomy): Eukaryota > Metazoa > Arthropoda > Malacostraca > Decapoda > Lithodidae > Paralithodes > Paralithodes platypus. Next base: position 10,902,434 of record CM064537.1, on the reverse strand, counting down.
AAACACAATAAACACACAGAGTAAGTACACTAGTTTTTATTTATTAAACATTAGATACATTGACATGACACATCCAGATCTTAACTATAGAGTATAATATGTCCAATTGCAAATAACTGGTGACTTGGAAAGAGTTAACTACATTTTTCTCCTTCATGAACAAATGCGTCACTTACAAAGCATCCAATATGAAATATATACATTATACAAGATAACACATAACATATGATGACAACATGTATATATGTGGCAAGTGTACACAGAGAGGAATAACGTGAACAAATGTAGGCAACTGAGATCGTATCCACAGGTGCGTGCAGGTAAGCGTGGCTAAAAATAACAAAGGGGTCACCCGACAAAGTAGGTGGTCAAATGCTGCCCCGCAAGAGGTTAAGGTCAAAATGACTGCGGTCGGCCTGAATAAATATATGTTTTAATGCAACGTTAAATCAAGATGACAAGGTATGGATTTGACTTTAATCCTGGTGGTATGATAACTAAATTTGTAATTAAACTATAATAGAATACTGGTGAATAATCTCGCACACGATATACGAAAAATAATTATAACCGTAAATGAGCTAGAATCACAGTAAATGAGGAACTCAAATTCACAAACGTATAGTGTATAAATATAGCCGAAATAATAGCTATACAGTAGGTTTGAAATAGTAGCTATACAGTAGGTTTGAAATAGTAGCTATACAGTAGGTTTGAAATAGTAGCTATACAGTAGGTTTGAAATAGTAGCTATACAGTAGGTTTGAAATAGTAGCTATACAGTAGGTTTGAAATAGTAGCTATACAGTAGGTTTGAAATAGTAGCTATACAGTAGGTTTGAAATAGTAGCTATACAGTAGGTTTGAAATAGTAGCTATACAGTAGGTTTGAAATAGTAGCTATACAGTAGGTTTGAATAGTAGCTATACAGTAGGTTTGAAATAGTAGCTATACAGTAGGTTTGAAATAGTAGCTATACAGTAGGTTTGAAATAGTAGCTATACAGTAGGTTTGAAATAGTAGCTATACAGTAGGTTTGAAATAGTAGCTATACAGTAGGTTTGAAATAGTAGCTATACAGTAGGTTTGAAATAGTAGCTATACAGTAGGTTTGAAATAGTAGCTATACAGTAGGTTTGAAATAGTAGCTATACAGTAGGTTTGAAATAGTAGCTATACAGTAGGTTTGAAATAGTAGCTATACAGTAGGTTTGAAATAGTAGCTATACAGTAGGTTTGAAATAGTAGCTATACAGTAGGTTTGAAATAGTAGCTATACAGTAGGTTTGAAATAGTAGCTATACAGTAGGTTTGAAATAGTAGCTATACAGTAGGTTTGAAATAGTAGCTATACAGTAGGTTTGAAATAGTAGCTATACAGTAGGTTTGGAATAGTAGCTATACAGTAGGTTTGAAATAGTAGCTATACAGTAGGTTTGAAATAGTAGCTATACAGTAGGTTTGAAATAGTAGCTATACAGTAGGTTTGAAATAGTAGCTATACAGTAGGTTAGAAATAGTAGCTATACAGTAGGTTTGAAATAGTAGCTATACAGTAGGTTTGAAATAGTAGCTATACAGTAGGTTTGAAATAGTAGCTATACAGTAGGTTTGAAATAGTAGCTATACAGTAGGTTTGAAATAGTAGCTATACAGTAGGTTTGAAATAGTAGCTATACAGTAGGTTTGAAATAGTAGCTATACAGTAGGTTTGAAATAGTAGCTATACAGTAGGTTTGAAATAGTAGCTATACAGTAGGTTTGAAATAGTAGCTATACAGTAGGTTTGAAATAGTAGCTATACAGTAGGTTTGAAATAGTAGCTATACAGTAGGTTTGAAATAGTAGCTATACAGTAGGTTTGAAATAGTAGCTATACAGTAGGTTTGAAATAGTAGCTATACAGTAGGTTTGAAATAGTAGCTATACAGTAGGTTTGAAATAGTAGCTATACAGTAGGTTTGAAATAGTAGCTATACAGTAGGTTTGAAATAGTAGCTATACAGTAGGTTTGAAATAGTAGCTATACAGTAGGTTTGAAATAGTAGCTATACAGTAGGTTTGAAATAGTAGCTATACAGTAGGTTTGAAATAGTAGCTATACAGTAGGTTTGAAAATAGTAGCTATACAGTAGGTTTGAAATAGTAGCTATACAGTAGGTTTGAAATAGTAGCTATACAGTAGGTTTGAAATAGTAGCTATACAGTAGGTTTGAAATAGTAGCTATACAGTAGGTTTGAATAACTTAACAAACTAATGGAAATAAAATCAAGACACAGAATGAAGTAGTGACTATCGATAGGCGAAATGAGGGTTGATGAATTATAATATATAATAAAAAACGCAGAACAAAGTAGCGACTTAGAATAACCAAAATGAGGGCTGATAAAATAAAGATGCAGAACGAAGTAGCGACTTAGAATAGCCAGAATAAAGGCTGATTAAGGGTAAAATAAGATAAGGACACAGAACGACGTAGTGACATAATAGCCAAAAATAAAGGCTGTTTAAACACAGGAACGTATAATATAAATTCCAGGATAGACTGTGAAATAATATGGTTAACCGTGTAACGTGATTGATTGAATTATTCACAAGAATTAATATAGATTAGAAATCTTGATCTTAAGTTATTATAAACTCAACGGAAGGGGTGCTAACTTGTAATCTTGGAGAAACTGTACTCTACTTGATTTCATATGATTGATTGATATTTGATTGATATTTTTTGTATTGCCAAAAGGTACATATACAATAAGAATTATGATACATATAGTAATTAAGGTGGCAAATGCAGCTAGCTAAGAAGTAGTTCATGTTAGCTAGCTATATAGGCATAATAAAATATATGAAGCTAAACAGCACATAGCTGCTTAACAATTATTAGATGTAATAAACAATATTCAAGCTATAATAATTTGTAGTGGTTCTTACTAAATTATACAATTGATATGTGACCTACTCAGTATGCTAAAATATATTAAAGATAAGGTAAGTATACATATAAACAAAACTTTTGCTTTCAGAGACTGCAATTAAGTACTAGTATTGAATAAGGAAGCTTTGTTTGATTTTAGTTTTAAATGCAAATAAAGATTCGGAGTGTCTAACAGATTCGTTCAACGTGTTCCACAATTTCTGGCCCCTGTAATGTAGGCTACGTTGTCCATGTGTTGTTCTATAGTAAGGTAGTCGTAATGACTCCTCGACTCCTCGTGTGTTAAAATTGTGTGTCATTAAGTCAAAATTGCCATCCATGAGTAATTGTTGATTTAGATTTTTATATACAAAACGGACTGCTTGTGAAAAAAGAATATAATGTAATTTCAATAAACCAAGATCTTAATATATTGGTCCAGTATGAGCGTTATATGATTGATAGGTAATAATTCGTAATATCTTTGTCTGAGCTAGAAATATGGCGTATAAATAAGTGGTATTGGATCCACCCCCAGATAGTAGCACAATAAATAATATGAAGATAAATTAAAGCAAAATACATTTGTTTTAGTGAGTTGATGTTGAACGAATCTCTTGTTTTATAAACTATTCCAGTAATTTTAGATATTTTAAATTTTATGTCATATATGTGTGTTTTCCAGGTCATTGCGCTGTCGATGGTAACACCAAGAAATTTAGCTTCCTTAACCTGCTCAATAATGTGTTCATCGATTTTAATGACAATATTGGGAATTTGATTCGAGCTAAAATGAGTCACTAAATAATGAGTTTTACCAAGATTGAGCGTTAAACTGTTTGATTTAATCCAATTAGAAACTTTGCTAATTTCTTCATTCATTTTGTTTGATAATTCGAGAATATTATTACCCTGTAGATAAATATTGGTATCATCGGCATAAAGTAGACATTTTATTTTAGTGCTTGAATTTATAATATCATTAATAAACAAATTAAACAATACCGGACCAAATACCGAACCCTGTGGGACACCTTACTTCATATTCCTTTATTCTGAACAAGTGTTATTGAAAAATACAAATTGTTTACGGTTACTTAAATAACTCTTAAACCAGTTAAGCGGTGGGCCTCGTATTCCGTAATTCTCTAGTTTTTTAATTAAAATATTAGGGGGTATGGTGTCAAAGGATTTTGATAGATCACAAAACACAGTCAATTGGTATGATTTTGTGTCTAAAACCTTGTACATTTCTTTAGAGAGCTGGTAAATGGCACACTCAGTTGATGACCTGGGACGAAAACCAAACTGGTATTTCGTTAGGAGAGCATTGGTTTCTAAATATTGTGTTAGCCTGGAGCAGACAACTTTTTCAAATATTTTGCTAAATATTGTGAGTAGGGAAATTGGCCTATAGTTTTGGGGGTTGGATCTGTCACCTTTTTTAAAAATTGGAATTACTTTAGCTATTTGTAGGTAATTAGGAAATATACCTGATTTGAAGGATCTGTTAATTATGTGTTTAAGAAAAGGAACAATTTCGTTTATACATTCCTTAACAATGGGACCAGGTATGTCATCATATCCACATGAAGAGTTTTAAATTAGTAATGACCGAGTGGAGTTCCTACTCCGAAACTGGAGCTAACCTGAACGAAAAATTCACTGGGTCAGGAAGGTATTTTTCAAAGTCTGAAGGGTCTGTCCTAATATTACGGCTCAAGTTTTCTCCTACCGAACTGAAGTATTCATTGAATCCTTCAGCGATCTGCTTCGGTTCTGTTGTTGGTGTACCGTTAAATATCATATGTTGCGGGGGTTCATCTCGTTTGTTTCTGTTTAATATTGTATTAATAAAGTTCCAGGTTTTCCTCATGTTCAGTTAACTTAGATTTGTGATAATTATTCTTCGCATTCTTCATTGTGCGCGTTAACATTTGTCTATAATTTTTTAAATAGTCTCCATAGGTGATTGGCCATTTTGCAGCTTTCTTTTGTAATTAATTTTTAATGTTTATAGAATTAGTGATTGCTGGTGTTATGTATGGCTTATTGAGGTATTTTTATCTTTATTTTAATCTCACGTTTGGGACAGTATTCGTCAAAAATTATTTTAACATTTTGCATATACGAATTAATGTAAAATTGATGTCATTTGTTAGGCTTGAGCGCCAGTTGTATTCCTTTAATGCAGTTTTGAGTTTGCTAGGTTTTCTGTTGTGGGTGACCTTGTGGTTTTAGTAATGTGATTATTTAATTGATTTACTTGTAGATCGGGGTAAATAAATTTACTAGTAACTGGAAAATTATCCGTAATTTCCGTAAAAAATATGCTACTCGAATTATAGTACTCAATAATATGTGATCTAATAGAGTGGCACTATCATTAGTTATACGTGTAGGTTTTGTTATAGTTGGATAGTACATATGTAGTACATAATATGTGATCTAATAGAGTGGCACTATCATTAGTTATACGTGTAGTACATATGTAGTACATAATATGTGATCTAATAGAGTGGCACTATCATTAGTTATACGTGTAGGTTTTGTTATAGTTGGATAGTATATATGGGAATACATTAGAGTTATAAAGTTGTGTACTGGATTATGCTGATAATTTAAATGGTTCAAATTAAAATCTCCCATAATATAACAGGGAACGCTTCGGTTGGTTGAGATTGTTTCTAATATTTCGTTAAATGAGTCATAGAAGAAGGTGAATTGCGAATTGGGGGGTCTGTATATCATACCGACAAGGAATGTATTAGTTTGGTGTTTAACTTCTATAAAGAGTGTCTCTAAGTGAGGCAATAGCTTAGTAAGGTCCTGTCGGAGCGTCGCTTATATGTGATCCCATACAAATATTGCTACACCACCCTGTTTGGTGTTTTTATTATTAAAGTACGAACGATAATTAGGAATATCATATATATCACATATATTATCATTAAGACGAGTTTCACACAAACCAATTATGCTCATTTTATTTTCAAGTTCTGAGAGACACTGATCTTTAAAATCATCTATGTGCAATGGTAAGCTACGAATATTAAAGGATAATAAGCTGAAGGTACATAGCGGGAGCTCAACTTGACGATCACCTAAAAATACATAATTGCAGTTTGGCTCATTTACATTGCTGTTTGTGAGGTCGAAATTGTTAGAAGTGTCACAGTCTCGATACGTGTAGTCGTCCAAATGAAATGGATTGAAAACGAGTTCGTTAAGAGTTTCTAACGGATAGTTGTGTACATTTGGATTAAATAATCTTAGAAGGTCTCTGTTATATAATTCGAAAAATGGGAAGATTTGAGGGGAATAAGACATTTATAATTAGGTTAAAAACACAGTTATTTGATAGGCATAATTATAAGGTATAGGTATGAATGCACGAGTTTCAGTATTATTTTTTGCGTAGATTCATTTGATTTTTCTTGGTACTGTTGCTATTTCTACCGTTGCTCCTGTTTTTGTTGATGTTGTTCCTGCCAATGGCTCTGCATGTCGGAGTGAGGGTATTCTCAGAGGGGCCAGCCACCACCACAGGCGTGGCGGGGGGATCCCGCAGGGGAGGCGGCAGCGAAAGTCCATCCCCGCCACCAGACGCCTCCACAGGGGCAGATCCGTCCATTGGCGGGGCCGACGACGGGGCCGCAGTCCGCGGGGTGGACCCCGCAAAGGACGGCGACACAGCAGCCGCCGACGGTACAGGTCCCTCCACCCGGTCCCCAGGCCCAGCAGTCCCCTCTACCACCCGCACCACGTCACCAACACCACCAGCAGTGGGCCCCGACATACTTCCAGATACTGACTTTTCTTTGATTACTAACTTTGTATGGCGGAAAAAGGCAATCTTGCCGTCTTGTCGGGCTTTCTTGAGCTGTGGCATTTGTTCTTTTATTAAAGCTTGGGATGCAGGACACAGGTCTTCATTAATATAGATTTTTGTATCACGTAATTTGTTAGCATTTCTCTTCACTGCTTCCCGGTCTGCGAAAGATGAAAATCTGACCACTATGGTGCGAGGCAGGTTACCGTAGGGCTGTCCGACGCGATGGGCACGTTCGATGTTGACGGGGGGCAGCTGCAGCTTATCCACAAACCACACCCTTACCAACTCAGCCGTCTGCTCCCAGGTCTTGCCGCTCCGCCGCTCACCCAATCCAACAATCCGCAGGTTGTTTCTCCGGCTGTAGTCTTCTTGGTAGTTTGTTTGTTGTTGGAGTTCATTTATATGAGATTTGAGCTCCTCATTATGTTGTAGTAGTTTGCCAATACTCTTCTTGTCTTCTCTCTTCGCTGTTGTTAGTTCATTAACTTCTTTCTTTAAGTCACCTACTTCTTGCTGGGTATATTCTAAGCTTCGTGTAACTTCTGAGACTTTCTTTTCTAGTGAATCAATTTTGGAGTTAAGTTGAGTCACTATTATATCTGTGGCATGGCGGTAAGCATTCTCTTGCGATTCGAGAAGTAGCTTGATAACTGAGGTCTCCATTTTATGAAGCTTCGTTCCGTGTGTGTTGTTGTGCTTGGTCAGGAGGTAAAACAACCACGTGTGTCCAGCTCCGCTTCCAGTCGAAGACTGGGAAACGGACGTAGCACTGTCCGGAATTTGTGATTAAGTAGAAAAGTTAAATTATGCTCTCTTTCTACACTTCCCTACGAACTTGGACACTCAAATAATAATAACACAAATTAATAAAATCTGAGTGTTCACAAAGTATTACGTATATATAGTATAAGATATACTGTATATCTTAGGTAAACAACTATATATAACGTTAATCTGGACTTAAATCAATTAAATACCGAATACTATATATATAATTCACCTGCACAGGCGGGTGTTATATTCTTACACCACGAGAGAAAATTTGAGCAAGGAGAGTCCAGAAACGGCCTCTATGATAATGTTAAATTAAACACAATCATATTCTATATAACCTTCACAATAATTCCCAAAATTCAGTAACACAGAGACACTTAGGGTGGGGGTGCTAAGAAGAAGTGAGATCCATGAGAGGGAATCTGGTCGACGTAGGACTCGTAGTTCCTCCTTCTGTTTGGCACCAGAGGGAACTGCCGCTCTCACACACAACTAGAGAAGGTTACTTCTAGCTCTTCTAACACACCTCCGTGTCATCACACTCGTTGAACTTTTTATAGAGAAATTGGCTAGCCCTATTCGGAAGTAACTCCGACACTGGTATATACCCACTGATCGCGCTTAAAACTAGTGGAAGGTATTGCCTCGTGTTTGCCTATCAATCATATATTTCGGGTAGGTAATATTCAGATTATAAATTGAGTCTTGATTAATTAATTTAGGAATAGTAGGGGCATGTGGATTTCGATCTTTTAATTATTGTGAAGTTAATAATTGCCTTAAAAATATAATTGACATAGGAATACATGGATATTGTTATTCTTTATTTCTTAAAATTAAATTCATATTTTCGAAAGCTTGCATGGTTGCAGGATAAATGTTTTGCATTGATTTGTAATTCCCTCTATTTTCAATGTTGTATGCAAAGCTTTCGTTACTCTCTGTTGATCTGTTATTGTTGATACAGGTGATCTTCCGCACTGTAGAGGTGGTTCTTCTGGTCACGTCTGTTGAAATAGAACATCAGATGTTGATGAGAAATTAGCAGAAACTCCTCTTCATTATAATCCAAATCCGGTTCCTAGGTTGGATACGCCTTTGTCCCGTCTTTGACCTTGTGATTGGCCCGGAATAGGCCCAGGTGATTGGTCCGGAAGTAGGGCATGCTTGATGAGGGGCCCGGTAGTTCCCGTGGGTCTCTGTAGAAGGCGTTGATTTATAGTGGTAGACTGTGTTGCTTCATGACACCATAGAGGACGTTGGTTAATGATGGTAGACTGCGTTGTTTCTTTTTCAGCTTGTGACTGTGCCCTTCGCTTCGTTCTTTTCCTTTCCTTAATGTTGGCTAGTCTGGCTCTTGTTTGTTGTGTCTCCCCGTGGTTTGTAAGGACATCTGATGGGGTTACTAAATTGGCTTCTTGCAACCCCGTCATCTCATTGATTATTGATTCTGATTTATTTCACCATTGTAACCATTCCTAATTCACTGTCGTCTGTGTTCATGCATTGTTTGGGACTCAGGAAAATCAATACAAGTTTTGTAAGTCTTGCTTGCAAGCAAGAGTCACATGACTGGCTGGCTGTGTGTTATTTGTCTTGTTGGTTATACCGACCACACGCCAAGACATCAAAACTTTCTCTAGCGCAGTTTTAAGTGGTTTTTAAGCCTTAGAATAGCCCTTAGCGGCTAAGAGGCCACCTGGGGCCCACGGGGGAAATGGCTAATGTCCTCCAAGAGTGCACCTGGGCATGGAGGGTTAAGTGCAGAATAATTATTTTTTGTAGGAATCATTCCTAATATTAATTTTTCCCGATAATCATTTGAGATTTCATGGTTAATGTTTCAATAATATTGTAGTATTGCCTTCCCTCTATCTTATGATGCATAGTAAGTACGGTTAAGAGGATAATTATTGTAGGGGTAGAATAAGCAATAGGAAACATTTACCTCAGCTTCTGCAGTTGTCTTTGAGTGAGTTGTGGGCAGATAACTATTTTTGGAGAGGTAATTATGTGATTAAGATAATTATATTTCGAATACTAACCGGTAACCCCCGGACTTGAAAAAGTTACTTAAGTAATGCCCGTTGAATGAGAGGGGTTTACGTGAAAACTGGAGGGGCTGGCATAATGATGCACAATGATGAATACTACTGCTCTCATGTGAGCCCGTCATACAATCAAGCGGAATTCAGGATACCTCGGGCAGCACACACGTTGGCCTATCACACTCAAGTAGACTTTAAAATACCTCGGGCATCACACATGTTGGCTTACCAAACTCAGGTAGACTTCAGGAGACCTCGGTCATCACATGCATTGGCCTACCACACAATCAGGCAAATTCAGGCTACCTCACGCATCCCACACTTTGGCCTACCACACTTAGGTAAATTTCAGGATACGTCGGGCGGCACACATGTTGACCTACTACACTTAGGTAGATTTCAGGGTATCTTGGGCAGCACACACATTGGCCTACTACACTCAAGTTGACTTCAGGATACCTCGCGTAGCACACACGTAAGCCTCTTACACTCAGGAAGACTTCAGGACACCACAGGATCTAAATTGTCGCTTCATACACGGGAGAGTGTGACTTCCATTCTCGTAACGTCCTCGGTAGTTCGGCATCCACTGTTCACTCAAATGCAGGAAATAATCATCTGAGTCTAAAGATATATGTAAATTCAGCTCCTGCATCTATCCACACTATAAGGGTAAGACTGCCTATCGACTAGATTGACCGGGAAGAGGGCTAAAACATTAATTTTCAAAAGTTTGCTGTAGGTCATGTCTAGTATCAGATTATGGTAACTTCTGAGGAGGTGGGAGGAGCAGGGTTGGTGCTCGTGGCGAGTCTCGTTTCTCTTTATTTTAAAATCAGGGATTCCCCTGGCAGTTAGGGTGGTGGGCTTAGTAACTCAGGCTGGCCAATCAGCTGTCATGGTTTCATTATTGCCGTCTCGTGCTCCGGTTTGGTATGGACGTCGTGGGTGTGTGCTTGCTTAGGTAAATGTAGGGGCTTCAAGTCTCAGGTACAGTCACAATCGCTAAAAGTAAGCCCCCATCAACTCAAGAAACATTGGTATCCTGAGTCTTTCTAGATGACAGGCAAATGTGGCAACGAAACACACGAACTCACCCCACTCCGATTTAGCACAGGTGGCTCGAACAGCAAAATAAACCCTCTATGGTTGTGATGTATCAACGTTAGTTTTTGCTTTCCATTGCAAGCAGTTCTTTAAAGATCAGCCAAAATATAATATTGCACACAATAATTCACAAATAAATATATCATACAGATATATTTAGCTTGAAACGAATGAAATTCGAATTAATTCGAAAAAATCCTCAAACTGTCCGAAGCCTACAAGTTCAAAATATAATAGACTGTTTAAACAATACTATTTATAGTAACAAGACACTATTTTTTAACGATTGCCAAAATACAATAGATAAGAAAAAAGATTGGCCAACTATATTCAATCCAAGCTACAGTATATCGCAACCCGAAGTCACAAGCTCGATTCGAGTCCTTCCGAAATATAAAGCTAAATTATTATACCCCGGGTAATTCTATTTCGTATTTTTAAACCTTGCTAAGGTGCTTTCCTTTCCTAAATATATAATTTAAAGAAAGTTAAACAGTTTTAATGTGTTATAAATTGGCTTAGTCTATTCATAATCAGGAAGATCATCATTTGTTTGTGCTAATTTCGTCCGTGACGGATTAGGGAAGCCTTTTTGTGAGTTTTAATAAAATAGCAGTAATTTCTGAATAACACAATCCATCATGCAGTACATGTCTACTATTTGCGACAATACAAAACCTGCCCAATACCTGTCGACTGTCGTAGGTAAAACGAAATGTTGCATATTATTTAATGTATGCACACTCAAAACAGTATTTTCCTACTCCATTCATGAGTGATTATTCCTGCATGTTAAGTGATCACCGTATCGAGTTGTTTATCCTTCCCTCTCACTTTCTCTAACCCAGCAGTGTTGCAAAAATATAATTAACACTTATCCAATCTAACATAATTGTAGTGAAGTATATAATATATATATATATATATATATATATATATATATATATATATATATATATATACAGTATATATGTATTCTGTATATGTGAATGAGGGAGACGAAAGGAAGAAATGCCTGTTACGAGTGCGTCCCCCAGAGTTAACCTGGGAACGGCACGGAGACTCTTACGAGGGTTTACTGGGCTAAAGCGACGGGACTCTTAACATCCAAGGTCTAAAAAAAAGCCTTTTAACAGACCCCAGTTACTCTTAAAACAAAGGAATATGTGATTAAGTGAGATAATTCCCCTCCCTACCTCTATCACTCCTCCACATTTGTCCCCCCCCCCCCCTTCAATTATCACCTATTTATCCTCTTATTCCCTTGTTTATCTGTTTATTTACAGCGCCAATATCTCCCACCCGGTTTCAAGGTCATCTGGGACGCATATAGAGATCGTGGCAAGAGAGAGACAGCACTAGCGAGACATCAGTCTGGCTTCAGGCCTCGAAGGGGGAGGGTGTATGTCTCGTGCGCCTCTTACCTCATGACTGGACAGTCGGCAATAATTCGCCTTTTTCACCCCCAAAATACTATTCCTACTTGGTTTATTGCTGTTGCATGTCAATATCTTCATATTAAACATAAAATAGGCGCATATGAATAAGTAATAACGATATTTATCAGATAATGACGATTTTAGGCGGGAATGAACCAAATTATGCTCGCTTGGCGGACACTTTTAAATACCAATGGCGCGCGCGCTTGCCGAGTAAAGGGTGTTAGGGCCAATATCAAGGAACGGTCGGTCAAGCCCAACAATTTTACCTAACTGTATTCATATATATTCAAGTATATTATTATAATATTTGTTTCTATTATTATTAACTCAAATTTTATTTGTGTATTATGATTATTCTTGATATTGGTATTATCATTTTTTTTTTTTTTTTTTTTTAAAGACCTCCGTCTACGTATTGTGAAAAACCTGTTATCCTCCGGCAAATTGTGGGGTTGAGTGAGTGAAGGGGGGGACAGTGAATGAAGGAGGATGCATGTTTTTCATAATACGTGTTGCTAGCCCCAAACGCGCGAGCAACTGTGGCTTTCAACCATCCGACTCATCCCCTTTTATTTATGTGCATCACACATGTTGCATACAAATAAAGTTTATGTTTTGTTTTACCCTACTGTGGAAAGACTACGGATACACCACTCCTGCCCGGGCCTCACACAGTGGCATGACCCAGTCCTGTCGAACTGAGCTCATGACGCTGGTAGCATTGCCCCGGAGGATAGCCATCCCTAGTCTTTGCTTGAGCCAGAGGGTTTCCCGGGGTTCTCCTGAAACTTCTCTGATTTTACGGCCTATTTCATTCACCATCTTAAGGGTGGTAGGGCCGAAGACTCCCGAAGTTTCGAATGCCCGGGGCTCGAACTGATGATTTCTGGCGATGGCTTGATATTTTTCTCGCTTTTTATTTTCTGCTATCCGGGCGGCTTCACCTGCTTGGTCGGCGTTTCTGGCGATGTTGGTTGTGGAGAAAGTGTCAACACATGTGGCATCCCACACGAGGCACCGGCCATTCTTGTAAGGGAAAGTGGTCATCCCATCTGGCCGTTTGCCGTCTTCTCTGTGGAGTCCATGTTGTTCGAGGATTGATGCACGGTTAGCACTCTGTAGGGCCCGTTTTATGACATCATTTAGTGCTGAGTGTCTTGGCAGGCGGCCTGCGTTGTAATTACATGACAAGGCATGGTGACCTTGAGCATCCATCCACCCACCACACTTGCAAGTGTGTGGGTGACAAACTGCCGCACCCACTCTGAGCGCGATGGCAACCCGGAGCGCTTCAGCATCCAAGTGAGTTCCAAGAGGTGGGATGGGGATGGCGTGTAACCACAAGCCACTCTCCGAACGGGCGGCTGCCTGGAGGCGTGCTTTTGCAACCTGGTCTGCATTGGTTAGATTTTCTTGAGTTTTCTTCGCCGAGATGGTATCCCATGCTTTCTGCTTGCTCCTGGAGGTACCCTGAGGCTCCTCCTCTACTCCTGTACTTCCCTTCCAGGTGTTAATCGCTGCTGTTACGTCCCCATGAAGTGTCATTCCGGGTTGAGAAGAAAGGATGTACAATACGAGGTCGTTGGTCGCGATAACGGAAGAGATAAAGGCTGGGGAGGCAATATCCGAGGCTCTCCGTATGCCCAAGCCCCCGAGGCGGACAGGAAGGGTGGCTTGTGTCCAGGCCCGTTCTTTAAATTCCATGTTGGTGATGCTGGTCACTGCTTCTCGGATTATGCTGTCTAATTCTTGGAGGCCACCATTGTTCGTGTAAGTCATCGATGTGCGCAGGAGGTATTGGAGTTTTGGGATGGAGAAACAGTTCTTGAGCAGGGCCAGAGCTGAGTGGGCATCGATGTGTATCAGGCGACTCACGAGACGTTGAAGCTCCTCCTTTTTAACTTGAAGTGCTGGTGGGATTGCTGCCAGAGTTAGTGGGGAACCTAATAGGGTTTGCTGGTGCTCCTGAAGGATCTTTACATCTGGCAATATGTTTCGAAACAGGGCCTGAGTCTCTTCTCCTTGTTCACGTGTGTGGTTGAGGAGGACAAGTTCACATTTGGTGTCATTTATCACTAGCCCGGCCTGGCCGAGGTCAGTTACGATGTTATTTAGGTCGGTTAGAACGTTCTCTACTGACCCACCCAAGGTTGCATCGTCCAGGTACCATACATTCAGTTCTGACCTTACTTTGTTAGCTGCTGCATCCACCCCTATTGAGAAAAGAGCAGGACCACCTGGATCTCCCTGCTGTAACCCGGTCGCTGATGGGATTACCGTCTCGCCAAAAACAGGATTGAAGGTTTGGAATAAGCCTGCCAAAGTAGGGGGTACAGAGTGGGGATGTGTTCTTGAGCTGCACGGAGGAAGACATCCCTGCGAATGCTGTTGAATGCGTTCCGCATGTCAATCTTTAGAAGCACTCGTTTTTCTTGGGCTTGGCTGAGGTAGGTGCGGGTTGCGTGTACAGCAGCTTCACACCCCCCGGGAGTTCCGAAACCTAGTTGAACTGGTCTTAAGTGTTGACCTAGGCCATTCGAGAGTGGTTTCAAACCCACCTTTGTGGCAAGGCGGCGGAAGGTGTTCCCTACTGCTATTGGGCGCACTCCGCCATCTTTTTTTGCCAGTGCACAGAGTGATGCCCCCAAAAAAAGGGGTATGGCACAGTCGGGTACTTCCCCTCTTAAAACCATGTTGATGAATTTGGTGAGGGTTTCCAAGAGTGCCTCCCCAGCAGCTCCTGATCCCTGACCCAAGAGGCCTTTGAGGTGGGCGGGTCGGACACCATCTGGGCCCGCGGCTGAGCCTGCTGGGAATGAAGTCACTGCGGCAACCACCAGCTCCTTCGTGACAACTAAAGGTTGGCGCATCTGGTCATTTGGGGCAGGGGGGAGGTTTAGGTCCCTAGGTGTAGGTGGGTGCTTTTCTTGTAGGGCTTCAACAACTTCGGTGCCTTGACCAGCAAAACCTTCTGAAGAGGACAACAGTCTGACGGCCCCTTTGATGTCACTATCCGCCAGCTTCGCCGCGACCCTCTTACGTAGCTGTTCAGCCTCTTCCTCTTCCTTGTCCTGGTGCTTCTGGGCCCTGTTTGGTTGCTGTTCGGGGGGTTCCACCAGTTTGTTTCCATCCATATACTGTGCTACTTGACGTTTCACTCTGGTGGCTAGTGAAACCTGAAGATGGTCTTGTATGTTGGTTCTGGGTGGTTTTCGGAGGTCCCCATAGGAGAAACCCAGGAGCCGTGCCCATGCGAGGGGTGTCTTGAGCTGTAGGGCCTGCTTTATGATGGTTGTAAGGGCCTCCGCCACTTGGATTCTGGCTCCTTTAGGTACCCGGGCAAGGACCTGGATCCGCGCTTTCCATTTGGTCACAAGTTGGGTCAAGTTGGCGACCGGTGTTGCCGGTGTTGCCCCGGTTGGCTCTGCAGTGGGCCCTGGGCATGCGAGACATTACCAGTTTGGTTGTTCTCCTGATGTTTTCTTTGTCAGCTTAGCACAAGATAAATGAATAGATCTAAGACAGCCGGAACATTTTCGCGAATTCTTTCTTGCATTGGTTATTCCGCACTTAAAACACTTAGTATCTGCTAGGCCATAGTCTTCCAAGATTATCCGTTCCTCTGCCTCTACCAAGCCGTCCTCCTGATCTTCCCGTGGTGCTTCCATCTCTACCATGTCTCCCTTGTTTCAGAAACCCCGGGAAATCCCTCCTGGCAAATATCTAGATTATTGCTGTTGTTATTAATGTATAATTGGCTGGATGCATAAAAATTCACTTATCATAGTCAACCTTTCTGATGGGATATGTAAAAACCAAAAAACAAAAACAAAACAAAAAACATCACATATCATAGTCAACCTTTCTGATGGGCAATTGGCCTGCTTCTCCTAAAGCTAAGTGGTTAAATGTATAAATCCTCTGCATTGGGCACCGGTACAACTAAAAGATCTAACTGATTGAAGGGAAGCATGCCAATTATATCCTATGATTACTAACACTGGCGACGCCACCCTGATGTTGAGTATTAATAAATGCTTAGGATATTAATAATGCTGTCAACATCAAGATAGGGAGAGAGCCAGAGAGTGAGGGAGAGCCAGGATCTGAGTGGGTAACCGAATCTAGGGCAGCAGTTATGGAAAAATGCTTAAATTGTACAAAATGTTAAGAGAGAGAGAGAGAGAGAGAGAGAGCAGGGGCGGGGGCGAGGGAGAAAGAAAGCGAGCTGGAGAGGGGGCTGGCCTGGTTGGGTATGAAAGATGTTAGAGAAAAACAAATAACTAAAATGATAAAAAGCGATCTGAAGTTATAGAAAACCAAAAAAATAATAACAATGAGACGGTTAAGTGCGGTGATTGAAAGTGGATGGAAAGATGTTAAGGATAAAAAGGAGAGAGAGAGAGAGAGAGAGAGAGAGAGAGAGAGAGAGAGAGAGAGAGAGAGAGAGAGAGAGAGAGAGAGAGAGAAAATGAAAATGGACCTTGTAGCAAGTATTTCCTAAATGGTTAGAGAGAGGGAAATTAAAATGGACCTTATAGCAAGTACTTCATAATGGTTAGAATTGTTTGAGAAGTTGAAAGACCGAGGGTCAGGTCCTTGGGGTAGATGGAAGATGAGGCCTATGGTGGGGAACCATAAGGGTGAAACTGCCTGCCCTATAAACGGTTACTTCACTCACCTTGTGGTTACTGCTGGAGGTTTATGGTGCCTGGGCAGGGCTGGGCTAGTGCCTGACGGCTCCTTGTCCCTTAACTTATACTGGTAATAACACTCTCAAGATTAAACTAAATATGCTTTGTGGGCGATGTTTAAACAAGAAACCACGTTCTGTTTACTATGTGCCGCAACACCGTATCATCGCCGATCTTCTGATACGTATATGGGTCACTTAGCCCCACGATACCCCTCCGAAAATCCCCTCGTTTGAGGACCTCAACCGACCCGTGTGCTCTCACTGTGCTCTCACTCACTCGAACCTAGTGATTTGTTGTTATATGATAACTTCTATTGTTAGACAAATTGCACTGATCAAAAATATATATCCTATATTTGAGGTACGGAAGATTATATTAACCACTTAGGCATGACTATAAATCATGGTGCACCTTCCTTAATCAATGCAATGGGTTTGCTTCAACAAATCTAAATGAATAAATGTTCAAATCCTTGGCACTTAGCACCGATATATTCTAATTTGTCCTACTAATTATATGAAAACCCGCGAATGGTATCAAGTATTTCAATTGGTATGAATTGTTTAACTAGTGGTGGCTAGCAAGCTGCATATTCACATACCGTGTTTTCTCTTTAATTTTTATTTGAGAAAGAGAGAGAGAGTGTGTTACTAAAGTCTAAGTAGATTTTTTACTATATATTATCTTTCCATTAGCCACTTAAACAGCTTCTCTCATATGTGTGACTGAAGTTGAGTGTAGTTTCACTTGTCATTATTATCATGTAAACTCATTTAAATAACCCATGTGGATGAAATTATACAACAGAAATGCCCATATTTATGCAAGCAAATCTATCAAAGATATTGTTGAAGGTCAATGTGATATAAAAGTATATACTGTATATAGTTGACAAGATAGGACACAACCACCTACAGCCAATCAGCAGCACCAGCTGAGTAAGTTGCCATCCAGGTGTCCCTGCATTTACCCAGATAACTTTGGAAGGACTATAGAGTTACAAATGATCTGTTTGGCAGTATAAATACCAATACTACCAACCAGCAAAGTCAAGCAGTTACCAGGGAAAACACTGGACACTGTTTGTGTTAGACATTATATAAATATATGTGCTATTTTACAGGAGTGAGTGGGTGGTGGGCGCCATCTCATACAGCACACTATGGAAAGAGAAAGGCTTACTTGTGCCAGTAGGTTGTGAGAGTGAAATAGTGGGGAATATAGGGAGGCCACACTCTAATGGCCCATTGCCTTCACAAATCACAACTATCGGTAAAGAAGAACAAAACAAGAATGGTGCAAAATAAGAAGGCAGATATATCTATGGGAAGTGGATACCACTAATCCTCGATCCAATATATCCCGCTCATCACCAACTAAAGCAACCTTCATACACCACAGCCAATACAACCATTTCCACCACATAATCCAACTCTACCACCACCACCACAAGCACCCTAAGCTTCCAGTGTTTGGCCTTGATTGCGCTTTCACTGTGGAGGGTGTGGCGGTATATATTTCGCATATCGAGAGAGAGAGAGAGAGAGAGAGAGAGACAGAGAGAGCGAGAGAGATAGAGAGAAAGATGTACAGTAGGAGGAGGCTAGGTAAATGAACACCAAAGTAATTGACCAATAACTACATGTTTTGGACTATATACAACTTGGGGCCGTAACAATCCATATGTAACAGAGAGA
The DNA here is from genome assembly GCA_032716605.1 of Paralithodes platypus. NCBI lineage: Eukaryota > Metazoa > Arthropoda > Malacostraca > Decapoda > Lithodidae > Paralithodes > Paralithodes platypus. The sequence continues at coordinate 10,883,915 of CM064537.1, read as the reverse complement.
CATCAGTGTTGGAGTTTGCATTGCATTTATATTATATTTACCAATACTTGTTTAAATATACTTATGTATGTATTTAAAGCATGTTTTAGCTTATACTGCAGCTAGTTATAAACATCTACAACATTAAATTAGTCATTGTTCGAAAGTCACAAATTACCAATTAGTTATGGTGCTGCGGGGTACACCGTTTAATTTCATTCGGTATTTTGGCCATTGCTGCAGTGATTTGTATAATGTTGTGATTTGCTTTGAGAGGAGTTTAAGATCCTTGCGTCAGTGGAGATCACTCGTGTGTGTGTGTGTGTGTGTGTGTGTGTGTGTGTGTGTGTGTGTGTGTGTGTGAGAGAGAGAGAGTGTGTGTGAGAGAGAGAGAGTGTGTGTGTACTGCAATTATTATATATTTGTTCAATATTTTAATGTTCAGACTAATTTAAAAGCTCTTTGCCCCTCACGACTTCTATGTAACCTTCAAAGAAGTAAGAAACGTGATATGTCATTATGTATGTATGCAGTCACATTTTAATAGGCAGAGCAAGGGTAACTTGTGTACCAGAAACGTTCCCTTTTTCTGTGTTTGATAAAGCGCTTGATCATCAAAGCTTGCTAAACGATGTTGACGAATATTGACTAACAATGTACATTTGAGGATAACAAACCTTGTACACATGGTATGGAGTGTGGGTTGTAATTTACCATCGTGCTAGGTCTTGCGCAATTCTTACAACATTAGAATATAAGTATGTATGTATGTATGTATATACTCTGGCACCTTCCCCAGTTTTCCTTTTTTTATGGGGGTGGCCGACTCGAGACAGAGCCAGAACAGGGACATCACAACATATCAGAAAAACAAAAAAATTTGTTTACACACATCTAGGTCGCCCAGGAGAAATACCCAGAAACCCAGGCCCATTTGGGGTCCCCAGCAAAAGATTCTCAGGTCCCAGATCCCCCGGAGAGGTGCCGATTTCCGTAGACAGACCCGCAGCGAAGCTTTACACCACAAGCCCACCCACCATGTTTCCAGGCGCACCCTTCATTACCACCGGCTCCCCGGGCCAGGCACCTGATGGACTACTATCTAGTCCAACTGACGCATGACCCTCTCTCCCAAACGACTGCGTTTACATTCATCTATTCACAAGCATTCTCCATTCATTCATGTTTATTACCACTTCCTTTGCCTGATCTATAGTCATTTCTACAACCAGCCTACTCTGTTCCGCAAGGATGGCACTCATCTAAACCCTGTGGGTTCAGCACGCATGGGTCGTCTCCTACACGAAGCAGTCCGCAGCCATGGATCAAAAAAACGCCATCCGAGAAGAAGCAGCAGTGACATAAATCATCCAACGCCAAGAAAAAAACAGAGGCAACCGAGGACCACCAGCGATAAGGACCGGAGACAGCGAGGACCGAGGACAGCCATGAACATAAATGTAGATCCGACAAGAACCAAAAATATTATTGAAGCGCGTTCCGTGAGTTCTAAAATAACAAATTTAAAGGTTTTCTATGCAAACGCTCGTAGCATACGCAATAAATTTTCAGATTTAGAGGAGCTAGTGTTTACAGAAAATTATGATGTGATTGGCATAACAGAATCTTGGCTCAATACAGAAGATAGAGACTTTTTAGCAGAGTATTCACTTCCCGGTTATGTAATGTTTGAGAAAAGCCGAATAAATCGAAATGGAGGTGGCGTTTTACTTTATATCAAAGAAAGTCTTAACCCTACCCTCTTGTCAAAACCTCAAATTGTGAACGTCGACGCATCTTTTGTGCTAATAAAGAATAATAAAGGTACCAAAATAATACTTGCATTAATATACAGACCTCCAGCTCAATCAGTGCAAACTGACCGAGAAATTTACGAACAAATTGCAGATATAAGTAACTCGCAAGATACCGTAATTTTTGGTGACTTTAATTTACGTGTGACCAAGTGGGGCGATACTCTTACTTCACACTCCGGACATGACTTGTATACGAACTTGCAAGAGAGTTCGCTTTATCAATTTGTTGGAACGCCGACCCGTGGTAATAACGTTCTTGACATTGTACTTGCAACAAAAGAAGAATTAATAGAGAATTTGAATGTTGGTGATGAATTCAGTAACAGCGACCATCATACGATAACTTTCACTTTAAAGTTTACTAGTAACGAACCAAATAGTAGCATCGAAAAAGTCCCTAATTTCAAGAAAGCAAACTTCCATAAACTTAGAGCTATGTTTAAAGAAACTGACTGGAGCTTTTTAATTCACAATAACGACATAAATACATCTTGGAAGTTATTCGAAGCCACTTACCTAAAAGCAGTGCAAGACTGCATACCATCGAAAACTCGGCGTCCAGGCCATAATAATAAGCCCAAATGGTGGAATAAAGATATTTCAAACTGCCTGCTTGCTAAAAAATTTGCTAATGATAGATTAAAATCCTCACAAAATGACGAAGAACGGCTGAAATTTGTAGAGCTACGACGCAAAGCCAAAAAGTTAATTAAGCAAAGTAAAAAGACCTTAGAGTTACATATTGCGAATCAAAGTAAAACAAACCCGAAAGAATTCTATAGTTATATCAGAAAGAAAAAAGTAGTTACTTCAACTGTTGGACCGTTAGTCGATGAAAATGGAGAATACACCAAAGATGAAGAACAAATGAGTAATGCCCTCAATACCTTCTTTGCATCAGTTTTTACAACAGAAGACCTCAGTGATATCCCTACACCATCGCCGATTCAGATTGATAATTCAGATGTTTTAAGCAATATCACCGTTACAGAGAGAGAAGTATTGAATTGTTTAGATAAACTCAAGGTAAATAAAACGCCTGGACCTGATACAATCTCGCCTAGAGTTCTAAAGGAAGCTAAGGATGAGCTCTCTAAACCACTGACATTACTATTCAATAAATCCTTGCAGTCTGGAACTATGCCCGATCAGTGGAAGCTAGCCAACGTAACACCGATATTCAAAAAAGGCAGCAAATCCCTATCCAGTAACTATCGTCCAATTAGCTTAACCTCAGTTGTATGTAAAATGCTAGAAACTGTCATACGAGACAGACTCGTAAATCACTTAGAGGAAAATAACATACTTAAAGATACTCAACACGGCTTTCGTAAAAAACGTTCCTGTTTAACAAACCTCTTAGACTTCTTCCACGATATCCTCAACCTCTACGATGAGAGTAAAGCTGTAGATATTATATACCTTGATTTTCAAAAGGCCTTTGACAAAGTTCCCCACAAACGTTTACTGCTAAAACTAAAAGCGCATGGAATACAAGACGGTGTGTTGAAATGGATAGAAAATTGGCTCAGCGACAGAAAGCAAAGAGTAGTCATAAACGGTAAGGCATCAAAATGGACCAATGTAAGTAGCGGGGTACCCCAGGGATCGGTACTAGGACCAATTCTCTTTCTAATTTACATCAACGACATAGATGAGGGTCTCACCTGTACAATCTCAAAATTTGCTGACGATACAAAAATTGCAAATAGCGTACTCTCGAAAGAACAAGTTGACGATATGCAACACAATCTAGATAAATTGTCATGTTGGGCCCAAATTTGGCAAATGAGTTTCAATGCGGATAAATGTAAAGTACTACATATCGGATACCTAAATGAGAAAGCAAACTATTCGATGAATGGCACTAAGCTTAAGAATGTAAACAGAGAAACCGATCTGGGAGTAACAATATCGAGTAACCTAAAACCGAGTCAACAATGTTCAGAAGTTGTTAAGAAGGCAAACAAAATAATTGGCTTTATAGGCAGGTCATTTGAGCATAAATCCAAAGAAGTTATCCTAACCCTTTACAATTCCTTAGTCCGCCCTCTTCTGGAATACTGCGTTCAATCCTGGTGCCCTTATTACCAAAAAGATATAAACAAGCTAGAACGAGTTCAACGTAGAGTTACCAAAATGATACCTAGCCTAAAGAACAAACCATACGAAGAGCGTCTTAGAGAATTAAATCTATTTCCTTTAACCCAGCGCAGATTAAGAGGCGACTTAATTCAAGTGTTCAAAATCATCAAAGGCATCGACAATATGAACTGTAGTAAGTACTTCACTATCGACCAATCTAATTACACGCGGGGAAACGGTTGCAAAATTATTGGTAAATCTTTTAACTCGCACGAATCTAAGAATTTCTTCTTCAATCGAGTTGTCAACTTGTGGAATGGGCTTCCCCGAAACGTTATAGACTGCATCACCGTTGATTCATTTAAACTCCGCCTAGACAAATATCTCGCATCAAACCCGCGACCGACTGCGTTTGTAAATGAATAACTTTATTTTATCCCCCCCCTCAGTTACTAACCCATCTGTCCCCTACTAACTTCCTAATCCTGCCACGGACATTAGTTCCAGGGCAGTAATTCCCTTTCCAATGTTCCCTTACCCACTCTAAACCACTGTTTGGACACTTGATCCTCAGTGTTTTGGAGGACAAGCAACCTAGAAGGGTCACTGGATCTGTTGTTGCTTGATTTCCTTTGTACTCCTTTGTACTCCTTTGTACTCTATCATTCAAAGCTTGTCTTACACAGTCTCTCCATCTCAATGGGGGGTCTTCCTGCCCTTCTATCTCCCCGTGTATCTGACTCACATAATCTCTTTGTAAGCCTTTCATCTTCCATTCGTTTACTTCTGCTTTTCCCGCTCTCACCCGTTTCACTGCTTCTTTCACCTCATTTTCCTCAATCCTTTCATTCATTCCCTGCCACCTGCGTGGCCTGGGTAACCTATCTCCATCAACCACTGCTTCAATCACTGCTTCTCTTCCATCTCTTGCATTTAGCAAAGATTCAAAATACTCGGCGTATTTTTTCCTCACTTCAACTGGTTCCACTAGTAATTCTCCATTTGCATCTTTCACTGACTCGTTGACTATCCTCCTTTCCTTACTCTATTTACCTCCTTCCAGAACATCTTCTTTCGTTCTTCAAAATTCTCACTCAACCTTTGACCCCACCTTTCGTTTGCATATTTTTTCGCTTCTCTAATTTTCCGTTTTGCCTCTCTCCTTTTCTCCTTGTACCTCTCCCATACCTCAACACTACCATCCTGTAAAACCCTCTCAAAACACTGTCTCTTCTCCTCAACTGCCTTTTTCACCGTATCATTCCACCACTCGTTTCCCTTCCTGATACCTCTGCCTCCTACTTTCCTCTTACCGCATACTACCGCTGCACTTTCTTTCACTCCTCCTTCACTTAAACTGTTACCATTCAACCTCTACTTCTCTCTCTTCCATCTCTCTCACTTCCATCCACTTTTCATTTAGTCTTTCCTTGTACTCCCTCTCTTTTTCACTCTTCTCTAATTCACTAACTTTTATTACCTCTCTTACTTCACGCTTGTCTCTTATTCTCCTGTAACTCTTAACTCTTAGCTTTCCCTCCACCAGGTAATGATCCAACATGCCCTCCGCCTCACCTCTCATCACATTCACATCCAGCAGTCTACACAACCTTTCCCTTGTCACCAGCACATAATCCATCAATGCCCTCTCTACAATCCCTCCCCTCACAAGTCTATGCCAGGTGTATTTATGTATACGCCTTTTTTTGAAAAATGTGTTACCTACACTCAGTCTGCACTCTCCACATACATTTTTCAGTCTTTCTCCACTGTTTACACCATCCACACCAAAACTACGGACGACTCCCTCAAAAGACTCATTTCCTACCCTAGCATTTAGGTCCTCTATAACTATAACATTTTATTTTTCATCAAGCCCTTGTAGACAATCTCTCAAATCCTCCCAAAAACCCTCTACCTCGTCTAATTCTCTTTCACTTCCTGGTCCATACGCACTTACAAAAACCCACATTTCACCCTGAAACCGAATTCGCATCCACATTAGCCTTGATGACACCTCTTTCCACTCTTTTATAAACTCTCTCAACTCCTTCACAATAATAGCCACTCCCTCTTTCCCCCAGGCTCCCTCATCAGACTTTCTACCTATCACGTTTCCAAAATCCACTTTTCCCTCTCCTTTCATCTTTGTTTCATTCAGTGCAAGCACATCATACTTCATTCTTTCAAATAACTTTCCAATGTCCTCTCGAAAATAAGAAAATCATAAATTTAAATTATTACTGTGTAATTGTTTTGGATGAATGCAGGTTTAATGATTATCCGCCTGCCTTGGTGAGACAACGCTCTCATCAGCATCCGAGAAAACTTGTAAATCCAAATGTCATAGTCAATTAAGTATTGTGTGGATACATTAGATTTTGTAACATCAATATCAATAGAACAGGAGTTGGATCTTTTGAAAACTGAATGCCACTAAGATTACTTGCATTTGTTGGTGAATTTACCATAGCCTATCCCCAAATCTTACACTTTCTTTCTATATCCTACCACCTCCAAAAACTACTCTCTTACCCTTCCACCCTTCCTCCTGCGCTTAGGCCTAACTCTTTTCTTTCTCCTTGGGCTGTCCAATGTATTTATTATTTGTGTTTATCTTTTTCGAGTATTTCGCTCTGATTATATTTTGATAGTTTCTTCTTGTGTCATTAGCTTACCGTGGGGCTGTATATATATATATATATATATATATTGTGACGTGAGGAGGGAGAGAGCAGAGGAGAAAGGAGAGGAAGGTGGGAAGGAGAAGAAACAACATGGAGCGTGAAAAAACCTTATCAGCTGACGAAGTGGTAATAGCCGTGACGACCCCAGGACTAGGAATTAACCCCAATGGACCCTGGGACTGAAATCAGTGTCTTAGCGCTAATGACCATGATGACTACACGGCCAGAGGGATCATGAGAGAGAGTGACCCCCTTGTCCTAATCATAACATGGCCGCCTCGAGGGAGGGGAGAATGATCATAGGGGAATATGAAAAGATCAGTTTGCCCTGAGCCCTGGACAAGAGCAGAGGTCCCTTAGCAGCAGGCTCTACAAACCTACTTGTTCAGGGGCTCCCTCAGTTGTCCGTCTGTCTGCCTATCTGAGTAACCATCTCCGTGAGTTTAGGTGTGAAGTGACTTTTTATGGGAGAACTTATGAGACAGTTGTATATCCTATATTATACGTGTGTGTGTGTATAAGCGTATACATGTATTTGTATGTGGAGTCTACTGGGAACAATAGTGATCTATACTTTGTTCAAGGCTCTACATGAAATGGTGAGACTCTTGATTTAGTCTCATTGTGAGTGTTTGTCTGTAGGTGTTTTAATATGTGTTTGAGCTCTTAATTCCAGCACGTTTGTTCCAATTCTTGTCGTGTTGACTTATCAATGCAGTAATTAACAAGCACCGTGGTGCCCTTCTTTTATTCTACTAATTAATAGTTACCTTTAAATTAAAACTACAAAATCAATGGTGTTTAATATCATTCTTCTTATTGATAATATGAACCTTGTAGTTTCAGTTAATTGTCTTTCTTGGGGGACATCAGAGTCAGATAAGTGTGTTGCCGTGGTATTATTTTATTATCTTGGGTAATATTCACGAGGGTCGTAACAATATATATATATATATATATATATATATATATATATATATATATATATATATATATATATATATATTAGTTTCTTTAATTAATTGCTATGGAAGAAGTAATACGGTTCACACACACACACACACACACACACACACACACACACACACACACACACACCACTCACACACAAACACACACACACACACACACACACACACACACACACACACACACACACACACACACACACACACACACACACACACACACACACACACACACACCACTCAAACACACATACACACAAACACACACACACGAAACTTTATGGATATATCCAGATTAATAGGCACCTAGATATGTATTATATATAATAATTATAGTAGTAATTACGGGACCAGGTTATGAATATTAAATGAGCCTACTTGGATTCATAATTATTTCCGTCCATTTCCACCGATTTACTTACATTACTTGTGCATCCACTTTTACTATTACTTGAAATTAGGTAGGGTAGGTTGGGGGAGGTAGAAATAATTAGATGAAAATGGTAGATAATAGACGGATTCAAATATAACCTAACCGCTCAAATTAGCTCTAGGACATTAGTAGAGAAACGGGCACATATTAATAGAAACAGAAAGACTCATAAAATACACAATAGCAGACATAGCCTAATGAATACAAAGTAACAGAAACAGACAGCCTTATAAGCACATACTAAAATAAACATAAATACTCATAAACACACACAAACAGAAACTAACTCAATAACACACAGTAACAAAAACAGAAAGACGCATAAACACACTAACAGAAACAGACACAATAACACCCAATGGCGAAAACAGACATACTCAAAATCCCACACCAACAGACACCCTTTCCCACAAACAGCCATACTCACAAACACATATTAACTGACAAACAAGTACACATTCACACACTAACCAAAACAGACACTCACAAACCGCAAAACATATCTACTTTAAGCTTTTTCCCTCCCTTGCCAGAGGACAATATTTTCATTAACTCTTTCAGCACTAGGAAGCTTCTTTCCAGTACAGTGTATTGTGGCTATCATAGGACGATTTTACTGAGCATAATTGTAAGGCTCTTTAGACGTCCAAGGGGTAATATCTAAGTCAACTATCCAACTAACTCCCACCAATCCTTTCTAACTTTCAATATGATCGTTTAAGGATAGCCAAAATATATATATAGAATGCGACTTTGTGTTAATGTTGCTTCCAAAATAGAGGACAGACACATAATTCAGGTTTTCCCCGCCAGGGATGTCCTATTTCCCTTAACTTTTAACTTGCATACATTTTCATTGCGGCTCGAGTCAAACGGAAACAAAATTCGAATGAGAGAAAATGACTAAAAAAGTAAATAACAGTGGAGGACACAACCAAGAGAACCTCTGGCTGCATCTTATATAGGTACGATTTTAATCTGCTTTTCTCGCTTGCATTTTCGCTCTTCACATTAAAACATACCCCTAGGCTTATATTATACTGTATATGGGCGTGTATTGTCTGCCTAACTCATATATAGTTCTGCTCTTCTGTAATGAAAAATGGCCTCTAGGTAGTGATTACATATGTTCTAGTTTTGCCTAGATTTGTGGGTAACCATTCCGACAAAAGTTCTTATGCATCTATTGCTGTGAATCCATATTCCTTCGAAAGGTTCTTCCTGATAAAACCACACACAAATTATGGCTATTCTTTTGATACTATCTATTATGCAATGTCGATTTTACTGTGTGCTTTTCGTGGTGATTTTTGGCAAACCGAGACCATTCGCTGTTACAGGACTATTTTACAGTCAATTGTCTCTTAAAATGTTCATACTGACGTAACCAATCGAAATTTGCCCATATATTAAATTCATAAGGTAATAGCTTGCTTGTGTTGATCACCCCGACATCTGCCAAACAATTAATTCCCTCGGACTCATTTTATACAACTTATAATATAGGGACGATTTTGTCTTGTGTTTTCAAATCGAACCCACTCAGAAGTAACATAATGCCGACGTAGTATGCGTATGGTAATTTTCTCTTTGCGATAATTTAATAGATATCTAACTAATCAAATATTCCCTGGGTATCACTTGCACAGGGATGATAGTTATCCCAACAACATCCGACCAGATGTTTACCATTTGATCATTAAGTGCTTCCCTCATAAAGTCAATAATATCATGTCTTCTTCGATTACAATTATTCCAAACCCATGTGGATACTCCACAGTCAGGACCTTTAAGCATTAGAACCAATTAAACGATTTTTTTTTTTTTGGCCAGACAACGTAGTTCTCGAGAAGGGGTGGCCATGAACATTAGGTGTTTGTCACGATCGCTAGATCAAGTTGCCCGGGCTTGACATATCTACCTCGGCTGGATCCGCCAACCCTTTGATCAGCAGCCGACGCTCTACTGACTATGCTATGGCTCGCGACAAATGTTCTTCATAAAGTTACCTATTCTTTGCCTATGTAAACCAGATTTACGCTTAACCAAATATTTTGGGGGTCCTTTTAGACAAGGTCGGTTTTTCCTTGCACAGATTCCTGGCTTTAAACCACCCAACCGATAATCTTCCATATCTATCCAAACCACAAGATTCCAAGATTCCTAACCACCTCCTCCAAATGACGAGTCTAATGAACATTCTCCAGGGATCCTCCATCAGCAATTCTGGTCTGGAAGCTTCTAAATTCAATTTCACAATATATCAGCAAAGTATAATTAACTACATTCAGTGTATTCACTATTACCTATTCAAAGATACCCCAATAATAATTCAAATATGTTGAAGCTGCCGATTTAAGGTTTTCGAAAAAATCGATTGAGTTTCTTAGCCCGCCCCACCCTCCCCATCCCATCTCACACACCCTAACCCAATCCACCAACTGTCCGTCCAGTGTCACGTCCGTTTACCGGGAGACACGTTTTGTCCCTCCCGTTAACTGCATCTAATGCAAGGGTGGTCTTTTTTAGTTTAGATTTCCCTCCTTTGTTTCGCCACCTTAGTTAGGTGATCCTTTGACGCTTTTCCCTGTTATCTTGGCGACTATAAAACGTTTTTCGTGTGTCGACTATATCCTGGCGAGCGATAACTAGTATCTGCAATTTAAAAGACACTGGCCTTTGGCTGACACATGTTTCTTAACACACAATGTACAAATTCAGCTTGAATGGCATACTGGGAAGATTGTAGGCACCAGGGGAGGCCACATAGGCATAGGTAAGGAGTCGCTGGAACTCCTGTTTCATTTGCCTGGCTTCCCCCAATTTTTGTATTTGTGCCTCATCTACACATAGAGTAATCCAGCTACCTCTCACAAACACCTCCTCCTCCTATTCAATTCACTACACTAAATACAACACGTTTCTATACAACACATTTCTATCCAACACACCTACTGTATATTACCTATATCAGTACTGTATCTTGATTTAGGCTCTCTATAACTGTGTTCAACTTTGGGGGAGATATTTGTTACAGGCAGCCTGAAGTTTGTCTCCTTCATACACATAAACAAACACAACTGGGGGCACGAATATTTAGCTTGAAGGGATGAAGGGCGTTGTTTGGTGGCCTAATTGGGAAATCAATAGTGGTGTCTCTGCCTTAAAATGAGTGGCAGTAAGGGTAACCTGCAGTTCTCTGGTTACTTTTAGATTTTTTTTTTTTGACAGTCTCATTGAGTAGATAAAACCTGGCAAAAATATATAATATCCAAACAATCCTCCTTCGGGTTCTGTCCCTCTATTTGTGCCTTTGTCTATAATATTTCTGACCATTCCATAGCTGCACTTGTGGACGGCCATCGCTCACTTCTTCAGCCTATCAACTCCAGTGTTCCTCAGGGTTCTGTCCTGTCTCCAGTTCTCTTTCTAATATTTATTAATGATCTCTTCAACTGTACCTATAAACTCATATGTTGATAGCTCTACCCTACACTATTCAATTAGCTGTTCACATCAACCTAGCATACAATCACTCTAAAATTTAGGAGACAGGGCCTTGGGATGCCTATCTTCTTATATAACCATTATTTCTGATTAGAGCAGAGAAAATCTTGTTACTTGCAATGCCTCCAAGACCCAATTACTCCCTCTATGTACCCGTCGTAATCTTCCACAACACTATCAGTTGCTCTTCAACAATACACAAATCAACCCTTCATCTTCTCTCAATATTTTGGGTGAATCTTTTCATCCGCCCTTTCTTGGAAAGATAATATTACCACTCTTGTTAAAACAGCTTCCCAGAATTAGGTGTGGTCAACCGTCTTCCTTCTTCACCCCCGCACTGTGTTTTGCTTTGTATAGAGGCACAGTGTGCCCATGTATTGAGTATTGTTCCCATGGGGGTTCAACCCATACCGCAGTTCTCGAAAGAGTCGAGTCAAAAGCATTTCGCTTCATCAACTGACTTCCTACAATCTCTTTATACACTCTATAATATTGCATATCTTTAAAACTGATATGGCTATTACCCGCCTTTCAACACAGTACCACTCCTATTCTGTCCAGATCTCCAACCCAAGAGTAGGCAATTTTGCTCCGTCTTTTACTCAACAAGTGAACTCTGGACTCTCTCCCTCAATCAATTTGTTCTTCATCCCATGACTTAGACTGCTTTAATCTTCGTGTGTCCAGGTATTTTAACCCCAATGACCCTTGAATTTGGCTCTCTGTCATCCTTTTGGCTTTGTGGGTGACACTCGTTACAGGCAGCTTGCCTTTTGTTTCCTTCATACCCATAGACTAGAAATACTTGGTGCAACTGCTGTGCGATCCTAGAAGAAGAAGAAAGTGATGAAGCTTAGTGGGATCTACTGGAGGGTTTGGATAGAGACAAGCTCAATGATGGTTAGGATTCCTCTCCTGCTTATCTTCTTTTTGAGTGTGCGAAGGAGGGGGATGGAAGCAGGTATGGTGAAAACTTGTGAATGTGTGTGAAGAGGAGGATTTTGTTAGTTTACTGTATGTATCTGTGTATGCAGATTTTTTTTTGTTTGCTTAGCTCGTTTTGCTTGCATCTGTCAATTTGTGTAGAGTGGGATTTTGTTTGCTTGCATATGTGTTTGTGTGTGTAGAGAAGGTATGTTTGCATCTGTCACTATGTGTAGAGGGGGATTTTGTTTGTTTGTATATATGTGTGTGTGTGTGTGTGTGTGTGTGTAGAGGGGATTTTGTTTGTTTGTATATATGTGTGTGTGTGTGTGTGTGTAGAGGGGGTATTGTTTGGATCTGTCGATATGTGTAGGGGGGGATTTTGTTTGTTTGTATATATGTGTGTGTGTGTGTGTGTGTGTAGAGGGGTTATTGTTTGCATCTGTCGATATGTGTAGGGGGGGATTTGGTTTGTTTGTATATACAGTATGTGTTTACTCACCTAATTGTACTCACCTAATTGTAGTATACAGCATTTGAGTTTTTAGGCTCGTGTTGTCCCGCCTCCAAAGATTCTGTTATCTAATTTGGCTTTACAAAATTGGATATTCCCCGCACCCACCACTTCATCATCCAACTGATTCCACATATTAATACTTCTATATGGAAAGCTGAATTTCATCACATCTCCTTTACATCTGCCTTTCTTTAACTTGCAACTATGTCCTCTAGTCCTCCCTTTATCTCCCTCGATAAAGTCCTCCTTGTCTATCCTTTCCAATTCCCTAACACATTTATACATCATAATCATATCCCCTCTTTCTCTTCTCTCACTTAGAGTTGGCAAATTCAATCTCTCTAATCTCTCTTCATATGTCAGTTCTCTTAGCTCTGGAATCATCTTCGTTGCAGCTCTCTGTACTTTCTCCAACTTAATTATGTGTTTTTTTAAGATGGGGTGACCGCATATTCCAATTTAGGTCTCACCATTGATTTTATTATATTTTCTAGCATCTCTTCATTCAAATAGTTGAATGCTATTTTTACTTTATTCAACAGGCCATAAGCTTCTCCCACAATTTTGTTAATATGGCTCTCGGGTAAAAGATCTCCCTGTATTAGAATGCCCAAGTCCTTTTCTTTCTCTGAGGGGTTAATTGTGAATTCTCCTAGTTTATATTCCCAATGAGGTCTTCTTTTACTCACACCCCCTTCCATCACATGACATTTATCTTTGTTAAAATATAATTTCCATATCTTGCTCCATCGGTCTATCTTATCCAGATCACTCTGTAGCTCTCTACAACTGTTTTCGTCCACTATATGTTTCATAATAATTTTGCATCGTCAGCAAACATATTCATGTATGCATTTATTTCCTCTGGCATGTCATTTATATAGACCAGAAACATAATTGGGGCCAACACTGATCCCTGTGCAACTCCGCTTGTAACATCCCTCCATGTTGGTAAGCTGTCTCTTATCATGGTTCTCATCTGTCTTCCCGAGAGATATAATAGTCCTCCATCCACGTCAACAAATTACCCTGAACCCCTCCAAACTTCTTCAACTTCCATCTAAGTCTACTATGAGGAACTCTGTCAAAGGCCTTCTTTATATCAAGATACACGCAGTCCGCCCATCCTTCTCTCTCTTGTAGTATATCTATCATCCTATCATAAAAGCTCAGCAGATTAGTAACACATGATTTTCCCTCTCTGAATCCAAATTATCTTACAGTAAGTAAATTTTTTTCTTCCAAGTACTTTATCCATCTTTTCTTAATAATCTTCTCACACATTTTACAAACAACACTTGTCAGTGACACTGGTCTATAGTTTAGCGGCTGCTCCCTACTCCCACCTTTGTAGATTGGTACTACATTAGCCCTTTTCCAGTCTAGTGGTAATTTTCCCACTTCAATAGAGTACTTAATTATTGCATATAAAGGTTTTACCAATTCCTCCGCACATTCTTTTAGAATCCATCCTGCTATATTGTCTGGGCCCATAGATTTTCTCACATCTAGTCCCTTCATAAGTTCTAGTAGTTCCTCTGGTTGCAAGATAATATCCCCCAATTTTTCATCATTTTGGTATATAATCTCTGGTTCTAAAAATTGTTCATCCATAGCATAAAGTGAATGTAATGTATTATTCATAACCTCACATATCTTCTCATCACCCTCATAAATATTGTCTCCTTCCCTCAGCTTCATTATTTTGTCCTTAACCTTCATTTTGCTATTTACATACCTGTAGAATAATTTGGGATCACTTTCACATTTTTCCACAATGTTTTTTTCATAATGTCTTGCTTCCTGTTTCCTAATTCTGACATACTCGTTCCTTAGCTTCCTATATGTATTCCAGGTCTGTTCATTTCTCCTTCTTCTGGCTATGTTCCATGCCTTATTTCTCTTATCCCTAGCTATTCTACATTTATCATTAAACCAGTCTTTTATCTTTTCAGTCTTATGTCCTTGTCTTGGCACATACCTGTATCATCATAAATGTTTTTAAACACACAGTATTTATCATTAACATTGTTTTTCTGTTCAATTTCACTCCAGTCTGCATCCCTGAAGCAACTTTTTAGTAGCTTAAAATCTGCTTTCCCATAGTTCAATCTCCTTTCTTTATGTTCTTCTCTCTCTAGCATTGTTGGATAACCCATCAGGATTTCCATTTCAATTACCACATGATCACTATTTCCCAGCGGAGGTAGGTATTTAGTATTTGTAATCATATCTGGATCTCTTGTAAACACCAAGTCTAATCTAGACGATTCATCTTTACCCCTTCTTCTTGGGTTTTCTTTAACATTCTGAATTAGCAGGTTTTCTGTAACCAAGTCTAGTAGTACATTCCCCCAAGAACTCATATTACTACCTGCGTCTCCCTCCTCCCAATTAACCTCTCTACAATTAAAATCCCCTACCAATATTAACTCGTTGTTTCTGCGAAATAAGTGTTCCATAGTTTTGATCATCTCCTTTTTAATCCTTGGTGTTCTTCCTCTTTCCAGGCCCTCGTATATGGTGGCAAAATATGCTACCGCAATATCAGTTTTTTTCATTATTTTCATTAATTACCTCCACTCTAATTATTTCTGCTTTATTGTTTTGTAAATCTATCATTTTAACTTTTAATTTATTGTGTGTAATGATTAATACTCCTCCACCCATCTTGCCCTTCCTATCCCTTCTCCACAAATTATAGTTATCCCATCCCATCACTTCCAGACTCATATCTTTATTTAATTTTGTTTCACATAAACACATTATCATGGGCTTTTCTTGTTTTATGAGGTCACCAATCTCCAATTTTTTGGATATTAAACCATCCACATTGCTATACACCAGTTTACAGTTGCTACTTTTATATTTTGTACTATGTTTTCTTTTCCTCGTTTTTAATCCCTCTTCTTCGCCAACTCCCCCTCCTAATTCTCTCTCTCTCCCCCCCCCCCCCCGCCTTCCTCTCTCTTTCCCCCCATCCCCCTGTCTCCCCACTCCCCTCCCCTTTCCCTTTCCTCCCTCTCGTCCCCCCCCCTCCTCTACGATGAGAGTAAAGCTGTAGATATTATATACCTTGATTTTCAAAAGGCCTTTGACAAAGTTCCCCACAAACATTTACTGCTAAAACTAAAAGCGCATGGAATACAAGACGGTGTGTTGAAATGGATAGAAAATTGGCTCAGCGACAGAAAGCAAAGAGTAGTCATAAACGGTAAGGCATCTAAATGGACCAATGTAAGTAGCGGGGTACCCCAGGGATCGGTACTAGGACCAATTCTCTTTCTAATTTACATCAACGACATAGATGAGGGTCTCACCTGTACAATCTCAAAATTTGCTGACGATACAAAAATTGCAAATAGCGTACTCTCAAAAGAACAAGTTGACGATATGCAACACAATCTAGATAAATTGTCATGTTGGGCCCAAATTTGGCAAATGAGTTTGAATGCGGATAAATGTAAAGTACTACATATCGGATACCTAAATGAGAAAGCAACTATTCGATGAATGGCACTCGGCTTAAGAATGTAAACAGAGAAACCGATCTGGGAGTAACAATATCGAGTAACCTAAAACCGAGTCAACAATGTTCAGAAGTTGTTAAGAAGGCAAACAAAATAATTGGCTTTATAGGCAGGTCATTTGAGCATCAATCCAAAGAAGTTATCCTAACCCTTTACAACTCCTTAGTCCACCCTCTTCTGGAATACTGCGTTCAATCCTGGTGCCCTTATTACCAAAAAGATATGAACAAGCTAGAACAAGTTCAACGTAGAGTTACCAAAATGATACCTAGCCTAAAGAACAAACCATACGAAGAGCGTCTTAGAGAATTAAATATATTTCCTTTAACCCAGCGCAGATTAAGAGGGGACTTAATTCAAGTGTTCAAAATCATCAAAGGCATCGACAATATGAACTGTAGTAAGTACTTCACTATCGCCCAATCTAATTACACGCGGGGAAACGGTTGCAAAATTATTGGTAAATCTTTTAAATCACACGAATCTAAGAATTTCTTCTTCAATCGAGTTGTCAACTTGTGGAATGGGCTTCCCCGAGACGTTATAGACTGCAGCACCGTTGATTCATTTAAACTCCGCTTAGACAAATATCTCGCATCAAACCCGCGACTGACTGCGTTTGTAAATGAATAACTTTATTTTATCCTCCCCTCAGTTACTAACCCATCTGTCCCCTACTAACTTCCTAATCCTGCCACGGACATTAGTTCCAGGGCAGTAGTTCCCTTTCCAATGTTCCCTTACCCACTCTAAACCACTGTTTGGACACTTGATCCTCAGTGTTTTGGAGGACAAGCAACCTAGAAGGGTCACTAGACCTATTGTTGCTTGATAATGTTGTACTCTCTCTCGTCCCCCCCCCCCCCTCCTTCTCCTTCTCGTCCTTCTCCTCCTCCTCCTCCTTCGTTCCCTTCCTCTTCATGTACCATTTTTTCACTTTCCCGTCGATATTTCGGTAGATTTTTTTTATTGTATCTACCTCCGACCTATTACCGTTCTTTTCTCTCACTTCCTTTGTTATTTCTCTCACATTATCGCGCTCTTCTGCATTCAAATCTTTCCTTAATATAACCTTGGTGTATTTCCCTTGCTGACTCAGTTTCCAGCTGTTCCTCAATACCTCTTCTGCCGCTTTCGTAGACTTAAATATAATTTTAATAGGCCTCCTCTCCCCCTTCTTATACTTTCCCAACCTCCAACTATCTTCCACCTCCGTCTTCCAACCTTCCTTTCCTACTCTGTCCAACACCTTTAACATGTCATCAACCTTCTTCATTTCTGCAACTTTCCTGTCATTTCTGTCCATAATTTCCTCCTCCACTTCTCCCAACATTATCACACATCTCTTCTTTTCCACTATATCAGTTACCTGTCTCTTATTTTGCCTTATGGCCTTCACTACTTTCTTTCCTAGATTATTACCCTGCCACTCCTTTTGTTCATCCATAATAGTTTTAAGACTAACCTCTGTTTCCTCTACTTTATTACCCCAAGCATTTTTCATTTCATTCATTTCTTCTTCCACTTTTTCTGTCCTATCGTGATTCCTTTCCAACCCTTTCCTTAGTCTTTCATTCTCCTCTTTAAGTTGTTCTATCTCCCTTTCCGCCTTTTCTCTATATTCTTTATTTTCTCTTTCCAGTCTTTCTATTACCGCCTCTCTTTCTTCTCCATTTCTATCCCTAATCACCACATTCTCCATTATCTCCTCCAAAGCCTTCAGTCTCATAATAACCTTTCCTAACATTCCACCTACCTCTCCTCCTTGGGATCCTTCACATTCTTCACTCTCTTCCCCATCTATATCCTTCCTACTTCTCAATTTCCTTCCTTCTGTCGCGGCCATATTGCCGGCCTTTGTTTACCCTCAGCTACCACCTTTACGCGGGAATATCCAACGCCAATGAAGAACAATGCTTCATTTCTTTGTTTTAACTATTCTTACTATTACCATATTTACTATATTTATTTTCAATAATCCGGGACAATAATGCCGCAAAATACAATATGTAATAGTTAATTTAGGTGAGTAATGTAGATATTCTTCTATGCGAGGCACCGAATCAATTCTAGAATCCTCAATTCACACATAGAGAGCTCCCCAAAACGCTTCCGCCCTCTTCCACACTCTGCACAAGACTGTGTGTGTGTGTGTGTGTGTGTGTGTGTGTAGAGGGGGTATTATTTGCATCTGTCGGTATGTGTAGAGGGGGGATTTTGTTTGTTTGTATATACAGTATGACGTGTGTGTGTGTAGAGCGGGTATTGTTTGCATCTGTCGGTATGTGTAGAGGGGGTATTGTTTGCATCTGTCGGTATGTGTAGAGGGGGTATTGTTTGCATCTGTCGGTATGTGTAGAGGGGGTATTGTTTGCATCTGTCAGTATTTGTAGGGGGTGTTTTGTTTGCATCTGTCGGTATGTGTAGAGGGGGTATTGTTTGCATCTGTCGGTATGTGTAGAGGGGGTATTGTTTGCATCTGTCGGTATGTGTAGAGGGGGTATTGTTTGCATCTGTCGGTATGTGTAGAGGGGGTATTGTTTGCATCTGTCGGTATGTGTAGAGGGGGTATTGTTTGCATCTGTCGGTATGTGTAGAGGGGGTATTGTTTGCATCTGTCGGTATGTGTAGAGGGGTATTGTTTGCATCTGTCGGTATGTGTAGAGGGGGTATTGTTTGCATCTGTCGGTATGTGTAGAGGGGGTATTGTTTGCATCTGTCGGTATGTGTAGAGGGGGTATTGTTTGCATCTGTCGGTATGTGTGGAAGGGTATTTGTTTGCATCTGTCGGTATGTGTAGAGGGGGTATTGTTTGCATCTGTCGGTATGTGTAGAGGGGGTATTGTTTGCATCTGTCGGTATGTGTAGAGGGGGTATTGTTTGCATCTGTCGGTATGTGTAAAAGGGGATTTTGTTTGTTTGTTGATGTGCCTGTGTGTGTAGAGGGGGAATGTTGGTTGCATATGTAAGTATTTGTTTCTGTGGCAAGTATTACTAGACAAACCCCAACATTGTCGGTGGTAAATACTATAGTCTTGTTGTATTCCTAACCAGACAATGATGTAATAGACTTGTAATTATTGTATCCTATTGACTAGCTAGGAATCCGACACATCTATAATAAATACCATTGACAATTATTTGAGTTTGTTTAGGTATGCGGACCTAAGTGTGTAATTTTTTTTTTTTGTTTTTTTTTTTTTTATATTGTTGTGTGATGGTGTTTAAGTAGGGTGCATTTAATGGGCGAATTATTGGATTCCGATCAAAGACACACAAAGGAAAGGAAACAAGAACAACAAATTTACCAATACTTAAACCTTGCCGTAAAATATGGATGGGAAAAAATGGACAACCACAGATATTGGTTAGTAAGGTGGTGGTTGGAGGCCGGCAAAGGGTTTACCAGACATAATTGCAAAACATCCATGTTACCACTGACCATCATCTACTACAAAGGCACTTTTAATTCATACGTACAAAAATAGAGAAACACAACACTGCCTCTTTTCTCAATTACCCACATTGGCGATTGTAACCCGGAGCCAGATATTACACGACTCGCTCGATGTGTGTGTGTCTGTGTGTGTGTGCGTGTGTGTATGTCTGTGTGTGCTTTAGTGGGTGGCGTGTCTCTGTGCGCTTTAGTGTGTCTACGTGTGCTTGTGTGTGTGCGTGCGTGTCGGTGTGTGCATGTCTGTGTGTGCTTTAGTGTGTGTGCGTGTCTGCGTGAGCTTTAGTGTGTGCGTGCGTGTCGGTGTGTGCTTTAGTGTGTGTGCGTGTCGGTGTGTGTTTTAGTGTGTGTGTGTGTGTCGGTGTGTGCTTTAGTGTGTGTGCGTGTATGCGTGTGATTTAGTGTGTGTGCGTGTCTGCATGAGCTTTAGTGCGTGTGCATGTCGGTGTGTGCTTTAGTGTGTGCGTGTCTGCGTGAGCTTTAGTGCGTGTGCGTGTCGGTATGTGCTTTAGTGTGTGTGCGTGTCTGCGTGTACTTTAGTGCGTGTGCTTGTCGGTGTGTGCTTTAGTGTGTGTGCGTGTCTGCGTGTGCTTGTGTGTGTGTGTTCGTGTTGGTGTGTGCTTTAGTGTGTGTGCGGGGCGGTGTGTGCTTTAGTGCGTGTGCGTGTTGGTGTGTGCTTTAGTGTGTGTGCGTGTCTGCGTGTGCTTGTGTGTGTGTGCGTGTCGGTGTGTGTGTGTCGGTGTGTGCTTTAGTGTGTGTGCGTGTCGGTGTGTGTGTGTCGGTGTGTGCTTTAGTGTGTGTGCGTGTCGGTGTGTGCTTTAGTGTGTGTGCGTGTCGGTATGTGCTTTAGTGCGTGGGTGTGTCGGTGTGTGCTTTAGTGTGTGTGCGTGTCTGTGTGTGCTTTAGTGCGTGTGCGTGTCGGTGTGTGCTTTAGTGTGTGTGCGTGTCTGTGTGTGCTTTAGTGCGTGTGCGTGTCGGTGTGTGCTTTAGTGTGGGTGCGTGTCGGTGTGTTCTTTAGTGTGTGTGCGTGTCTGTGTGTGCTTTAGTGCGTGTGCGTGTCGGTGTGTGCTTTAGTGTGGGTGCGTGTCGGTGTGTGCTTTAGTGTGGGTGCGTGTGCTTTAGTATGTATTTGTGTTTGTTTTAGTATGTGTGCGTGTCTGTGTGTTTTAGTGTGTATTGCTGTTTGTTTTAGTATGTGTGCGTGTCTGTGTGTGATTTAGTGCGTGTTTGTGTGTGCTTTAGAGTGTGTGCGTGTCTGTGTGTGATTTAGTGCGTGTTTGTGTGTGCTTTAGTGTGTGTGCATGTCTGTGTGTGATTTAGTGCGTGTTTGTGTGTGCTTTAGTGAGTGCGTGTCTGTGTGTGATTTAGTGCGTGTTTGTGTGTGCTTTAGTGTATGTGCGTGTCTGTGTGTTATTTAGTGCGTGTCTTTGCGTAATTTAGTGTGTGTATAATAGTTGGTTAGCTTATTTTCATTAATACGGTACATATTACATAATCCTGTCTTCCGCACCCTTGCATTTCCTCACAATATTAATTAATTTCCCCCAACAGCATGCTGCACCACTTCCTTAAAACTGTGCACCGTGCTCTCTCTCCTTCTGTTCTCAATTACCACGAGGCGACTTTTGTGGTAATGAAGTGAACTGGTATAATGAGTAGAGAGAGAGAGAGAGAGAGAGAGAGAGAGAGAGAGAGAGAGAGAGAGAGAGAGAGAGCACAGTCTAATAGGGAGATGGACTGTGAACTAAACAACTTTACAGAATTGTTACAGTTCTAGACATTGTATTGGTACACCTGTCCACACCCTATCCATCAAAACACTAGGAAGGTCACAAGTGAAGCATACTTAACTTTATGAGTTTCTTTGTGGAATGGTGGTCAGGTCAGGTAAAGGTGTCGAGTGATAAGCGTTTACAACGGCACCTCGTATCTACTTTTCAAAGAGGATTGAGAGGGGAGAAGGGGTGTTGGATAAACAGAAAACTGTTGGAGTGGCTTTGTTATGTATTGTTAGTCTGTATATGTCGTCGAGGTGGTCCGTGCCTGGGTGCAAGAATTAGAAACATGCTAGAATGTACTACCACCCCCACTAAATTATGTCCGCCTTGGCTGGGATCGAACACAGGTCAAGCAGATTCACATTTGAGTGTACTCTCCACTCGGCCAATGCGGCTATGTATTAGTGGCAGGTCACGCACCAACACAGTCTCAACCCCCACCTAGTTTACCCTTCCACCCTACCTATTTTTAATCGACCGCGCTTTATGCACAATTTATACACATTTAATTTAACTGTATACAGTACATGTATCAAGCCCTGGTCACGCTTGGCAACTAGAGACCCCAACATGTGGTACGATGCTGAACCCCGAGG
This sequence comes from Paralithodes platypus, assembly GCA_032716605.1. Lineage (NCBI taxonomy): Eukaryota > Metazoa > Arthropoda > Malacostraca > Decapoda > Lithodidae > Paralithodes > Paralithodes platypus. Next base: position 10,861,637 of record CM064537.1, on the reverse strand, counting down.
CTATATGCACGGGGGGGAGGGGGGGGGTCTCTTAACAGGGATAGTTATAGAAATCATGTGGGGTGGAAAAATCACTCTGGTTAGGGTTAGTGTTTAGGCTCCTCATAAGAGAGGCTCCCAGAGCTAGAGGTGCCAACCATCCTTTGATGTACTCAAGAGGGTCCACAGCCTTTATAGTTTGAGGGATATGCAATCGCCTTCTCATTAAGCCAAGGGAATAGGTATGTTACCACTGGGCTATTAGGCTATTATAATTCACAGTACGCTAATAGGATACATAATAGTTATTAAATAAACCCCACAAACACATAACCCGCAAGATAATGAGCAGCAAGCAGCCAAAGCACTAGTGCATAGCTCGTCCTCAAAATTTACGTTGTTACTCTCCACATCAGTGGTGTGCTCAGTGTGCTGTCTGTGGCAACAAAGTCTCCCAGTGCATTGTCAGATAAATTAGACAAACACGGAGGAGAAACATGTTCTAAATCAAAATATTGGAACAAGTGGTAGAGGTCAACCACAGAAGCTATGAAAAACTTTCCACCAATAGTAGGTCAACCCACTAGCTCCCCCAGATCCTGAACAACTTTCAGCCACCCACCTGTGACAAGCAGCAACAACAACAACAATAACAAGAGAAACAATAGTAACAATAACAGGAAAAATAGAAGCAACAACAGCAACAATACAAATAAAAGTAACTATAACAAGAACATTAACAGAAGCAATAACAAAACCATCAATCAAAACATCAACAACCTCAATAACAATAATAACTGGATAGTGCCCCAGAAAGGACTAGCCTTTAGCCAGTACTGTAACTGGTGTTGCTTTTTCGGTCACAGCGACTACACCTGCCGAAGCAAGGAGTGTAATTAATATGAGACACATGGCCATTGTTCAGAGCCATACAGAAAACAAATTGGAAACGAAAAGAGATGGCTTAACTGTAATTTCTACTTATATAAAAAACATACTGAATGATCTGCTATTGAAAGGCTCCAGTCTCAGGCAAGAAAGCTTACTTAAAATAATAATAGCTGGACAGTTACATTGAAGCAGCCTATAGTCGACCCTACAACTCATTTGTCACCCATCATCCTGGCATCAGATGGGCAAACTGTGGAACATTCATCACCAACCATATGGTTACATCCACCAGACCATGCCATCAAGGAAGATGATACCGGCTGGATATCCTGTCCGCTAATGTCCGGGGTTACAGTACAAATGCGGGGGAGGTAACAGTTTTATTCTTAGACATAACATGGACTTCATAGTTACAGTAGAAACATTTTTAAATTAGACTGTTGTGCCTTCAAACGCTAGGACTCTCAGATACTGTCAATGGATACGACGTGACTGCCAATGTATGCAGGTAGGAGTCATTGCTGTTTGCTATAATGAAAATCTGTCATTGCAGTACAACAGAGAATGTTTATGATTTTTTCCGGGTTGCACTAGCAAACGGTGATGCTTTTCTTCTCTCCGCAGTGCATCGACCTCAGTGGCAAGAAAATAAATGTATTTTCAGGAACCCCAGACAGCATTATGGAAGCACACAATTGCAAGCATGTTATGATTGTGGTAGGCCTGAATCAACAAGTAGTCAAGAGATCATTCGATAATCTACTGGTAGTACATGGTCTCTCTAATCAAGACGACTTTCCCAAACATATTATGGATGGTTCACTGGACCAAGTTCTCACCTATATACTCAATGGCACAATCTTCTGTCGGACTCTCGATAAAGTTAGTTCATCAGACCATTTTGCAATCATATCACAAGCTTACATAACAGCTACACTAGATGAAGCAAGCCAAAGAGAGATTTGGTTATGGGAGCATGCAGACAACGAGCACAACAAAACACCAACTGGGGCCGTGTATTAACTGGTGAGGTAAACCCCGACACCGAGGCACTAACAACTTATATCCTCAGTCTCCAAGAACAGTATGTACCGCATTGAATTTACTTTGCCAGACCAGAAGAACAGCCCTGGTTTGGCTACATATGTGGACTTGCTGCAGAGGTCAATTATAATGCCTGGACCAGGGTAAACATGCACCTCATAAGACACAGCAGCAATTTGCTTAACCCTTAACTGGCAGCGCGCGACATATGTCGAGTTAAATAAATATGAAACTATGTGGCGGTGCCCCACATACGTCGAGTGCCATTTTCAGCACGTAATGTTGCTGAGAGAGAGAGCTGGGCGGTGGGACGAGCGTAGTAACCTTATGACCGCTCCCACGACCACCGTGGACGTACTGAACTGTATACCACCTTCCTTCCCCCTCTCTCACTCGCTACACAGGGAATTATGTACGGAAATTACCTTATTTTAGGTTTTTTGCACTCGTGTTGCACAATCGTTGCAAGAGAACCAGTGGTCGTACAAGGATGGTTCGGGTGTCATTGGAAAGCTCTGTTTATGCCCTTTCAGGGATAGATACTTGTTTTACGCTTTGGGTCTTGTTTATGCATGAAAATGAGCACGGAAACAACCCTATTTAGGGTAAAAAAAAACTGCTGGGCGACACAGTGTAAAATACCCTACCACCCGCTCTTTGTGTGTTAAAGAAGCTTGCAAAAGAATGAAAACCACTGTTATATGGGCAATTTCCAGATGGCAAGCTGACACCAAGTGATAGTTTAGGGGTAATGAAGTTGGCACAAAACAATGGTGGTCACTAATAAAAGAAGCAAGGTGTCACTGTAATAGAAAAATTATGTACGTTAGAGAAACCTGACGGCACTCTAACATCCTGCAACAAAGAGAAGGCAGAGCTCTTGGCAACTAGGTTTAGTGACAAGGTGACCATCCAAAAATCCAACAAACTACCCCCATCACTGCCTCACCTTCATACTGATAGCCTTGATTTAAAAACATCAATAGTACAGAAGATCGAGTTTGGGAACCACTAAAATCAATAAACACAATAAAGGCAACAGGGCATGATAACATTAGCTCTCATTTCCTCAACAACTGTGCCAAAAAACTCACTCTGCAACTCCAGCAAATATTCCAGACATGTCTTCAACAAAAAATCTGGCCAGACTATGGAAGAAAGCTATTGTCACACTGGTTCACAAGAAAAACAGCAAATGTGATCCCCAAAACTATCGCCCAATTTCTCTGTTATCTGTAAAAAATTAATATTTGAGAATATAAATGAAGAGTAAATAACGCATTTTCTAGACAGGCACCATCACATTTAAGCAACAGACATGTTGGCATTAGACAAGGTCGATCAACATCAGACCTTTTGCTGCTACTGTCATGGACCTCGAATGACATCCTGATGCTGGTCACCCAACATGTGTCATTGGACTAGAAATACCTAGATATTGTAGTAGCCTTTGGCAGTGTGTGGCATCGACGCTTAATTGTAAAATTTGGCTCACTAGGAAGAGCTGGAAAACTACTGGAAATATTTAACAGCCACTTGACCGATAGGACACTCTCAATGGTTGTTAGCAGGCAATCACCATCAAACTAGCCTGTTGGAGCTTTAGTCCCCTAAGGATATGTACTTGGACCAATTCAAAGGAATATATACACGAATGACATACTACAAGACCTCAAATCATCATATGCATAATTATGCATATGACAGCACAATCACAGCCACATAGGCTATATACAAGACGAATTATTGGATTAAGTTATAAAAGACATAAATCATCAGCTGGAGTTATGTGATGCACAAGGCATATACAGTACAGTATATACAGCAAGTAACACCTGGAACGACTAAGGATTTCCTGGGTCAGTGAATACGCAACACAAGGTCGGTGCTGGGCAGTGACTGCCAGGTGGAGATAGCTCAGTCAAGAACCAGTGCACATCAGCGAACCTACACTGCAACAACAGCAAGGTTATGGAATTTGATGATTACCACTATCGCCGTCAGAAACCTCAGCACACCACACAGCAAGGGAAATTGGCAGCCAACCTTGGTGTAGACATCACAATAACAACAATCCACCATAGTATGAAAACTACCTTCAATGATCTCAATATTTATACATACTTTAAGTATGTACATGCTTATATCCAAAGAGGTCGGCTTTTGAATAGTTCATATCAGTAATGGAATAGTTTTTGCTTGTTATATCTGCTAGTATTGTTTGCATATACTGTGTACGTCAAAACTATGGACACCAATATTGAGAGAGAGAGAGAGAGAGAGAGAAATAGGGGGAGCATGTATTGCAAACTACTAAGATTATATATTTTATAAGGCCATGTGAAATGTCAAAACAAATATTAATAAATAAATAAATAAACAGATAAACAGAGTATGATTTGTGAGATAATAACATAAGTAAACAAAAAGTGTGTGTATACGACATTAGGCCACCCTTGTTTGTCCAGGTAAATTAATGACCTTAATGATGTGTGCTGGGAGAGATAATACCCCGCACATAATATTGATACACCCAAAATATGTCTGGCAGGGGAGAGGGTGCCCAGTTTGTAACGGGCATGAGTGGGTGGGATGAGGGTGTCTGTCTACAGTGGGTGGGATGATGGTGTCTGTCTACAGTGGGTGGGATGATGGTGTCTGTCTACAGAGGGTGGGATGATGGTGTCTGTCTACAGTGGGTGGGATGATGGTGTCTGTCTACAGTGGGTGGGATGTGGGTGTATGTCTACAGTGGGTGGGATGATGGTGTCTGTCTACAGTGGGTGGGATGATGGTGTCTGTCTACAGAGGATGGGATGATGGTGTCTGTCTACAGTGGGTGGGATGATGGTGTCTGTCTACAGTGGGTGGGATGAGGGTGTCTGTCTACAGTGGGTGGGATGATGGTGTCTGTCTACAGTGGGTCGGATGTGGATTTCTGTCCACCTTGGGTGGGATGAAGGTGTCTGTCTACAGTGGGTGGGATGAGGGTGTCTGTCTACAGTGGGTGGGATGAAGGTGTCTGTCTACAGTGGGTGGTATTATGGTGTCTGTCTACAGTGGGTGGGATGAGGGTGTCTGTCTACAGTGGGTGGGATGTGGGTGTCTTTCTACAGGGGGTGGGATGATGGTGTCTGTCTACAGTGGGTGGGATGATGGTGTCTGTCTACAGTGGGTGGGATGAGGGTGTCTGTCTACAGTGGGTGGGATGATGGTGTCTGTCTACAGTGGGTCGGATGTGGGTTTCTGTCCACAGTGGGTGGGATGAAGGTGTCTGTCTACAGTGGGTGGGATGATGGTGTCTGTCTACATTGGTTGGGATGAGGGTGTCTGTCTACAGTGGAAGGGATGATGGTGTCTGTCTACAGTGGGTGGGATGATGGCGTCTGTCTACAGTGGATGGGATGAGGGTGTCTGTCTACAGTGGATGGGATGATGGTGTCTGTCTACAGTGGATGGGATGAGGGTGTCTGTCTACAGTGGATGGGATGATGGTGTCTGTCTACAGTGGATGGGATGATGGTTTCTGTCTACAGTGGGTGGGATGATGGTGTCTGTCTACAGTGGATGGGATGAGGGTGTCTGTCTACAGTGGATGGGATGATGGGGTCTGTCTACAGTGGATGGGATGAGGGTGTCTGTCTACAGTGGGTTGGATGATGGTGTCTGTCTACAGTCTACAGTGGGTGGGATGACGGTGTCTGTCTACAGTGGGTAGAATGTGGGTGTCTGTCTACAGTGGGTGGGATGTGGGTGTCTGTCTACGGTGGGTGTGATGATGGTCTCTGTCTACAGTGGGTGGGATGAGGGTGTCTGTCTACAGTGGGTGGGATGATGGCGTCTGTCTACAGTGGATGGGATGTGGGTGTCTGTCTACATTGGGTGGGATGATGGTGTCTGTCAACAGTGGGTGGGATGAGGGTGTCTGTCTACAGTGGGTGGGATCATGGTGTCTGTCCACAGTCTACAGTGGGTGGTATGAGGGTGTCTGTCTACAGTGGGTGGGATGACGGTGTCTGTCTACAGTGGGTGGGATGATGGTGTCTGTCTACAGTGGGTGGGATGATGGTGTCTATCTACAGTGGGTGGAATGATGGTGTCGGTCTACAGTTGGTGGGGTGATGGTGTCTGTCTACAGTGGGTGGGATGGTGGTGTCTGTCTACAGTGGGTGGGATGTGGGTGTATGTCTGCAGTGGGTTGGATGATGGTGTCTGTCTACAGTGGGTGGGATGATGGTCTCTGTCTACAGTGGGTGAGATGATGGTGGGTGTCTACAGTGGGTGGGATGTGGGTGTCTGTCTACAGTGGGTGGGATGTGGGTGTCTGTCTACAGTGGGTGGGAAGATGGTTTCTGTCTACAGTGGGTTGGATGAGGGTGTCTGTCTACAGTGGGTGGGATGAGGGTGTCTGTCTACAGTGGGTGGGATGATGGTGTCTGTCTACAGTGGGTGGGATGATTGTGTCTGTCTACAGTAGGTGGGATGTGGGTGCCTGTCTACAGTGGGTGGGATGATAGTGTCTGTCTACAGTGGGTGGGATGATGGTGTCTGTCTATATTGGGTGGGATGAGGGTGCCTGTATACAGTGGATTGAATGATGGCGTCTCTCTACAGTGGGTGGGATGATGGTGTCTGTCTACAGTCTACAGTGTTTGGGATGACGGTCCCTGTCTACAGTACAAAGGAGTACAAAGGGTGACTGTACTCTACAGTCTGTCTACACTGTCTGTCTACAGTGGGTGGGATGATGGTGTCTATCTGCAGTGGGTGGGATGATGGTGTCTGTCTACAGTGGGTGGGATGATGGTGTCTATCTACAGTGGGTGGGATGATGGTGTGTGTCTACAGTGGGTGGGATATGGGTGTCTGTCTGCAGTGGGTGGGATGATGGTGTCTGTCTACAGTGGGTGGGATTTTAGTGTCTGTCTACAGTGGGTGGGTTGAGGGTGTCTGTCTACAGTGGGTGGGATGTGGGTGTCTGTCTACAGTCGGTGGGATGTTGGTGTCTGTCTACAGTGGGTGGGATGATGGTGTCTGTCTACAGTGGGTCGATGTGGATTTCTGTCCACCGTGGGTGGGATGAAGGTGTCTGGCTACAGTGGGTGGGATGAGGGTGTCTGTCTACAGTGGGTGAGATGAAGGTGTCTGTCTACAGTGGGTGGTATTATGGTGTCTGTCTACAGTGGGTGGGATGAGGGTGTCTGTCTACAGTGGGTGGGATGTGGGTGTCTTTCTACAGTGGGTGGGATGATGGTGTCTGTCTACAGTGGGTGGGATGATGGTGTCTGTCTACAGTGGGTGGGATGAGGGTGTCTGTCTACAGTGGGTGGGATGGTGTCTGTCTACAGTGGGTCGGATGTGGGTTTCTGTCCACAGTGGGTGGGATGAAGGTGTCTGTCTACAGTGGGTGGGATGATGGTGTCTGTCTACATTGGTTGGGATGAGGGTGTCTGTCTACAGTGGATGGGATGATGGTGTCTGTCTACAGTGGGTGGGATGATGGTGTCTGTCTACAGTGGATGGGATGAGGGTGTCTGTCTACAGTGGATGGGATGAGGGTGTCTGTCTACAGTGGATGGGATGATGGTGTCTGTCTACAGTGGATGGGATGATGGTTTCTGTCTACAGTGGGTGGGATGATGGTGTCTGTCTACAGTGGATGGGATGAGGGTGTCTGTCTACAGTGGATGGGATGATGGTGTTTGTCTACAGTGGATGGGATGAGGGTGTCTGTTTACAGTGGGTGGGATGATGGTGTCTGTCTACAGTCTACAGTGGGTGGGATGACGGTGTCTGTCTACAGTGGGTAGAATGTGGGTGTCTGTCTACAGTGGGTGGGATGTGGGTGTCTGTCTGCGGTGGATGTGATGATGGTCTCTGTCTACAGTGGGTGGGATGAGGGTGTCTGTCTACAGTGGGTGGGATGATGGCGTCTGTCTACAGTGGATGGGATGTGGGTGTCTGTCTACATTGGGTTGGATGATGGTGTCTGTCAACAGTGGGTGGGATGAGGGTGTCTGTCTACAGTGGGTGGGATCATGGTGTCTGTCCACAGTCTACAGTGGGTGGTATGAGGGTGTCTATCTACAGTGGGTGGGATGATGGTGTCTGTCTACAGTGGGTGGGATGATGGTGTCTGTCTACAGTGGGTGGGATGATGGTGTCTATCTACAGTGGGTGGAATGATGGTGTCTGTCTACAGTTGGTGGGGTGATGGTGTCTGTCTACAGTGGGTGGGATGGTGGTGTCTGTCTACAGTGGGTGGGATGTGGGTGTATGTCTGCAGTAGGTTGGATGATGGTGTCTGTCTACAGTGGGTGGGATGATGGTCTCTGTCTACAGTGGGTGGGATGATGGTCTCTGTCTACAGTGGGTGGGATGATGGTCTCTGTCTACAGTGGGTGAGATGATGGTGGGTGTCTACAGTGGGTGGGATGTGGGTGTCTGTCTACAGTGGGTGGGATGTGGGTGTCTGTCTACAGTGGGTGGGAAGATGGTTTCTGTCTACAGTGGGTGGGATGAGGGTGTCTGTCTACAGTGGGTGGGATGAGGGTGTCTGTCTACAGTGGGTGGGATGATGGTGTCTGTCTACAGTGGGTGGGATTATGGTGTCTGTCTACAGTGGGTTGGATGATTGTGTCTGTCTACAGTAGGTGGGATGTGGGTGCCTGTCTACAGTGGGTGGGATGATAGTGTCTGTCTACAGTGGGTGGGATGATGGTGTCTGTCTACAGTGGGTGGGATGATGGTGTCTTTCTACAGTGGATGGGATGTGGGTGTCTGTCTACAGTGGGTGGGATGATGGTGTCTGTCTATATTGGGTGGGATGAGGGTGCCTGTATACAGTGGATTGAATGATGGCGTCTCTCTACAGTGGGTGGGATGATGGTGTCTGTCTACAGTCTACAGTGTTTGGGATGACGGTGTCTGTCTACAGTACAAAGGAGTACAAAGGGTGACTGTACTCTACAGTCTGTCTACACTGTCTGTCTACAGTGGGTGGGATGATGGTGTCTGTCTACAGTGGGTGGGATGATGGTGTCTATCTACAGTGGGTGGGATGATGGTGTGTGTCTACAGTGGGTGGGATATGGGTGTCTGTCTGCAGTGGGTGGGATGATGGTGTCTGTCTACAGTGGGTGGGATTTTAGTGTCTGTCTACAGTGGGTGGGTTGAGGGTGTCTGTCTACAGTGGGTGGGATGTGGGTGTCTGTCTACAGTCGGTGGGATGTTGGTGTCTGTCTACAGTGGGTTGGATGGTGGTGTCTGTCTATAGTGGGTGGGTTGAGGGTGTCTGTCTACAGTGGGTGGGATAAGGGTGTCTGTCTATAGTGGGTGGGATGTGGGTGTCTGTCTACAGTGGGTGAGATGAGGGTGTCTGTCTACAGTGGGTGGGATGAGGGTGTCTGTCTACAGTGAGTGGGATGAGGGTGTCTGTCTACAGAGGGTGAGATGATGGGTTCTGTCTACAGTGGGTGGGATGAGTGCGTCTGTTTACAGTGGGTGGGATGAGGGTGTCTGTCTACAGTGAGTGGGAGGAGGGTGTCGGTCTACATAGGGTGGGATGATGGGTTCTGTCTACAGTGGGTGGGATGTGGGTGTCTGTCTACAGTGGGTGGGATAAGAGTGTTTACAGTGGGTAGGGTGAGAGAGTTTGTTTACAGTGGGTAGGGTGAGAGTGTTTGTTTACATTGGGTAGGGTGATTTTTGTTTACAGTGGGTAGGATGACAGTGTTTGTTTACAGTTGGTAGGGTGAGAGGGTTTGTGTGCGGTGGGTAGGGTGAGAGGGTTTGCTTACAGTGGGTGGGATCAGAGGGTTTGTTTACAGTGAGTAGAGTGAGAGGGTTTGTCTACAGTGGGTAGGGTGAGAGTTTTTTTAACAGTGGGTAGGATGAGAGGGCTTGTTTACAGTGGGTAGGGTGAGCGGGTTTTGTTTACAGTGGGTAGGGTGAGAGGGTTTGTGTACAGTGGGTGGGATGAGAGTTTGTTTACAGTGGGTGGGGTGATAGTTTGTTTACAGTGGGTGGGATGAGAGGGTTTGTTTACAGTGGGTGGGATGAGAGGGTTTGTTTACAGTGGGTAGGGTGAGAGGGTTTTGTTTACAGTGGGTAGGAGGTGTGGGTTTGTTTACAGTGGGTGGGATGAGAGGGTTTGTTTACAGTGGGTAGGGTGAGTTTTTTGTTTACTGTGGGTAGGGTGAGAGGGTTTGTTTACAGTGGGTGGGATGAGTTTTTGTTGCAGTGGGTAGGATGAGAGGGTTTGTTTACAGTGGGTGGGATGAGAGGGTTTGTTTGCAGTGGGTAGGGTGAGAGGGTTTGTTTACAGTGGGTGGGATGATAGAGTTTGTTTACAGTGCGTAGGGTGAGAGAGTTTGTTTACAGTGCGTAGGGTGAGAGAGTTTGTTTACAGTGGGTAGGGTGAGAGGGTTTGTTTACAGTGGGTGTGATGAGATGGTTTGTTTACAGTGGGTAGGGTGAGATGGTTTGTTTACAGTGGGTGGGATGAGTGTTTTTTACAGTAGGTAGTATGAGAGGGTTTGTTTACAGTGGGTGGGATGAGTGGGTTTCCTTGCAGTGGGTAGGGTGAGAGTGTTTGCTTACAGTGGGTAGGGTGAGAGACTTTGTTCACAGTGAGTAGGGTGAGAGGGTTTGTTTACAGTGGGTGGGATGAGAAGCTTTGTTTACAGTGGGTAGGGTGAGAGAGCTTGTTTACAGTTGGTTGGGTGAGAGGGTTTGTTTACAGTGGGGGGGATGAGAGGGTTTGTTTACAGTGGGTGGGGTGAGAGGGTTTGCTTACAGTGGGTGGGATGAGAGGCTTTGTTTACAGGGGGTAGGGTGAGAGGGTTTGTTTACAGTGGGTTGGGTGAGAGGGTATGTTTACAGTGGGTGGGATGAGAGGGATTGTTTACAGTGGGTGGGAGGAGGGTGTGAAGAAGATTGGTTGTAACTGGTGCTCAACCCCTTAATTCGATGGCACATTTAAATTGCATTCTGGCTGACACTAAGCAATTTAATTTTGCATGGGTATCTTAAGGGTACAGCCGGCAAGAGTTCCAGCTGATCCTAAGCTAATTTAATGTATGTTCTAGTCATTCAGAAATACAGTTATAAGAATTACAAAAACAGAATTTAACAAAATAATGGATAAGTTAACTCTGTACATTTGGTTTCTCATTGCCGTTCTTAAAATATATAGCATGGCAAAAAATCAATTAACAATGGGCTAATGGAAATTTGAGTTGGGTGTACATCGATTTAATTTTCCCCTGGACATCCTACAGGTCGTTTCAAATCTGAATATAATCATGTATATTAGTCAAAGTAAACAGAAACAAGACGAGCTCTCGCCAAAGCCTTTTCTAAATATGCAATTCAAAACATTCCTTTCAAATATGGATTGATATATGTGTTGCAAAGATACATAATCTTTCACTTCTTTACATTTAGTGCTACTTGCCAGCCATTAACCATATTTGCTGATGGGCTGGTCTATTTTGATCAGACCTGTTTAATTTCATTAATCTGGACATTTTATAATGATCCTCCTCATTAGTTTGGTGGTTATTCTAATTATTTAATACAAAAATGTATACTATATAATTATTGTCGAGACTCGTAAGTAACTCGACAGTTTAGGTTAAGTAAACATACTGGAAGTTCAAATTAGGCGCCAGTACTAGGCTAAGTTATATATCTATATTATTATGTTCTATCCAACAACCAACTCTACTCCTAAAATCGATTAATGAAAAATTACAAACACATGTGGCAGTCCGTGGATTCGAACCCAGGACGCTCACACCGAATATCAACACCTTATGCATTACACCACGAAGGCAGTTAAAAGAATGGTGGACACTGCCTAAGATTTATTATGCAACTTCGAATCCTGCATATTAATCTAAGCATGTACACACATCCCAACTGCAACTCACGTAGGCTATGCATATGTGAATGGAAAGAGCAATTAATGGGGCCTTAACCACTAGGGAAGACCTCTCGATAAATTACTCCTGAACCAATATCAATTATTATGTTCTATCCCACAACCAACTCTACTCCTAAAATCGATTAATGATATATTAAAAACAAATGTGGCAGTCCATGGATTCGAACCCAGGACGCTCACAACCGAATATCAACACCTTATGCATTACACCACGAAGGCAGTTAAAAGAATGGTGGACACTGCCTACGATTTATTATGCAACTTCGAATCCTGCATATCAATCTAAGCATGTACACACATCCCAACTGCAACTCACGTATAACAGATATATACTATTTCGTATTAAGTTTATATGGGTTTATTATCCATTATTATATTGGGTTGTCATTATAATAAATCCGGTATATCTTGTAGTTAGTTAAATGACGCATTGGTAGATAAGATAACTGCGCATGCACATGAAATTCCATGCGCATGAAATTCCCTCACTTAAGATCCACACCAGACATGTCAAAACTATTTTGCAGAATCTCTCAGTAGATAAGGCTCCTGGTCCAGATGAAATTCCTCCAATAGTACTTAAGAATTGCTCCTTGGTGCTCGCTCCTGTATTGGCAAAATTTTTCCGTCTGTGTACTCATACCTCATGCTTCCCAGTACCCTGGAAAGAAGCAAACATCCATCCAGTTCCTAAAAAAGGTGCCTCTTCAGATCCATCAAACTACAGACCAATAGCTATAACTTCCACTCTTGGCAAAGTTTTTGAAATTATATTAAATAATCACATAATTAAGCATCTGGAGAATAATAATTAATCAGTGATAGGCAATATGGTTTTAGACGATGTCGATCAACTGCAGACATTCTTTGCCTTCTTACGCATCAAATCAACCAAGCTACAGACCAACATGGTGAAACACATACAATAGCACTGGATATATCAAAGGCATTTGATAGAGTCTGGCATCAATCCTTATTGTCGAAGATGTCACACTACGGCCTTGCATCATTAGTTCCACTAATTTCTTCTTATCTTCATAACAGAAAAATATGTAATGGTAGATGGCCTTTATTCTGAATTTCACACAATAATGCTGGTGTTCCCCAGGGATCAGTTTTGGCCCCAACTCTGTTCCTCATTCATATCAATGATCTCATATCTACCACTCATAATCCAATACATTCCTACGCAGATGACTCAACACTCCACAGTTCCTTCGCATTTACCAATTCTTTCACCCAACCCGATCTTATAAATTCAAAAATAAACACTGCAATTTCTCTGAACCAGGACCTTTCTAGAATTAATGAATGGGGACAAGAGAATCTAGTTTCCTTTAATGCACAGAAAAAAGTACATTCAATTTTCTAACCGACAGAATCTCACTGACTCCCATATATTTTTTAATGATGTAAATATTCCCACTTCCCCTAGTATTGACATTCTCGGTGTAACATTAACTACTAACTTGAGCTGGACACATTATGTTAGAAGCATTGCTAAGAATGCCTCTAAAAAACTGGGACTCCTGTACAGAGTTCGAGAATTCTTCACTGACGAGCAGTTGGCCGTAATATATAAAAGTCATGTGCGCTCTCAGATGGATTACTGTTCACCTCTGTGGGGTGGAAGTGGAGTGGTTGCATTGAGGCAGTTGGACAAAATTCAAAATAAAGCTATTAGATTAATCAATAACCCTGCAATCACACAGGACCTTCCTACATTAGCCATACGAAGAAACATTGCATCCCTTGCATTATTCTACAGATATTTTCACAGCAATTGTTCCGAGGAACTTGCTTCAATTGTGCCGCCTCTCCACATCTTTCCCCGTAGAACTAGGGCAGCTGAGAGCGCCCATGAATTTACACTTTCTCCTCCACAATGCAGAACTTCTGCTTATCAGAATTCATTTATCCCCAGAGCTACTACTCTTTGGAATTCACTTCCCTCGAATTGCTTTCCACAAACTTACAATCAAAAAATGTTTAAATCCAGTTGTTACAAACATTTTATGAATGGAGGATGCCTTTAGGCACATGGACCTTTTTGTTTTATCTGTGTTTTTCCTTCCTCCGTTCATTGTCTCTTAAAAAAAAAAAAAAAAAAAAAAAATGCGTCATTCTTGGAACTGGCGGGTTCATCGCCACAAACTTCTGACTCGCTTTACCTACGACCTCGCGAACATCTCCTTCTAGCCGCTCCAATACAACCACCTGTTTCCTGCTAAGTCATCCTAATTCTTATATCTTAGTGGCCACTATATCTTCTATCTATTCCTACCACTATCATTGAGCTATCTATCCGTATCAACCAATAAAAGTAAGTTAACTCTTGTGAGATTATAGGTAAATTTAACTTAGTTTACTCTTGAATTCTCACAATATGGTCCTTCGATACCTCTGACTTTTGCCTTATGCTGTCTTTTCTTCTTTGTCTTTTCTTTCTTCTGCTTTCCTATTGTCTACTATTTCCTAGCTATACCTTCTTTCTGTGCCCGATTTCCTCTTCCCTGGTGTCCCCTGTGGGCTTGCGAGATCGTGTTTGTTGTCCGAGGCCTAGTTTCCGCCGGGTCCCGCTTATTTCGCCCGACCATATGAGCCGCCGCCATGTGTTTCCGACTGGCGCCTTTGGCGAGGGGGGAGGGAGGGGGGGGGGGGGGGAGGACTTTAACAAGGTGGTGACTCGGTCTCTACATCGCTACCCCAACCCTATTAGGAAGGTATCTATATTAGGCCACAGCTACGTTAGGGAGATCTATGTAGATAAACCTGTGTTCCACCCATTTTTTGAGGTTAAGGCATTTTCCCAAGGGGGTGCTAGGGTGGACACTTTCAAGTCCTCTGCGGCCTGGGAGAGCCACGTCAACAATAATTACGTGGTATGCTATAGGCTAGATATATAATTACAACAATTAAATTAATGTAAAGTAGTATGAATTTGTTTGGTCTTAATTAATTGGCGTAATTACCACAAACATTTTGGGCTAGCCTAGTTTATTTTATGTTTACAATTTAAATTGGCTTGTTATACACCTTTTGGCCTACCCTTCCTTAGTGTACTCTAACAACATTTTGCCGCATTTAATGTAAGGTTTACCTTTTAAATTTAAGTGTGGAGATATTTATGCGTTCGTTTACTTTTATTATTGCGTTCCGCGTCATATTTCCCGCTTATTGCCCTACCCCGGCATCATACGTTTAATTAATATAAGTTTAAGTCGGGGTTCCCTATATCTTGCCTTTATTGGCGTCAGCTAACTTTCGGAGTGCACTTTACGTCCATATAGGTAAGATATTGTATTATTCTATTATATTTCCTTTGTATTGCCATC
This sequence comes from Paralithodes platypus, assembly GCA_032716605.1. Classification (NCBI taxonomy): domain Eukaryota; kingdom Metazoa; phylum Arthropoda; class Malacostraca; order Decapoda; family Lithodidae; genus Paralithodes; species Paralithodes platypus. The sequence continues at coordinate 10,846,439 of CM064537.1, read as the reverse complement.
ATGTCGTTGACACTGTCCCAGTACAAGTGACGCAAGGGGGGTATCAAGAGTGGTTTGACTAGGATCACCAAAGATATTACTACATTCTTAGTTAATGCAGATCATGATGCGATTGAGGCTAAATTGGCTTCAGTATTAAGACAGCTCGAAGATTTAAATTTATGTCGCCGCGAAATGGAAATGCTCTATGAAGATGACGCTGAGTATTTCGCGGATATAGAAACAGACGTGGATTATATAGAGTGTCTTGATAAAGTTATCATCCTCCTCAAAGGTAAGCTAAAACACAAGGAGCCAAATCGTGCTGCAGTCAACAGAAATGCCAGTATAAGATTACCGAAAATAACCCTTCCTGTGTTTGACAGTGATCCCACTCTATGGCTGGGATTCTGGGATATGTTCCACTGTAGTGTCCACAGCAATGCGGAGCTCAGTGACATCCAAAAATTCACCTACTTAAGAGGTCAACTGAATGGAGAGGCAAAACAACTCATTGAAGGTTTCGCAATTGAGGGAGCCAGCTACCAAACAGCGGTTGCCCTTCTAAAGAAAATCTATGGGCACAGGGATAGAATTAAGGCGGCACATATAACTAACCTTACTACGTTGAATCCTCCATCTTACAATGTCGAGGAACTAAAAGGATTCTATGCTAGTTTTGAAAGTACACCAAGGTACATAGAGACCCTACAAATTACCCTTAATGAGGCTAGTGTTGTAATTCTCATGAATAAATTGCCATCCCCACTAAAGGAAACATTAAAGAGAACTTTAGGTGAAGAAGGTCTGGACCTAGAAAGGTTTGTCCAGGCTTACCAGACAGAAGTGTTTAACATGGAAAGTGTAGCGGAACGGACTACACCACACATACCAGTTGCTTCAGCATCCTTTGCGGTGCAGGAGGCCTCGGTGCGAAGGAGGGGTTGCAAGTTGCGCGAAGGGGCACATGCATGGTTTAAGTGTAGCAAATTTAAAACCAGTGCTCTGAAAGTAAAACGCGCAAAGCAACTCAACCTTTGCACCGGGTGCTTATCTTCAACCCACGGGAGCAATGGTTGTGTGAACCCTGACATCCGCAACTGCAAGTTCTGTCAAAACAGACACTACCATATCCTCTGTCAGTCCAGATCTCAATGGGACGGTGCAAAGAAGGAGCAAAAACCTCAACAGGTAACAAAGACCAAGACGCAAACTACCACGATGTCTGTGTCGTCAAAGAAGACTAGTATTATCCTCCCAACAGTAATACTGCCAACAGTTAAGGAATCAAGAGGAACATTCAAGATGAGAACACTGCTGGATCAGTGCTCACAGCGCACCTTCATTTTAAATTCCGCTCTAGACTCGATCCATTATATAAAGGTGGGTGATGAAGAGCTAGAGTTGTGAGGGTTTACCGGAGCACATGAGAGCAGAAAGTACCCAGTAGTGTCCTTCAAATACAAGTTCCGGGGCAGAAACTATCCTCTACAAGCAGTTGTGGTAGAAACTCTCCCGGATCACAAAGGATCAGAATACCTTGAAGCAGACATGAGAGTTTTGCGAAACAAAGGTTACAAATTAGCTGATCCTCTAATGAAACAGACATCTCGGCTGGACTTGTTGGTTGGTGCTGATTATTATTATGACTTAGTGCGGCCAGGGTAAAAGAGGGTGACATAATTCTCTTGCCCACTAAATTTGGTTTTGCATCAAGTGGCTCCTGCCATAGCGACAAGTCTAGCGCCCAAGTAGAGGTAGTTACAATTTTGAAAGTTGCGGTCACCCCGATGGATCAATATATATCCACGGAATCAAGTAATCCATGTCATAATTAATTAAAATGTATGTGGGAACTGGATCATCTAGGAATTTCTCCAGACGAAGATTCAAAGGAAAACATGACTGCGTTGGACAAATACAAGGAGACAGTAACATACTCTGCACAGAATCAGCAATATGAAGTCAGACTGCCATGGAACCAACATAAAGAGAAGCTGCCTTCGAATTATGGTTTAGCAGCGGGTCGTCTAAGGGGTCTGCAGAAGCGTTTCAAGCAAGAACCTGTCTATTGTAGTCACTACACCAACGTTATCCAAGATCAACTTCATCGTGATTTTATTGAAGAGGTTCCTTTCGGTGTTACTGAAAACAGTCATTATTTGGCACATCACGGGGTCATCAAGAATAGCACAACGACGCCCGTTCGTATTGTGTACGACTGTTCCGCTAGTATTGGCAAAGGCAGGCCAAGTCTTAATGACTGCCTTTACACAGGGCCATCACTAGTGCCGGATCTATCAAAAATATTGCTGCGATTCAGGGTACACAAATATGCCTGGATAAGCGACATCGAGAAGGCCTTTCTCATGTTGAGACTTCATGAAGAAGATCGTGACTACACCAAATTTCTGTGGCCAAAGGATCCCTTGGACTTATCTTCACCCTTACTTTGCTACCGGTTTAAGGTAGTGTTGTTCGGGGCGACTTGCTCACAGTTTCTTCTTAATGCCTCGATCTTAAAACATCTTTCCATTATTAAAGAGGATCCCGGAGTTGTGGAGGCTATTAAGGAAGGTTTGTACATTGTGTTACGACTGGGGTTCAAATATATCAGGGCTCTTATTCATTGGACTAGTAATGGCATAAATGCTACAACGGAAAGCGCTAGATCCAACCTCTGATGTATATTCCCAGTGAACAAAGAACACAAATACTCTACAGAGTTCTATAATATGCAATAATAGGCTATCAAACTCTCAATAAATGTGCGTCTACTCTAGGCTTAATGTTATGTGAAAACAGCCTATTACTACCTATAACCGAAGGTGCTTGGTTATGGTATGCAAAGTAAGGTGGTAAGAGAAGTTACAGCTTACGTTACTTTAATCAATAAATGTCAGGCACTCCTGCATGAAAGAAAGTGCACTAAAGTCCTTCAACACTAACAAGGAATCTTCTTTAAATGTTAGATGCTATAAAGATGCTCGTATCGGAAATGGAACCCAAAAAGGCAGGCAGCGGAACAATGCTCATGCAGGCTATGCACACAAAAAGGCAGAATATATAATGCCGTCAGAGCCAAGAATATCCTAAACACTACAACAATAATAATCGCCACGACAATGCAGTATTCCTATCAACAAAAAAAGCCCAAGTCGTTTGTGTCTCCATACATCAAACTAGGCTGCGAAATGCTTGTGTAATCATAAATGGGTATGCATAAAAAGAGTACTTGGTTATACTTAATGTCTACTATGATTGATAAAGTCTAGCTAGAGTCAATGATACGAGATACTGGTGCGCATGGCATGCTGCATAGCCTAGTGCAAATCTCAAGTCTGTGCGTCAAATATTACGTTATAGGGAAGGGTAGCTCTCTTGAGAAACCTTAATACCGAAGTATTAAGCGTTCTCCTGGCGTACCTCAAAGACAAACAATCGAGACTAGAACAGTGCAGAATGGTATAGGCAAAAAGCCCTCATTCGTGCATGCTCTACTCTCAATGGCACACAGACTAGAATTTACTCAATCAACTCCAGTTCTCAGGTATGTCGTGCAGCTTTTTACCTACAGCCAGTACTCATAGGAAACAATACCTTATAATATCAGACCCCTAGTCTAGCATTATCTAATCCAGCAGAACACTAATTATTATAGGAAGCGGTACTAAACAATATGGATGCTAACCAATGCTTCGTGATCAACTTATCTTAACAACTAAACATACATAGGTTATATCAGACCTTAACGCACAATACAACTGGCCAGCATGAAGCTGATTTTGCAGAGTTAACCAGAGGGGGTATAATATTAATAAAAAGGGGGTGAAAGATATGAAAAAGAGAGGTAGGCAGAGGAAAAGATTCTCAGGTGCGGAGCAGGGGACAGATAGCAAGGGAAAAAGATGGATGCGTTCTAGAAACCAGATCTGAGGGAGAGAGTGGCGAGGAACTGTATATATACTCGCACTAGCTCGAGGCGCGTGGGAAAAAAGCGGTTACAAGTCCTCTAGCCACTAGCAAGGGAGCTAGCAGCATGGTAAGGACCTCTCTCCACCAACCCCCACGAGGCAGCCAGCCGTGACGTCATCGAGCGGGACAAAAACACTGCGCGCTCCCTCTCACTCTGTTCTACTCTCTCTCTCTCTCCCAGATCCCATCATTACTAGTTAATGATAAAACATACTTTACAATTAAATATATAAAGCCTTGACATGGGTGAAAACAAAGAGCCTTTCTGGACTGCCCATGACACAAGCTTTCATATGAAATAAAGCACACTCTAATACATAAACTGTAGCCCCATCCACTGCCCTGGCGATCCTAGCGAGTCACTGTAGGACAAGCCATGCGGTTCTAACGGAGTGGTTAACGTCACACCCCCCCCCAAGATTTTTCTCAGAGGCCCCAAGGCTCACAAAAATCTGATGGTTAGAACCCATGCTATATCTCCACTTCCCATCACCCAGCGGCAGTAAAATATCTGGCACAGTTCTTCAACAAAAAAATTTTCAAAATTATAACCCTCCCCAACACCATAGGTTAAATTATATGTAGTTATGCTCCTCAAGAGCGAGCTTCTCTAGCCCAGCATTCTGAGAGGAGTGCAACTCAGAATTACTGCTATAACATACTAAACAAATTAAACTATCAAAGAAAGAGTTTTAATTTGATTTTTATGTTTATAATTTGTTTATTTCGGCAGCACTATAGGGGCAAGCCTATTTTTTTCTTCTATACCAAACGCTCAACTCCTGCTTTACGACCCAATACGCTGGGCTACAACCGCGAGCCAACAAGCACCAAGCACAAAATACTATTCAAACTAAAGCAGGAGGCTACCCGTGTGTCAATATACCCAGGATCATATACCCTTGAACGACCATCTGCAAACACGTTGTCACAACTAGCAATATGGCGTATGTCCAGGTTATATACCAATAACCTTAGTGACCACCTGGTCAGCCTCATATTCCGATTGTGAAACTGGTCCAAGAACTTGAGAGGGTGATGATCTGGGTAAACTACAACGACCGGACCATAGGCTGGAACATAGACCTCGAAATGCCCCAGCGCAAGCACAACCGCCAGCAGCTCCTCCTCGACAACAGAGCAGCTCCCCTGGGCCGAATTGTACTTCTCCGAGCAGAAACTAACAGGATGCTCCAGCCCATCATCGTCCCTTTCCACAAGGACGGCACCAGCCCCCACACCACTAGCCTCCGTTGCTAGTTGGAAAGGTAGGCTAAAGTCAGGGGCCCTGAGGATCGGGTGAGTGCACAACAGGTGTTTTACTTCCCTAAACACCTTCTCACACTCAGGCGCCCATTTGAACTTCTTATCCTTCCAGTTATCCTCCACCTGAGCTTGACTGTCCCGTTCTCCTTCTCCACCTGGACTGCTAAAAGTCATCACAGGCACAGTGAGAGGCTCAGGGGGGTGCCTCCCATACTCCTTCATGGGATTAACATGACATAACTGATTGCGCTTCCGTCTGTCTGGAGTGGCTACCAAGTAATCCAGGTCTGATAGCTCCTCCACCACCCTATAAGGACCAGCGTACTTCGCGGATAAGGGGTGACCTACAAGGGGCAGTAGAATCAACACCTCCTGACCCATGTGAAACTCCCTGAGTTCAACCTTGAGGTCGTACCTGTCCTTCCTGAGGGCCTGAGAGCTAGTCAAATTACGGCCAGCCAACTCCAGACTGCGCAACCTCCGTTCTCGACTGTTGAGGACACACTTGAGCATAGAACAAGGTTTTTCTGCGCCCTCCCATACTTCTTCAACCATATGGAGAGGCCCTCTGACACGGTGTCCAAAGACGAGCTCATTAGGGCTGAATCCCAAACTCTCCCCAGGTACCTTCCGCACAGCAAACAAAACACATGGAAGGCCAAGATCCCAATCCTTCCCACTCTCAAAGCAACAACAACGAAGCACAGATTTCAAGGCCGAGTGCCATTGCTCTAACACACCCTGGCTCTCCGGATGATACGCAGATGACACAACCCCAACAATCCCATGCTGTGGCATTGCTTGGCCAAAGAGGCTAGAAGTGAAGTTGGGTCCCTGGACTGACTGAATCCCCTGCGGGTAACCATACCGGGAAAAATACACTAGCAAGCTTCGGACCACAGTCTTCGCCGACCCATTTCTCATAGGGTACGCGTCAGGGTACCTTGTTGCCACATCTCCCGACTGTGCATCACTGTCCTCCTTCAACTCTTTCGTCTTTTTAAGCCCATCCTCTGCCTTTTCCACAACAGTTACTGGGTCTTCTTCAGACTCGATATTTGGTCCTAATACTGAGTCCCCGAGAAGGGCCGTTGATACTAAACTCTCAACCGCATCAACTTCCAACCCCTTCTCGGTACCCTTCCTCCGCTGATCTAAAGATTGTTGACCAGAATGTGACTCCCTGGATGCAGGATCTCCGGTGACAACACACGCCATAGGCTGCACCGGACACTTCTCAACCCACTCCTGCTCCTCCCTACTCACGTCGGCCGGCTTCTCGGCAACGACCAAGGGTGGAGCCTCAGAAGTTGGTCCCGCAAAGTCGTTGCCGAGAAGGAGGTCGACGCCCCCAACAGGTAACTTCTCCACAATTCCTACATCCAGGTCACGAGTCACACCATCAACTTCCACCTTCATTCTTACAAGCGGGTATGACCTTGTTGCATTAACTCCCTGAACCACAACCACCCGCGCCGTATTGACAGGTTTACCAGTGAAATTTCTCAACAATGTTTGCAATGGCCCAGTGTCACACAAAATTCTCACCTCATGTCTTCTACCCCCCCACTCCACATAACCGAGTCCCCTGTGGTCACTAAAGGCATCACGGACAGGGAATAAGCCTTCCGGATCCTTCTGCACTGGCAGTGTATTTACCTCGGAAGAAATGCCTCTAACAAACTCCGATGTCCTCTTGAACACTCCAATGCCGTGAGCAAAAGACACGGCTGCCGGAGGAGGTCGACTAGGGCACTCATTTGCCTTATGACCCTCCTGGTGGCACCTAAAACACATAAATTTCGGTTTCGGCTTATACTGTGATGTAAAAGGCCCCTGACTTTTCACATACGGTGTGGTGTAAGGTTTGGATTCAGTTTTAGTTTCATGGCTCTTCTGTTTAAATGTGTCATTGCTACGGGGAGGGGGAGGATAACGGTCCCTAGCACTTGCATCGTACTTCTGTGAGGACCCGCAACCCCGAATCAACGACAGCCGTAGATCAGCCATTTCTGCTGCTTCTACTAGAGTTCTTGGGTTTTTCTCCTTTAAGTTCAAAGTTAGATCACCGCCCGTGCTCTTAAAGAACTGCTCCAACATCATTTACTGCTTAATTTCATCAAATGGTGTTACCTTCTCAGATCGGAGCCAGTTCCCCATAGCATCGGACAAGTCCCGGGCGTGTTCCAAAAAGGTGCTATCTCTTCCCTTAGTTACACCCCGGAACTTCAAACGGTACGTTTCTGGTTGCAGTTCGTAAGCCCTCAGGACAGCCTCCTTGAGATCCTCATACACAATACATAACTCCAAAGGTAATGCATCGTAGGCTCTAAGACCCTTGCCTATTAATCTAGAGGATACAAGTGCTGCCCATTTATTCTCTGGCCACTGGTGTTCCTGGCACTTCTTCTCAAAGCGTGTGAAAAATTCTGTTACACCACTCTCATCAAACACCGGAACCAGTTTCAATAAGTGCGAGAGAGACTGCTCATGAACACGGTTACCAGCCCCAAGTCGCTGTCCCGTTGCCTCTACTCGCGACTTCTCTACGTCCATGTCGGCACAGTACCTAGTCGACTCTAAATCAGCTTGGATTTTTGCTAGCTTGGCTCTCTCTTCTATCTTGGCTAATTCTAATTGCTGCTGAAGCTCACATGCCCTTTGTTGCTGCTGAAGCTGAAGCTGAAGCTCAGATACCCTTTGTTGCTGTTGAACCTCAGATACCCTGATAGCCTTTCTCTCTTCGATCTTAGCTAATTCGAGCTGAAACAATAATTCTTGAGTTAACCCTTGAGGAGGTGAAGGTGCTACAATGTTTGAAATTACCGGTGGTCCCCCCAGGGGCAACCCACCCTGCCAGTCACCACCCAACTGCGGAAGCGTACCCGGGGTCGGCAAACTACGGGGATGGCTGGGAGTCGAGTGTAGGGGAAGCATGGCCGAAGGGCTCTGAGCACTCAACCCCTCTCGCTCACCAGTCACCCTGCCCAGTACACACATTATCAAGTTATCCCTGGTCATGCTGCTAGTAACCGCATGACCGATAGCTGTGGCCCGGCATTGAAGACCGTACCGATTCATACCCTCCAACCGCTCGGCAGTAACAGGCCATTGCAAAAATATCCTAGCATCCTCCTCACAGTTCACCTGATTAACCATATCATCATACTGCTGTTCCTCAGTTTCGACATTACGTACTGTGTCTCCATTCTCCTCTGATCCGGTATAAGACATGATGCTCACAAAAATTTCCCACCTCAATATTCAGAAAAGAAGTACCCCAAACTCTTATACCTCAATATACACACAACAATTCTCGGAAATAATCCAGGGCTATACTATGTTGCGAAAAAAAAAAATTCTTGCTGATCCCCGCAAAATATTCTCCAAAACAACAAATGTTCCCTGCTAATAAATGTAGGTTCACCAAATCCTAGGTAAGGTCGCCATTTGTTACGACTGGGGTTCAAATATATCAGGGCTCTTATTCATTGGACTAGTAATGGCATAAATGCTACAACGGAAAGCGCTAGATCCAACCTCTGATGTATATTCCCAGTGAACAAAGAACACAAATACTCTACAGAGTTCTATATGCAATAATAGGCTATCAAACTCTCAATAAATGTGCGTCTACTCTAGGCTTAATGTTATGTGAAAACAGCCTATTACTACCTATAACCGAAGGTGCTTGGTTATGGTATGCAAAGTAAGGTGGTAAGAGAAGTTACAGCTTACGTTACTTTAATCAATAAATGTCAGGCACTCCTGCATGAAAGAAAGTGCACTAAAGTCCTTCAACACTAACAAGGAATCTTCTTTAAATGTTCGATGCTAGAAAGATGCTCGTAACGGAAATGGAACCCAAAAAGGCAGGCAGCGGAACAATGCTCGTGCAGGCTATGCACACAAAAAGGCAGAATATATAATGCCGTCGGAGCCAAGAATATCCTAAACACTACAACAATAATAATCGCCACGACAATGCAGTATTCCTATCAACAAAAAGAGCCTAAGTCGTTTGTGTCTCCATACATCAAACTAGGCTGCGAAATGCTTGTGTAATCATAAATGGGTATGCATAAAAAGAGTACTTGGTCTTAATGTCTACTATGATTGATAAAGTCTAGCTAGAGTCAATGATACGAGATACTGGTGCGCATGGCATGCTGCATAGCCTAGTGCAAATCTCAAGTCTGTGCGTCAAATATTACGTTATAGGGAAGGGTAGCTCTCTTGAGAAACCTTAATACCGAAGTATTAAGCGTTCTCCTGGCGTACCTCAAAGACAAACAATCGAGACTAGAACAGTGCAGAATGGTATAGGCAAAAAGCCCTCATTCGTGCATGCTCTACTCTCAATGGCACACAGACTAGAATTTACTCAATCAACTCCAGTTCTCAGGTATGTCGTGCAGCTTTTTACCTACAGCCAGCACTCATAGGAAACAATACCTTATAATATCAGACCCCTAGTCTAGCATTATCTAATCCAGCAGAACACTAATTATTATAGGAAGCGGTACTAAACAATATGGATGCTAACCAATGCTTCGTAATCAACTTATCTTAACAACTAAACATACATAGGTTATATCAGACCTTAACGCACAATACAACTGGCCAGCATGAAGCTGATTTTGCAGAGGTAACCAGAGGGGGTATAATATTAATAAAAAGGGGGTGAAAGATATGAAAAAGAGAGAGGTAGGCAGAGGAAAAGATTCTCAGGTGCGGAGGGAGACAGATAGCAAGGGAAAAAGATGGATGCATTCTAGAAACCAGATCTGAGGGAGAGAGTGGCGAGGAACTGTATATATACTCGCACTAGCTCGAGGCGCGTGGGAAAAAAGCGGTTACAAGTCCTCTAGCCACTAGCAAGGGAGCTAGCAGCATGGTAAGGACCTCTCTCCACCAACCCCCACGAGGCAGCCAGCCGTGACGTCATCGAGCGGGACAAAAACACTGCGCGCTCCCTCTCACTCTGTTCTACTCTCTCTCTCTCCCAGATCCCATCATTACTAGTTAATGATAAAACATATACTTTACAATTAAATATATAAAGCCTTGACATGGGTGAAAACAAAGAGCCTTTCTGGACTGCCCATGACACGAGCTTTCATATGAAATAAAGCACACTCTAATACATAAACTGTAGCCCCATCCACTGCCCTGGCGATCCTAGCGAGTCACCATAGGACAAGCCATGCGGTTCTAACTGAGTGGTTAACGTCACAATTGACAACCTCCAGGGTCCAGGCAGTGATGAAGAGACTGTCGTTAAGCGTTACTGGGATGCCCAAAGAATAAGGTCTCAAGCACATTTATATCTCAGAGAATGGGCTACCAATAGTCCTCAACTAAGTGTCTTCCTGCAATTGGATGGTGTTGCTGCCAAGAATCAAGAGAGAGTGAAGACATTAGGACTCTTATGGCTACCTGACTCTGATCTGTTGACATTCAACGCTAGTCTCCCAGAGACCAATAAGGCAACAAAGAGAGTGCTTAAAAGTGGCGGCACAACTGTTCGATCCACTCCGTGTACTACTGCCCGTTACAATAAGGTCCAGAATTTTCTTACAGCAATTATGGAGACTGAAACTAGATGGGACGATCCGCTACCTGACGACTGCGCTACCGAATGGTCTACAGTTACCAAGGATCTGCACCTCTGCTGTGACTTTACTTATCCTCGGAGGACGGTATATGCTGATTCGGTGGAACTTCATGCGTTTAGCGATGCAAGTGGTGTCGCCTAAGGCACTGCAATATATTTTGTGAGCCCGGAACATAGCTGTCTGGTCATCGCTAAAGCAAAGGTCGCTCCCATAAGATCCATAACAATACCAAGACTAGAGCTAACTGCTGCTTTGTTAGCCGCCAGACTAATCAAATTTGTGGAGGAAGCCTATCATAAAATTGTAAAAGTCGACAACATTGTATTATGGTGCGACAGCCAGGTTACATTGCATTAGTTGCGTAGTATGAAGAAGCTTCCAGTGTATGTCGCAAACCGTGTTGACGAAATCAATTCCCTTCTTCAGACTGTAGAATTCCGGTACGTGTCCTCTAAAGAAAACCCTAGTGACTTCCTGGCTAGAGGTGTTTCGGCAAAACATTTGCAATCTTCTGCGTTTTGGTGGTAGGGGCCCATGTGGCTCCGAAACAAAGACGAGTGGCCAGAAGACATATTACCAGATGACCCAACGCCAAAAGTAACTAGCCAAGTCATTGGGACTAATGATGAACAGGACACACGGTTATGGAACTGGGAAAAATACGGCAGTTATGAAAAATTAATTTGGATAGTTGCATGGACTATTCGATACAAGAATAATTTGAAGGCAACAATTAAAGGGACGTCTCCAACAGACAGTGCCCTCCTCAGCATAAAGGAGCTATAAGTAGCAGAAAAGATTATAGCTCAAAGATGCGAGCAGGAATGCTTCCCAAAGGAGTACGAGATGCTGTCTGGTGACAAGGGTACTCGCAATAATTTGGTAAACCAATTAGGACTTGTCATGAAGGGAGGATTAATTGTATGTGAAGGTAGATTGAAGTTAGCGGCTCTTCCGGATTCAATGAAATATCTGATACTACTGCCTTCCAAACATCATTTCATCAATATATGTAATCGTGTCTGTTGTCACTATGGAGTTAATCACATGGTCGCATATATACGGCAAAGGTGGTGGATTCCGAAGATAAGACAAGCGGTAAAACAAGTGACCAGTAAGTGAATAACCTGTCGTAAAATACAGGGTAATACCTACGCGAAAGCTAGAGTACCTCCTCTACCAGACATCAGGACTACTTCTAGAGATCCCTTCGAGGTCAAGGGGGTTGATTATACAGGAGCAATTCCTGTCCGGGGCTCACACAACAACAAGGCTTATATGCTTTTATTTACGTGCACTACTACAAGAGCTATTCACATTGAAGTAGTTAGCAGTAGGACCTGTGACAGCTTTATCCATGCGTTCCGGATATTTTGTAGTAGGCAGGGATTTCCACAGATAATGTTAAGCGACAATGCTGCTACATTTGTAGGAGCTTCCAGACACTTGGAAGACATCCAAAGCGATCCTAGTCTTCAGGCTCATCTTGCCGAAATCCGATGTGAATGGCGTTTTATCCCAGCACGTGCACCTTGGTTCGGGGCTATTTGGGAGAGAGCCATAGGTATTGTGAAGGCTGGGCTTAAAAAAGTACTAGGTCGTGCTCTAGTCTCCTTTGAGGAACTAACTACTGTCCTATTGGAGCTGGAGGCTACCGTGAATGATAGCCCTTTAACATATGTCTCGGGTGATCTGGAGGACCCTTGCCCTATTAACCCATCCATGCTGGTTAAAGATCATAGACTTCGTGACTTCCGAAAGGACCTAATTCAGCTAGATGAGCTGCAGGATCCTAGTTACGATAGTAAAGCAGCGATACACAGCAGGTACAATTACATCAATAAATTGATCCGGGACCTATGGAGGCGTTGGTCTAATGAATACTTGGCATCACTACGAGAAGCCTATAAGAATAAAAGAAGCTCATCCAGCAGTGTATGGCCAAAGATAAATTACATCGTGCTTATTCATGACGAGGGACCTCGTGTCCTTCGGAAACTTGGTAGGATAGTTAGACTCTATCCCGGACGAGATGATCTGGTTAGAGTGCTCCAGATTAGAACAAAGACTGGCCTGACCACTCGACCCATCGTCAAGTTGTATCCATTGGAACAGGAAATCGAAAGCATTTCGATCCCTCAACCGGCAGTCACTGGTGATGGTGTTAGCTCTCACGACTCCACCCCTATGTTACCAGCGGTCGCTGGACCATCTGCCAGTAATGATCCTGTTGGAAGATTACCTTTTCGCCGAGCCGCTGTTAGCTCTTCACAGCTATGGAGATCTAACATCGCTGTGGGATTATTGTAGATAATGTATATATTGGTGGTGGGAATGTGTCGAGACTCGTAAGTAACTCGACAGTTTAGGTTAAGTAAACATACTGGAAGTTCAAATTAGGCGCCAGTACTAGGCTAAGTTATATATCTATATAAAAGATATATACTATTTCGCATTAAGTTTATATGGGTTTATTATCCATTATTATATCGGGTTGTCATTATAATAAATCCGGTATATCTTGTAGTTAGTTAAATGACGCATTGGTAGATAAGATAACTGCGCATGCGTCATTCTTGGAACTGGCGGGTTCATCGCCACAAACCTCAGACTCGCTTTACCTACCACCTCGCGATCATCTCCTTCTAGCCGCTCCAATACAACCACCTGTTTCCTGCTAAGTCATCCTAATTCTTATATCTTAGTGGCCACTATATCTTCTATCTATTCCTACCACTATCATTGAGCTATCTATCCCTATCAACCAATAAAAGTAAGTCAACTCTTGTGAGTTTATAGGTAAATTTCACTTTGTTTACTCTTGATTTCTCACAATTATATTACAAAACGCTGCACTACTAAACAAATTATTTAACTCCAAAGGGGTTTGGGGTGCATTATTATAACAATAATTGAAGAGTGTCTAGAGAGGCATTTTTCTTAGTATAGGAGACACACGAGAAATGCATTGTCTAAAATGGCAAAAACATATATAAACATTCAATAATTATTTTGCAAAATCTCACAATAACCATAGAGACGTTGCATCAGATAATGTGAACCAACCATCACAGGAACACTCTAACGGCGGATCGTCTGGCAATGTACCGGAGTCAAAAATACATGGAGAATTTGTTTATTATCAGACAATGTTAATTTACATTATTCAAGTATTATGAATATCGTAAATCATAATTTGACTGGTCTAATTATGAACGGTCATATCAAATTAATTAATTTAAATCGTGACATCTTGTAGGGGATACCAGAATTTGATACAATTAACCGGTAAACTTGCTCGTGTGACACCGCCTATAGACCCTTGACCCTGTTAATGATTTGTGTTTCGCAATTCACCAAAATAAACGTAAAGTTGTTCAGACAAATCGTAAGTTTTGACAAACATTTGAGCGTCACCGAATGTTCATGGCAAAATACGTATGCAAATAGTGCCCACATCACTCTATAATTATTTGAAGGTCAAAAACAAAATCAAGCAAGACATTATAATTACGGTAATGCCCCATGATTTGATTCCTCATATAACCAGGGCCATAACAGCCAGTCATAATCCGCAACACATTGTAATTGTTGGAAATCGTTAAGATTACATTATTATTGAGGTCAGTGCCCTTGTCCCTGTATATTGTTGGTTATGAAGAATTGGAGAAATGGCTGACGATTGATAACTGAACTGATGCTTTATTGTTATTATTATCAACTTTGCGAAGCAGAGTGGTATCGCGCGCACAGATCCCGCCCGTATACTGTGCACCACAAGTCGGCTTGTCGGTCATCGTCCGTCTGTCTGTTCGGTAACTCCTCCTACACCATTCAATGGATTTTCACCAAATATCACAGGTATATCCATTTGGTCAATGCGATGGCCAGTCAAAAAGACATTTTCAATTTAACATAAAGGTTAAGGTCAAAGGTCAAGGTTAAAAATAATGTAAATATTTCATATTTTTTAGTTTTTACTCAAATGTCTTCATTTTCACTACACAAGTTACTGCTAACCTTGATATCGTATTGACCAAATTGTAGGTAAATATTCTAAAAGGTAAGGTCAAAGGTCAAAATAAGTTTTTCACTAGTATTTCTTATAATAACTTATATTCTCACTAGGCTTACCATGTATACTCGGAATACCTATGCCAAGGTCATACAAGAAACTATATAATTCCATATGAAAGGTCAAAGGTCAAAGGTCAAATGAAAGGTCAATATGCCATTTTCTTTACTTTTCATGCAAATTTCACAAAATTTGGTGAGATAGTTGCACTTTAAATTAAAAGGAAAATAATAAATGTTGACACATATAAAGGTCAAGATAAAGGTCAATTATTGTATTAATACATATGAAACTAACTGATGGGTTTTAATGAAATTAGGCATGTTTATTTTATTTTCCTGGGCAATGTCAATGAAAACTAAAAAAAAATACTCTTACATACAAGTCAAGGTCACATGTCAAGGTCAAAGGTCAACTTTTACTAGTTATTTGAAGTTATACTCAAATGTCTTAATTTTCACCATACAAGTTACTGGTAACCTTGATATTGTATTGCCCAAATTTTAGATAAATATTCTAAAGGGTAAGGTCAAAGGTCAAGGTCAAAATAAGTTGTTTACTAGTATTTTGTATACTAACTGTTAGATTCTCACTAGGCTTACCATGTATAATCGGAATACCTAGGCCAAGGTCATACAACAAACTATACAATTCCATATGAAAGGTCAAGGCCACAGGTCAAGGTCAAATAAAATGTCAATATGCTATTTGCTTTACTTGTCATTCAAACTTCACATTTGGCGAGATAAATGCATTTTAAATTAAAATGAAAATAATACATTCTGTGACATAAAGGTCAAAGGCAAGGTCAACTATTTTATTTATATATGTGAAACTAACTGATGGGTTATAATTAAATTTGGCATGCTTATTTATTTTGTATTAATTTGTTCATGGGCAATGTCAATGCAAACAAAAATGTACTCTTACACAAAGGTCAAGGTCAACTTTAATTATTTATTAAAACAGATTACTCACATTTTGAAAAACTGGCCATGGTAGTTGCTTATTACATAACTAACATATATATCAAATTGCACACATATTATAATAGTTAATGTCAAAGGTCAAGGTCAAAACAAGAGTGTTTGTCATTTTCCCTAATCTCCTCCTAGAATGTTTAATGTACGGTCACAGAATTGTACAGGCAAATTCAGTTGGTCAATGCGACGACCATCCAAATATATGTATTATATTTGTAGTCAAAGGTCAAAGGTTAAGGTCACAGTATATGATCACTATTTATAATCTATAAATGTTTATACAAATTACACCATATTCGTAATGCTAGTAAATGCGAACATTGGTGTTAAGCTAACTAAATCCTTGATAAGAATTTCTAAGGTCGAAGGCCAAGGTCAAAGCTCAAGGTTAAAGGTCAAAATAATATTTTTACTAGTATTTCCAATTTAATGTAAGATTCTCACTAACCATATCATGTATATTCGGAATGCCTAGGCCAAGGTCATACAAGAATAAACATAATTCCATATGATAGGTCAAGGTCAAAGGTCAAGATAAAAAATAAGGTCAATATGCTAATTTTGTTATTACTGTATTCATGTAAACTTCACAACATTTGTTGAGACAGTTGTGCTCTAAATGAAAATTAAAAGGTTAAATTTTCACACAGGAGAGAACATAATAAAACAAAATCGTGAAGTTCAAGATGAAGGTCAAAGGTCTAGGTCAGCTATTCCTTTAATACCTCTGGAACTAGATGATCATTAATTATATTTGGCACGCTTATTTGATTTTCCAGGGTTACATCAATGCAGGTAAAACAAATATAATCCTACATAAAGGTCAAGGTCACAGGTAAAAGTCAAAAGTCAATCTTTATCATAAAAAATACTCAAATTTGATAAAACAAATGTTTATCATATTCTACCTATATATAATTGGACAATTGTGTGGAGCTTAAGGCGAGATGTCCACTGGAGGGATTTTTTTCTTGACCCCTTTCACCCTCATCTTTAGCCCCATTGCTTTTGATATTATAAAACGTTCGCCCCATTAGTTTAGCGATTTTAAGAACTTTCACCCCATATTAAGACCTCTCGTGCCATTCAGGTGTCGATTTTATCCTGGCGAGCGATAGCGAGCCTGTAATTTAAGAGGAACCGGCCTTTGGCGGGGAAATTTGTCTACCGAAAAATGTACAAATTTATCTTGAAAGGGACTCAAGGGGGTGTAATTTCAAGCTTGATGGAAGTCTAGGGAATCAACTAAAAACCTCCCCTTAAGACGGATCTGTGGTGGAAAAAGGGTTAATTTGGATAGTTGAAAGCCTGCGAATTAAACTGAATAAAATTGCCTATTATTACCCAGTATACAATGAAAAGGACAGAACTGGTACTGAACGGGTCAATGTATCGTCACCAAATATTGCAAGCAAATTCGGTTGGTCAATGCGACGATTGTCGCCCCCTGTCGGGGGCTAGATGTTTTCGGGCCGAATCCTCCAGTATTCTTGGTGATATTTTTAGTGATGACGGTGATAGTAGTAGTGATGACGGTGATAGTACTGATGATGACAGTAGCAGAGATGGTAGTAACAGCAGGGATGATGGTGATGGCAATGATAATGGTGATAATATTGGTGATGATGGTGATACTTGTAGTGATAATGATGACAGTAGTGATGATGGTAGTAACGATGGTGATAGTAGTAGTGATAATGATGACAGTACTAGTAGTAGTGATGATGGTGACAGTAGTAGTGATGATGGTGATAGTAGTAGTGATGATGGGTATAGCAGTAGTGATGATGGTGACAGTAGTAATGATGAGTGTAAGATGATGGTGATAATAGTAGTGATGGTGATAGTTGTAGTGATAATGATGACAGTAGTGATTATGTTAGTGACGATGGTGATAGTAATGGTGATTGTCACGTGACTGCTGTAGGGATGATAGTGACATTTGTAGGGATGATGGTGACAGTTGTAGCGATGATAGCAGTAGTGATGATTGTGATAGTAGTAGTTATAATGGTGGTAATAGTAATGATCATAGATGATGGTAACCTATCGCAGAGTTGGGTATGCCTTTTTTATTTTGGGCAAAGCGACACTTCTACTTTATTATTATTATTATTATTGTAGTATTTACTTTCTTATCTCGAATATACCATACTACTAGAGTGGGGGATAAATCGACAGTCATTTAGAAGTTCGTATACTTTATTTAACAAACTTGCTACTACACTAATAACGGTTTCTCTGTTCGGGCCGAGAGGAGTTCAACACACGGATTGAATATTACGTCGACCCAACATAGGTTGTACTTTGGAATCCGAGAACTCCCGTTACTCCCTATTTGCATTCCCGATATTCAGGTATTGACTTAAGTCGCTTCGATCCAGAGACCAAGGCGTTACTACATATGACCTTTCAATTAATAGATCCTCTTAACCATATACAATACATTTACTCATAATGACCAGGGTGTATTTACAATGTTACCTCAATTGCCCTTCTGAATACTCTTTGATTATATAATGTCCTTGTTACTTCATATAATACATTTCTTCTAAATGACCAGGGCGTTGTTACAAGTTACCTCTAAATACTTTTGGTTATATATATATATATATATATACACGTAATCCTATTACAAAACAATTTATCTTCACATCTATCACCTGGTCAATAATAATTCTTAACCTAATGTAAGTAGCACCTCAATAACTCTACACGGCCAAGGTTCTCCCCTTTAATCCCTTTTACATAGATTCTTATGATTACAATATAATCCTGGACTCTTCCTACCTATTTCTCAAAACTAAAGCTGGTCTCATGGCAAGTATGATTTGTTCCCCTGAGCCTTATAGTTGCGTGTCTATCTTCAAGAATTATTCCCTTTTACTTTACTATTAATATCTATGTGCTGTCCTAGCAGATCCTATACTAGCTATGACTAATCGGCATGGAGCCTTCTCTAACAAGAATAACTATTTCCCTCTTAACACATCATCATTTTATTTATCAACAAAAGTCTAGTATCTGTTCTCTTTAGTCTGTCCTATAAGAACACATCAATTATTATGGAACCTCTGGCTTAGTCGAGCATTTTCTCTCTTTCTTTAAGTCTGGTTCGGGCCCAATATGGGTCCTTTAAAAATATATATTTATGGTATACTGCTAGGTGTGTACTGGAACAATTTCACCACCTCAGAGCTGGCCAATAGCTCTTCTGGAAATTCTCCCTCCCATCTACTATCTGCCATCCCTCTTGAATCGCTTGGCTGTAGGTATGCAAACCAGCGATGTGACGACAGGCGGCCGGATACTGAAGGTGTATCCGCCTAGTAGGTGAGAGCGATGCTAGGCCTGAGGTGGTCTTTACTGGAACATTTGAGGAGGGCTGGGTGGCGGGAATAAGTAGCTCCGAGTTCCCTTTGGTGCCCAAGTGAGGGAGAGGAAGTGGGTTGCAAGATGCAAACCCAGTGGGTTCCGAGAGGTGAATGACCGCTGCAGTCAATCAATATCAATATGAATATAGAAAAGGTGGGTGAAGGTGAAAGAAGGGAAGATTTTATTGGTTAAGTAGGAGAGACAGTGGTAATAGTGAGAGAAAATAGGGTCTCGGGGCTTGACCCAACGTGCGTGAGTTGAGTATTGGGTTGAATCAGTATGGCTTGCCAAGAAGGGGGCTGGGGCTGCCAGATGAAGGTGGGAAATGGTGGTGATGATGGTGGTGGTGAAGAAGTCGATGGTGTTAATGTTGGTGTTTTACGAATTCTTCCATGTTGAAGGTCTTTCTGGATCTTTTTGTCTTTTTCTTGGAGCTCCTCCTGATCTTGTCCAGCTGTCTTTGGAAGGTCCTAAGACCTTCTACTTGCTGTGGTGATAAAGGTTGTGATTCAGGGGGACGTCTTCCTGCTACTGCATCCTCGTCTCCTTCTTCCTCGATCGTTTGCACGTTGACTATTTCTCCTATGGTGGACTCAGAGAATTCAGACGACGCGGAGGAGGGGAGTGCCACCGGATGATCAATGGTGGCAGGTGCTGGGGTCGAGGATGCTACTAGTGTTGATGGTGGTGCCTTCTCCTTGATTGTTGTTGAAGTTGAAGCTGTAGATGTTGTGGAAGAGTGCCCCACTTTGCTCCTGCTTAGACTGAAAGGTCTTGGCAGAAGCATGTGTTGTTTTGGAGCACTCCTCGGCTGCTGTGGTGGAACTGAATCTTCTTGGATCTTGGAGGGCTTCTTCCTCTTTGACCGCTGCAGCCTCCCCCACCTTCTTAATATAGTCACCCCTCCCGCTCTCCGGCGCTGTGATTGGCCGAGCCGGCCGCTCGGCCCCCTGCGCGTCTTGAATCCTCTGTCGCTTCGCCTCCACTCTTTTCTCTTCATAATATGATCCTGGAAGCTGGTTGCAAACGTCTTTTAGTGGCTTACGGGAGTATAGGGCTGGCACTGATATATTAGACCCATTGCAACCAGGGGAAACGGCCGGTGAAGAGAGCGAGAGCGAGTTTAAAGGTGTGGCGGTACATTTAGCCTGGCGCTCCAAAAATGGAGGCTTCTGATTGGTTGGCCGGGAAGGCGTGGCATGTTTATGACGTGAGCCCAAAGTGTCAAACTCGGCTGATGAAGAGAGAAGGTTAAAGGGGGCGCGCTGATTGGTGGATGGCCTTTATACTTTAATTATTATTACAGTTATCTGTAGTAATTATGTAATAATAGTAATAGCAGTAGTAGTAGTAGTAGTGGTGGCAGTATGCATAATGATTTTTTTATGTGTAAGAAGAGACAATAGGCAAAAGCTGTATTTACCGAGTGTTTCTTTAAATTGAAAGAGTACAGCTACTGACAAATGTTTGCGATCTCTTTCTATTTTCTTTAAGTTAATATATCCATTTAAATTAATGTTCAGATCAAATAAGATATTTATTACATAAAACATAATGTATATTTCTTAATCTATAATTGATTTGATCTGAAGATCAATCTAAATGGATATATGTGCATAAAGAAAATCGCAGTAGGTCACGAACATTTATCAGTAGCTGTACACTAGTGTCATAATGTCTGGGCACACGGGTCTTGAAGGAGATTAAGTCGTACGATGAGAAAAGGACAGATTGAAGGAGAGAGAGTTACCGAGTTTACTTGTTGAGTGGAAGAAAGCCTGGGAAAATTGGTTCACTCTCGCGTTAGCGATTTGGACAGAGGAATATGTTGAACAGCGGTTATCACCTACTCTCTTTAAGAGAGGAGGTATACTGTACACTGAGGAAGCTTCTGAAGAATACAGACTACTGTAATAGTGGCAAAGGAGAGAAGATCAACATTGCAATATGTACAGAGTCATAAGATAATTTGTACACATTGGTCGAATACCAGGCAGTCGTCCAGGACTTCTTGAGGAGTTGATAACTGATGGTATTCCGACACTGAATCCTGGAATGCCATAATATATTTTCACAATTGTGGTGTATTGTAAAAAAATAGTGTGTGCTTGTGTGGTGTAATGTTATAATGAGGAGAGTTTTGTGAATGCTAGCTAGATTACGCTGTAAGGCACAGAGCCAGTCAGCATGAGGGGACAGGCAAATTTAACAAGATTTCCAAAAACTCCTCATCACATGTCTAAAGCCTCCCCGGGGGTAATGTTCAGTTCAATTGGATTGGTGCCTACGATCTCCTTCGCCAGTATATACGGTATATAATGTGTATATAGGTATTCTAGAAGATGGGTTATAGATGGAAAACTATAAATGTACCACTTCGAAAAGAACAAGTGAACATAGTGAATATAAGAGACATATATTAATATGTTGGGTAAATGTACTGAGTAAGATATGTTGCATGGAGGCTTAGTAGTTGACAGAACGAGGCATTTATCCGACATTATAGTGATATATGTCCATAAATATATTATCTATGGCCATGTGTAACCAGTTAATTTCAGATGAGAGTTAATTGTCTCATGTTCCGTATCTTGATTAATCGCTATTACAAAGACGGTTTGGCAAAATATGTTGTTAAATAGGAAAGTGTAATTATAATATGAAGAGTTATATTCGGCATCATAGGACAAATATTTTATAATACTAAAACTTAAATTTACCTTGAATACTTCCTTCATTTCGAGTATGCATTGATATCTCCTATTCTGGTTAACATTAGACCAATATATATGTATTATGTTCAAGAAACGCCTCATGTAGTTCAAGGCTTAGTGTTAAACTGGTCATGAGGGAAATATATACCTTGCACTATAGTCAGGTGTGAGGGCCGGGGGACTTATTGAGTGAAGGTGTGCATGCTATTATGTCTGGTAGTGTTAGTGAGAATGACTGTGTGTGTGTGTGTGTGTGTGTGTGTGTGTGTGTATGTGTTTGTCTAGGAGAGATAGTGCGTGCGTGTTAAGCATTTGTAGATATGTCTGTTTAGTGAGTGTTAGTGTGATCGCCTGTGAGTGTATAAGTGTCTGTGGATGTATGATTGTGTATGGATATGTGTGTGTGTGTGTGCTTGTCTAGGAGAGATAGTGTGTGCGTGTTAAGCATTTGTAGATAGGTCTATTTAGTGTGTGTTAGTGTGATTGCCTGTGGTGTCTAAGTGTCTGTGGATGCATGAGTGTTTATGGACGAGTGTGTGTGTATGTGCTTGTCTAGGAGAGATAGTGCGTGCGTGTTCATATGTATTTATAGATATGTATGTTTTGTGTGTGTTAGTGTGATCGACTGTGGATGTCTAAGTGTCTGTGGATGTGTGAGTGTTTATGGATGTATGTGATGTGTGTGAGAGTGGGTGTGCGTGTGTGTATCCGAGGGAATATGCGTACAGTAGGCTATGTACGTGAACCTACCTTGCCCACACATGTACCTGCTTATCTATCTTGTAAACCTACCAACCATAAAACAAACTAATACACAAGAAACATCAACTATTCAAGTGTAGGTGATAGTTTGTATGTGTGTGTGCCAATGCCATCGTGGAATTGAACCATACCCTCACATGCAGTTTATTTTTGTTATTGTAAATCTAGTAAAATCTCCTTACAAAGAAATATCCCGTCTGTTTATTATCAATATTCAATATTCAATGCTTGTTAACATTTTCACAAGCATACTTGATATATCCATCGTGTTATTGTTCTCATCTTAAACACAACAGTTCTCTCTCTCACTCTCTCTTTAAAATCAGTAGGTATGGAAGTGTAAGTTCCCTTTCAGACTAATTTCTTTCTATCCTATATAAAAACTTTCCTTGTGGGCATTTCATGACCCATAAGGTTACACTTCATCGTATTTTCCGGTACGGCGTTTTAGCCGGAAGAGGTGGAGGGTGTGGAGAGAGGCTCCTACTTTGCCATCTTATTCTCCTACTATAAACTGTCCCCGTCTCTAGTAGTATTAAGGCTGGACCACCTGGTAGGGACTGCAAGGTGTATGTGGTCTGAGTATGTGTGTAACTCTGTGTAACTCTCTCATATCTTCCCAAACATATTGGAGCCGTTTAAAGGGAATGCCTTAACGTCATTACAGTATTCGCCATGCTATTCACAATATTCGCAAGTAGTGTCTTGCTATCATAACTTCACTTTTGGTTATCTGTCTAGTAACAAGCGCAAGTTTGCATGCGATTCCAGCATTGTGCTGGAGAATTCCCCAATGCTTTCTTAGTTGAGCCCACAGTAATTTAATGTTTGACATACTTTAAGGTAATTATTTAAAACATATCTCATTCATTGTCCATGTATGACAACAAACAAACAGGAATTTTGGTTAGATACTTGGGTAGTGTCTAAGCCATTGGAGTAATATAATCCTTATTATACGCAGGCATGTGCAGTATGTACAACACATCACCGTGTTGTAAGTCGGTATAAAACATTCAAAAAATTCAAAAAATAATCCTAAAGCTTTTTACCAACTATATAAATCCAAGGTTAGAGATGTAATTGGTCCCCTTAAAACTTCGATAGGAAAATTGACAAAGTGATTTAGAAATGTGCAGTACATTAAATAGTCAATTTCTTTCCGTTTTCACTAATGAAAATTTGGCACAGTTTCCAGAAGTCCGTAAGGTATACAGCGATAGTATAGAAAATAGGTTAAGTACGGTTACTATAAGTAGAAATTATGTGGTTAAGGAAATTGACAGACTGAAACCTCATAAATCGCCTGGTCCTGATGAGGTATATGCTAGAGTATTAAAAGAATGCAGAGATGAGTTAAGTTATCCATTAACATTTCTATTTAACAAGTCATTAGAAACAGGTATAGTTCCAGAAGCTTGGAAGCTTGCAAATGTAGTTCCGATCTTCAAAAAAGGTGATAAATCAATAGCATCCAATTACCGTCCCATTAGTCTCACTTCAATCATAGGAAAACTACTAGAGTCAATTATTGCTAGGAAAATGAGAAACCACTTAGAAACATTTAACTTAATCAATTCTTCTCAGCATGGATTCACTCAGGGACGGTCTTGTCTTACTAATTTGCTTAGTTTTTTCTCAGAGGTATATGAAGCAGTAGATAATGACAAGTCATATGATATTATATATTTAGATTTCAGTAAAGCTTTCGACAGAGTCCCTCATGAGAGATTGATGAGAAAGGTTGAGGCACATGGAATAGGTGGGGCGTTGTTAGGATGGATTAGGTCATGGCTAATTGGTAGGAAGCAGAGAGTCAGCATAAATGGTACCAAGTCAGAATGGGGAGCAGTCAAAAGTGGTGTCCCCCAGGGATCGGTATTAGGTCCCCTGTTGTTTCTTATATACATAAATGACCTAGATTTAGGTATAACTAGTAGGATAAGTAAATTCGCAGACGATACTAAAATAGGGAGATCAATTGATTCAGATAGCGATATAGAGTGCCTCCAAAGGGATCTAGATACCTTACATGAATGGTCAGTAAATTGGCAGATGAAGTTTAACATTGACAAATGCAAGGTATTAAAGATAGGGAAGATGCAAACAAATGTTAAATATAAACTAGCTAATTTAGAATTAGAAAATTCAGACTGCGAGAAAGATCTAGGTGTGTTTGTTAGCAATGATTTGAAGCCTAGAAAACAGTGTATAAGCGTTCGTAATAAGGCAAACAGGATTCTCGGGTTCATCTCTAGGAGTGTGAGTAACAGAACTGCTGATGTTATCTTAAAACTTTACTTGTCATTAGTGAGACCCCATATGGATTATGCTGTCCAATTTTGGTGTCCTTATTACAGAATGGACATAGATTCATTGGAGAGAGTACAGCGTAGAATGACAAAAATGATCCATAATATTAGAAATCTTTCGTATGAAGAAAGGTTGAAGAAATTAGGTTTACATTCGTTAGAGAGACGCAGAGTTAGAGGGGATATGATAGAGGTGTTCAAGTGGGTTAGTGGGATTAACAAAGGGGACATGGCAAATGTACTAAAGCTCAGTGATAGCGAAAGAACTCGTACCAATGGTTTCAAATTAGATAAATTTCGTTTCAGAAAAGATATAGGCAAGTATTGGTTTGGTAACAGAGTTGTAGACGGGTGGAATGGACTACCAAGTGCTATAGTGGGATCTAAAACTGTAGGGAGCTTTAAGATAAAATTGGATAAGCATATGGACGAGAAGGGTTGGGTGTGAAGGGGGATCAGCCGGGTTGGGCCAATCAGCGCTCAGCAGACCTCCATAATCCTGCGTTAATCTCTAACCGTTTTGGTAAGATGATCCTCAGGGTATTAGAGTGTGAAGCCTATAATTGGGCTTTATAATGAATTGGGGTTGTGTGGGACAGGGATCTGCCTTGCTTAGGCCAATCGGCTTTCTGCAGACTCCCATTTTCTTATGTTCTTATGTTCTTATCTATTCTATCTTCTCTGTTTTCTTATAAGTATTCTCTTCCCTCCTCCTCTTCGCCCCTCTACCTCTTTTCCACTCTCTCCACCACTCTGATTCTGTCCCTTACCTCCACTACCATGCTTCTTAACACCTCTCTTTACCCTCCCTTACTTCTCTTTTCTATCTCCACTCCTTCTTCCTTCCCTCCCTTCCCACTTCCTTCGTCTTTCTTGTAACCTCCTCCTAATTTATTGTCTCGTGTTCTTCCTATCTCCTCCCAATGCTCCACTCAACTTGTAAGTTACCACATACCGAAATTCCTCCTAAGGGGAAACTAGTACAACGCATTTTTAACCCCTACTATGCCGACGACGTCTTATTAATGTTATTCTGGCTACTATTAGACGATTTTGTTCAGTTTAAAAAGGGCCTCCAGCAATATACAGGCCTCGAACTATCTCACTTCACCCTTTTTACTACCAGATCCTTTTTAAACTGCACACAATCATCCAAACATAGCAAGAATAACATTCAAAATACGTCGCCGGTACAGAAGGGGTTAAGTAATTATTGTTGGGAGTAACTGAGGGTTGGGCATGTCGCTTTGGCTCCAAAACGGCACAGGACATGTGATAGATAATAATTACAAATCTGTATGCCAAATTACAAATAATTATCTAACTAAAGTATGGCTACATAACAGTTCTATCTCGTCTATGTCCAACCCTTTACCTGCAAAAAGAACAACAGCAACAATACCTAGAAAAAGAACCATCAAATCGACCACTCATATGCCTTCGTTATAAAATCGAATATATATATATATATATATATATATATATATTACTTATTTTCTTATTCCAAATATACTACTATGGTGGGGGATAATTCGACAGTCATATAGAGATTCGTATACTTTATTTAACAAAAACTTACTACTACCCTAGTAACTATTTCTCTGTTCGGGTCGAAATGAGTTCAAGACACAGATTGAATATTTTCGTCGACCCACCATAGGTTGTACATTGGAAGTCTAGAGCTCCCGTTACAACCTATTTGGATTCCCGCTATTCAGGTATTGACTCACTTCGACTTCGATCCAAAGTCACGTTACTAGTCTCTAAAATAATATAGTTTTACCGGGCCCCGCTGAGTCTACTCCAGAGACCAGGGCATTAATAAATCTAACCTTTATTTCCCTATATAGAACAAGAGATTTATTCTTAACTAAACTCCAAAATAAGATAACTTTACCGGGCCCTACTGTGTCTTCTCAGAGACCAGGGCGTTACTACCTCAGACACCTTTAGATTATATATTCTCTTAACCCTCTACAATTTATCTACTCAAACGACCAGGGCGTTACTACACTTGCCCTCGATTGTCCTATCTATAACACTCTTAGATTATATATTCTCTTAACCCTATACAATATATTTACTCAAACGACCAGGGCGGTACTACACTCTTAGATTATATGTTCTCTTAACCCGGTTACCAATAAATCATAGGTTACATATATCACCTATTCAATAACAAACTTCAGTAAATGGTTTGATATGACCAGTACCTCAAAACCCCTACAAGCACAAGATTAATTGCTTTAATCCTCTACATAGATTCTATGATTACATTATTATCCTAGACTTAATGCTCGTAACGCTTACCACGAAACTGACCGAATATTCCTTCAAACAATATAATTGATAATGTTTCCTGTATAACAAAAGATTTCGTAGATCATACGGTACGGACTAGTGTCTTCCCTACATAATTCTCAAACTAAAGCTGATCTAATTGCAACTATTCTTTATTTCCCCTGAGCCTTATAGTTGCTTATCTATTTAAGAATTATCCCCGCTTACTTTAATTTTAATATCTAGTTGCTGTCCTACCAGATCCTGTACTATTGATAGCTAATCGGCATGGAGCCTTCTCTATCAAGTATAACTATTATCCCATTAACACATCATAATTTTATTTATGTACATAAGTCTAGTATCTTTCTCTTTAGTTTGTCCTATAAGAACACATCAATTATTATTTATGGAAGCACTGGGTTAGTCAAGCATTTTCTCTCTTTCTTTGAATCTGATTTGGGCCCAATATGGGTCCTTTAAAAAACTATGCAGTACTACTAGGTGTTTACTAGGTGTAGCGATCTCTGCCATACCCATAGCTTACTCTGACTGTTTCTTTTACTTATATATTTTCTAGATCTCAAGTGACGGCGTCTCTTCCGTGGATTGACCTCCCAATCTACCAAGATTGGAAGCTAAAGCGTCACATTATTCCTTTGCCCCTCAACTTTCTCTTCATAATTGCTGAGGGGCACAGGGCCCTGGGTGGGCTTGGTTTCCCGTTTACGCGCCCTCTCAGCTCCCCGCCATGGAGTGGCTTCGGTCACCCAGGCTTTATTGTGGTCGGCAGGGAGGGTTCTGTGGGGGCGCTCGTTTATGGCCTTGGCCTTACTCGGGGCCTTGGGGCTGTTCGGCCAGGCAGCTTGGGGAACAACAACAACAACAACAACTAGGTGTTTACTGGAACAGTTTCACCACCTCAGAGCTGGCCAATAGCTCAACTGGAAATCTTCGCTCCCATCTACTATCTGTCATCCCTCTTGAACCGCTTGGCTGTAAGTATGCAAGCCAGCGATGTGACGACAGGCGGCCGGATACTGAAGGTTTATCCGCCTAGTAGGGGAGAGCGATGCTAGGCCCGAGGTGGACTTTAATGGAACAAATGATGAGGGCTGGGAGGCTGGAATAAGTGGATCCGAGTTCCCTTGAGTGCCAAAGCGAGAGCGAGAATGTGGGTTGCAAGAAGCTAGCCCATTGGAGCCCGAGAAGTGAATCACCCCGGCAGCCTCCCCCACCCCCTTGATATAGTCCCGCCTCCCGCTCTCCGGCGCTGTGATTAGCGGAGCCGTCCGCTTGGCCTGCAACGTTCTGGCCGCGCGACTTGAATATTCCTACCATTCACCTCCACTCTTCTCTCCCCATAATACGTTCCTGGAAGCTGGTTGCGAATGTCTTTTAGTGGCTTACGGGAGTATAGGACTGGCACGGATGCATTAGGCCCATTGCAACCAGAGGAAACGGCCTGTGAAGAGAGCTAGAGCGAGTTTAAATGTGAGGCGGTACACGTAGCCGTCAGCTCTGAAAACGGAGTCTTCCGATTGGTCGGCCGGAAGGGCGTGGCATGTTTACTCGCCGAGCCCGGAATGTCAAACTCAGCTGGTTTAAAGGGAGCGCGTTGATTGGCTGGTGGCCTTTTTACCTTATATATATATATATATATATATATATATATATATATATATATATATATTAGTCTTTATCACACGGTCGCGAAATTCTTTAATGTAATATGTGTTTAGCTTAGATGAGAATTATTATATTTTGTATCATTAATCTATAAAGTAGTTCGTGGACGGAACATGATAATAGAGCAGGACAAATATTTTCACCCACTCTCAAATTAGGGCGCCCATATTCTGAAGTTTGTAAGACAAATTTCGGTCATGTTATATAAGGGTAGGTTAGGTGAAGTTGGGAGAATAATATTCTGTCTTTATCACTAACACTACCAGACACGCTAACATGAAAAACTTCCCTTAGATTAAGCCCCCTAGGCCCACCTGACTACAGTACAAATTATATATTTCCCTTGTGACCATTTTAACACTTGAACTACGTGAGGCCTTTTTTAACATAATGTTATGCTGTAACGTTTGCCAGAATAGGATATATCACTGTGTATTTGAACTGGAGGAGATATTCGAGGTAGATTTAAGCCAGTTGACTATAAACAAACACTCTTGTATATTGAATACGCTATGATTTCATATAGTGCAACATTTGACACATTAATCTCAAATGTAACTTACTGTATTTCAGTAGCACTAAAGGTGATATTGTTATCGAGAGATTACATTATGCTTGCTATTTTCTCGTATAGTTTTGACGAAATGGTTTATGTTTGATCATATGATATGATAATGTACAGTTGTTGACATGAACACCTTACGAGCGGCCTAGGCGGTAATTTCTATGTACCGCCTAGCGTTTTTTTTTTTACCATAAATGGGGTTGATTCCGTGCTCTTTTTCATGCATAAACAAGACCCAGAGCGTAATACAAGTATGTATCCCTGAAAGGGCGTAAATTGAGCTTTCCAATGACACCCGAACCATCCTTCTACGATCACTGGTTGTCTTGCAACGATTGTACAACCGAAGGGCAAAATCGCTAAAATACGGTCATTTTCTTACATTATTACGTGTGTAGCGAGTGAGAGAGGGTGGAGGAGGGTGCAATAAATCTCAGTAGGTCCACGGCGGCCGTGGCGAGCGGTCAGGAGGTAATCTACACTCCTCCCACCGCTCCGCTCTCTCTCAGAGCACATTATGTGCTCAAAATTGCACTCGACAATAGCCGGGCCCCGCATATGGCCACCTTTTCTTTCACTCGACAATAGCCGGGTGCCGCCAGTTAAGGGTTAATGGCGATACATACATTTTTGAAACTGTGTCGAGCAGAACTGAATCTTTTTAAAAATGTTTTACCTTATATTTGAATGTTGGAGCTCCATTTAATCAGTTCAAGGCTTCAATATATATTTGAATTAATGTCCACAACTGTACCTGTTCAATACAATGATGTTTATTTCATTGATTCCTAACTAATGCGAACCGATACAAACCTATATGATGATATATATATTTATTTATTTAATCTAAATATATGAAGCTAAGACTTTAAGAGGAGGCAAGATTGGTAGGTCTTTAAAAAGAAACTATATAAAAGTATGCTAGTATCATACTTAAGTATGGTAATGAAAGTAATAGATAGCTGGGTGCTGATCTATCTTCATACCAAATTGTATTAACAGAAGCGGTGTGCTACTGGTCGGAGCATCCACAACAAAAACTTACGAAGGGCTTGCATTTAATCTATTCCCAAACTTTGAGTGCCATCACACCAACCTATAGAACCTTCAATCCAATAACGATATGGAGAGAAAAGAAATAAAGTAGACGTGCCACTTTGTTTAATAATGCAATATAATAATTTATGTCTAATACGGTAACTCCATTGCAGAGTTGGGTATGCCGTTTTGATTTTGGGCGAAACGGCACGTTTACTTTATCAACTCTGCGTAAGCAGAGTTTGGTATCCCCCCCCCCCCCCGTATAGTGGGTACCACCAAAAAAAATTCTGTCGTCATCGTCGTCGTCGTCAGTCTGTCCCGAAACTCCTAGACTGTTGGACGGATCATCACCAAATTTCACACAAACATTTGTTACATGAATGTTGCTTCAGTCAAAAAAGATGTTTTGAATTTATGCAATAGTTATGATTTTAGGTCCAAAATAATGTTTAATCCCCTCCCCCCCATCCCAGACTCCCCCCCCACCCAGCAATGATGGCGTTCTGGGGGCGAAAACATCTCGCTCCGCATTTGCTAGGTTAAGTTAGTTTAGTTGGCATTAGAAGTGATGGTAGTAATAGTGGGATTGATGGTGATAGTAGTGATGGTGATAATAGTAGTGATGATGGTTGTAGTTGTATTAATGATCATGACAGTAGTGATGATGGTGACAGTAGTAGATATGATGGTGACAGTAGTAGATATGATGGTGACAGTACTAGTAGTAGTGATGATGGTCATAATAGTAGTGATGATGGTGACAAGTAATGATGATAGTTGTAGTGATAATGATGACAGTAGTGATGATGGTGTGAGTATTAGTGATGATGGGGAGTAGTAGTGATGGTGAAAATTGTAGTGATGAAGAAGATCATGGTGATTATGGCAGTAGTAGTGATGATGGTGATAGGATACATGATGGTAATACTTGTGACAGTAGTAATGATGATGGTTATAGTAGTAGTGATGATGTTAACAGTAGTAATGATGATTGTAAGATGGTGGTGATGATAGTAGTAATGATGGTTGATAGTTATAGTATCAATGATGATAGTGATTAAGATGGTAGTGACAATGGTGACAGTAGTAGTGATGATGAGAGTAGTAGTGATGATTGTAATTGTAGTAGTGATGATGATCATAGTAATGGTGATGATGACAGTAGTCGTGATGATTGTGGCAGTTTTCGTGATGTCGGCAGTAGTAGTGATGATTGTGATTGATGGTGGTATTAGTAGTGATGATGGTAACCCATCGCAGAGTTGGGTATGCCGTTATTATTTTGTATTATTATTTTTTTTTAAACTCCATGCCTCACTCCATTAGTGTCACTTTACTTTCTGGGATAGGGATACCCTGCACTTTAGGAGAAACTGGACTTTGGTTGGTACATTTTTCTACCAAAAAATTTATGAATTTAGTTTGAAGGAGGTCATGGGGACGTTTTTTAGTTTGAAGGGGGTCTGAAGGCCGGCTTATCAACTCTGCGTAAGCAGAGTGGTATCGCCCCCTGTATAGTGGTACATGCCGGCCAAAATATCAGTCTGTCTGTCTGTCTGTCCGAAAACTCCTCCTAGACCGTTTGACGGATTTTCACCAAACTTCACTCGAACATTTGGCGCGTGAATGCTACGGTAATTATTATTATTTTTTTTAATTTGGGCAATTGTTATGATTTTAGGTCAAACAAATTGTTTTGCCCCCACCCAGCAATGAAGGCGTGTTGTGTGTGTGTGTGTGCCTCATAGGGGCACACACACACACACAATGCCATCGTTTTGGGGTAGAAAACAACTCTCCCCGCATCTGTCAGGTTGTTAGTTTAGTTGACATTAGAAGTGATCATAGTAATAGTGGGGATGATGGTAATAGTAGTGATGATGCTGATAATAGTAGTGATGATGGTTGTAGTGATGATGACAGTAGTAATGATGATGGTAGTGATTATGATGACAGTAGTAGATATGATAGTGATATTACTAGTAGTAGTGATGATGGTGTCAAATAGTGATGATTGCAAGATGATGATAATAATGGTGACCGTATTAGTGATGATGGCGAGAGTAGTAGTGATTGTAATAGTAGTCGTTAATGATGATACTAATGGTGATTATGATAGTAGTAGTGATGATGGTGACATTTGTAGTGATGATGATAGTAGTAGTGATGATGGTGGTAATAATAGTGATGATGGTAACCCATCGCAGAGTTGGGTATGCTGTTTTGATTTTGGGCAAAACGGCACGTCTACTTTATCAACTCAGCGTAAGCAGAGTGGTATCGCCCCCCGTATAGTGGTACATGCCGGCCGAAATGTCTGTCTGTCTGCCCGATAACTCCTCGTAGACCGTTCGACGGATTTTCACCAAACTTCACACGAACATTTGGTGTGGGAATGCGACGGGAATTAATATTTTTTTTTTAATTTGTGCAATAGTTATGATATTAGGTACAAAATATGGTCTCCCCGCCCCCGCCCCCCCCCCCCTCCCCTCCCCCTCCCCCCTCCCCCTCCCCCTCCCTCGCCCCTCCACCAGCCTCTTGCCCCCCTCCCCAGCAATGATGATGGCATTCTGGGGGAGAAAACAACTCGCCCCGCATTTGATAGGTTAAGTTAGTTTAGTTGATATTAGAAGTGATGGTAGTAATAGTAGGTGACCCATCACAGAGTTGAGTATGCCGTTTTTATTTTGGGCAAAACGGCACTTCTACTTTATCAACTCTGCATAAGCAGGGTGGTATCGCATCCCGTATAGTGGTACATGCCGGCCGAAATGTCAGTCAGTCTGTCTGTCCGAAAATTCCTCCTAGACTGTTCGACGAATTTTCACCAAACTTCACTCGAACATTCGGTGCGTGAATGCGACGGTAATTAAAAAACATGTTTTGAATTTGGGCAATAGTAATGATCTTAGGTCAACACAATTGTTTTGCCCCCCCCCCCCCCCCCCCCAGCAATGACGGCGTGTTGTGTGTGTGTACCTCGTAGGGGCACACACACATGCCATCGTTCTGGGGCAGAAAACAACTCGCCCCGCATCTGTCAGGTTGTTAGTTTAGTTGACATTAGAAGTGACGATAGTAATAGTGGGGATGATGGTAATAGTAGTGATGATGGTGATAATAGTAGTGATGATGACAGTAGTAATGATGATGGTAGTGATGTTGGCAGTAGATGTGATGATGATATTACTAGTAGTAGTGAAAATAGTCATAATAGTAGTGATGATGGTGATAAGTAATGATGATTGCAAGATGGTGATAATAATGGTGACAGTATTTGTGATGGTGGTGAGAGTAGTAGTGATTGTAATAGTAGTCGTGATGATGATAGTAATGGTGATGATAGTAGTAGTGATTATGGTGACATTTGTAGTGATGATGATAGTAGTAGTGATGATGGTGGTAATATTAGTGAAGATGGTAACCCATCGCAGAGTTGGGTATGACGTTTTGATTTTGGGCAAAACGGCACGTCTACTTTATTATTATTTATATGTTTTTGTTAATATATATATTTTTTTTTTTAGTCGGGGGAGCAAACTTAGAATATATTGCTCGGAAATTACAAAGACAATGAAAGCCCTCAACATAACTAAACAGAATATTATATAACTACCAAGACTTCAGATGAGATAGTGGTAGAGAGATAAACACACTTATTATATATCTTCAGTTTGAAAGAAACTCTACTTCATCAATTTTGACTGAAAGTAGACAATTGTGTGTGACCTTTCAATATTGTTTTAACTCTCAGGCTACAACATTTCCTAGCGTTGGCAGACAGTATGGTTATTCAGTTAAATTATGGTAAACTCACTTATACTATAAATTTAATATCTTAATCAACTCTGCGAAGCAGAGTGGTATCGGGCAAACAGATCCCGCCCGTATACTGAGCACCACCAGCCAGCCTGTCTGTCGTCGTCCGTCTGTCTGCCCGGAAACTCCTCCTAAACCGTTCGATGGATTTCACCAAATTTCACAGGTACATCCACGTGCCTTCTGCGTGTGTCGTAGGAGGCGACTAAAGAGGTTGGGTCAGTGGGCTTGTGACCCCCACCCGGAGAAAAGTACGTACCAACGATAAACCCCCAGCCTCGGATGCGGACGGACCCTGTGTTGACGAACCCCGACCGACTATGGACAAGCTTACGGACATTCTGAGAATAGGTACATGGAATGTGAGTGGCATGAATGATGGCACAAAAGAGAGAGAGGTACTGGAAGTGTTAGTGAATGCCAGGCTGGATGTATGTGGAATGACGGAGACCAAATGGAAGGGTACAGATGTGAGAGGAGGGGAGTGTGAAATGGGTGTGTGTGCTGGAGTGAGTGAGGGAGCAGCGAGAGAAGGTGCGTGTTTGTTTGTAAGTAACAAATGAAAGGAGTGTGTAAGAGAATATGGGTCTGTGGGTTGAAGGATTGTGTGGGTGAGAATGAAAGTAGGAATACAAACGTGGGTGATTGTGTGTGTGTATGCTCCAACAGAGGATAAACTTGTAAGAGAGAAAGAAGAGTTCTGGGTGAATGTGGAGGCGTGCCTGGATAAGTTTGACAAGAACGACGGAATATATCTGATTGGGGATATGAATGGTAAGGTGGGTGATAGGAAAGTTGGTGGGAGGGTGGGGGGTACCGTCAGAGGTGAATGGGAATGGTAGTGCACTTGTGGGCGTATGTGTGGGGAGGAGGTTGTGGATAGCCAACATCTTCTTCCAACACAGAATGATACACAGGTACACATGGAAAGTGGTGTGGACGATGAAGGATAAGACAGTGGTGGAACGAAAGTCACTGATTGATTATATATGTGTGGATGAAAGAACGAAGAAATATGTGATGGATGCTAGGGTGTATAGGGGTATTGGAGGGGGTCTGTCTGATCATTATGTAGTAGTAGCTAAGGTTAGGATACAAAATAAGTGGGTGAGGAGAGCTGGAGGGAGGCGAGAGGAAGGTGGAATGGTGAAGAGGGTGGAGAGGCTACAGGAGGGGGAAATCAAGGAAGAGTACAGGAGAGCAGTAGAAAGACAAATAGGTGGGTTCGACCTGGAAGATATAAAGGAAGTGGAGGAGATAAGCAAGGTGTTTAAGGAAGAGATCTGTGCAGCATGTGAGGAGGTGTGAGGAGAAGAGGGAGGGGAGTGAAAGGTACAGCATAGTGGACAGAAGAGGTAAAAATAGCTGTGGAAGACAAGAAAGAAGCGTATAGAGTGGGGTTGGGTAGTAGAGAGAATGAAGATTTGGAGAGGCAGAAACGAGCGAGGTAGGTGGAGAGAAAGAGAGTGGTGAAGAGAGTAGTGAAGGAAAGTAAGAGAGGAGTAGATGAGGAATTTGGAAGGAATCCAAGTGTAAAATGGGAGTGTAAGAAACTGTTCTGGAAAGAAGTAAAAAAAGTTAGGGAAGGTAGCATGGGAAACAGTAAGGGTGTGGAAGATAAGAATGGGAGAATGCTAGCCGAGAAGCAAGAGAGAGTCGAAAGATGGAGGGAGTACTTTAATGAGTTGCTAAATGTAAGGAATGAAGAGCCAGCAAACATAGTTGGATATGGTATGGGAGGGAGAAGAGGAGAAGTAGTGGAGGAAGTTTGGTGGTTTCCACAGGTACGCCACGGTAGCCTTGTTAGTTTCCTAGTCATTCAGGTGTGACTTTAACCTAATGACACAGGGGCAATTGGCTTAATTCTCCACTTTTGGTAATGCAATATATTGACAAAAATTAGGGGATGGTGTGAAACAACCTGTGGCAAAATATCATACTGATCCAACTGTTTGTTAAAATGTAAAACTTGCAAACTAAACAAACCAAAATTGGGACAAGGACAATATAAAGTCAAATTAAATTATCAAAATCGCTATGTGATAATAATAAGTTATTCCCGAAAAACGATGTAACACGGCCTCTGAAACCCATAGTAGATTGTATTTATATTTAAGTCATGGGATGGGACTCGTTAGCCTTGGTCGGCAAGCCATCTAGGGGCGATAACCTTATACAAATCCGGGTAGAGGAGACTCGTCAGCCTTGGCCGGCAACCTGTCTAAGAGAGTAAACCTAATACAAATCCGTACTGCTACTTTAGAGTGAAACAGGTTAGTGAATGGATTAGCCGCACACCACTAGAAAAATAGTGCTAAAAAATACATACAAGGCCTCGGAGTCGGATGGACCCTAATTTGAGTGGTCAATCCTGTAAGTCCTTCACTAAACTGGCATGGGTTCCTCTTAAAGGGGATAGGTCCGCTTGGGGGCATTTTGTGTATGGCCACCCCCATTAAGGGGAGTAAGGCGTCTGGCAATAAATAAATAGATGGATATTAGGCTAAAAAATAGGTACAGATGCTAATTGAGCTGATTCAAAGGCTTATATTTGCTCAACGACGCCATTCAAGAGCAGCAGCTAGAAACAGTAAGAATTGTTTATAACATTGATGGGCCCTGACGAAATTTCGGAATTGTCTGTTATGGTGAATATCTAAATATCAAAACAAAAAATAAATAAATAAATGTAATAAATATATACAAAACAAATAAATAAATGTAATAAATATATACAAAACAAATAAATAAATGTAATAAATATATACAAAACAAATAAATAAATGTAATAAATATATACAAAACAAATAAATAAATAAGTAAAACATAAAACGTCGGTCAATTAATGTCTGATATACGGCTGCTGTCAAGGCACCTACTGCTGCATTTCTTAATTGTGTGTTAATAAATAGACAGTGAACACAATATAACCATTTACGTTCTACTCTAGAAGCACTATTTTTATAACGGTAGAATATTTGTGTTTCTAATGTAAAGGCAAACATAGGATAATATTTCTCAAGATAACCTGGTCCCTGCAAACGTTCTCCGACGCAATATGGTCCGTTTTTATTTAGCAATCAGTGTGGGTAAACTGTGGTCGGAGAGGTAAACAGGGTGCACCTTATCTGCCAACAACAGGGACCTTCTGCAGTCTAGGGGAAGCTGGCTGGCTACCTTAATACTACTACTACTAATAATAATTATAATAATAATATCTGATAATGATTAGGTTGCAATAAGCGCCAGTTAACCACAGCAGCCGATTTGATAGCGATCACAATAAATCACTATTCAAAGATAATCTGGCTGAATGGCTGGGAGCTGAGGAAACTTTGAATACGTAATTACTATTAACCGCTTCAGAATGTGATTATGACCGTTTCATATTGTGTAAGGTATAATTTTGACGATTGCATTATATTTTGGAAGGATCGGTGTTCATCGAAGAACTAACTGAAATTGTCTGAACCTTTCAGATTTCTAGAGATCCTTCATAAGCTCAATAGCACCGTTTAATATATGTCAGACTCTCTAAAAAAAAAAAAAAAAAAAAATATATATATATACACAGTATATAATACGAGTAAGACAAAGAAGGATAAAACGCCATGGAACAGGATGCATTTATTCACGAATGTTCTGCCCCTTCAGCAGATAGAATATATTCATAAAGCTAAAACACGATTGGATCTAAAAATGAAGTCTATCTATCTATCTATTGCCTGACACCATGATCCCAAAACGGGTGGCCACGAACAAACCGCCCCATGCACCTCTGTCCCCAGCCAGTCGACGCCCCTCCTCCCAACCAGCACTGCCTTCATCCATATAATTCCTCACTCCATCCTTCCACCTATCTTTCGGTTTACCTCTCCATCTCTGTCCTTCCACCTCGCTCTCGTACACCCTCCTAGTCATTCTCTCGCTTCCCATACGTTCCATATGGCCGAACCATCTCAGGTGTTCCTTTTCACACTGTTCAGCACATCTACCTCCACACCACACCTCCTTCTTACTTCCTCATTCGTCTGTCTATCCCTCCATGCAACTCATTTCCACCCCTCTCACTCTTGATCAGAGTCTCTCCACCAACGTCCATGCTTCGCTTCCGTAAGTCAGTGTCGGGATTACCACACTGTCATGCAAAGACTTCTTCACTTCCATACTGGCCACCCTATTTCTTGTTACTGCTTTCAGCATTCCTACAACCCTCTTCCCCTGTTGCACCCTCTCCCGCACTTCTTCATCCATAGCCCCATCTTTACTCAACACACTGCCCAGATACTTAAATGAGCTGACAATCTCCATAGCCTGACCGTTCAACTTCACCTCACACTCTGTGGCTTCACACCTTTCGAAGACCATAACCTTGGGTAAGAGGTATCCTCACCAGGATTCGAACCCACTCACTCCAGGTATATTTGGGAGAGTCGGGCACCGTAACCACTCGGCCATGAGCGGATATAAGGAATATAATGGCCGAGTGGTTACGGTGCCCGACTCTCCCAAATATACCTGGAGTGAGTGGGTTCGAATCCTGGTGAGGATACCTCTTGCCCAACCTGTCTTACTTAATCGTACATAATTGATATTTACCATAACCTTGCTCTTCCCCGCATTTACCTTCAGATAACTTTTTTCGCACAATGTTCCAAACATATTTACCAGACCCTGCAACTCCCATTCATTATCGCTCATCAGAACTGTATCATCAGCAAACAGCAGTACAGGTAGCTTCCACTCGTTCCCTCCCTTATCAGCGATACACCAACATCCACTGCTCTTCCTTGTATTTCTTTCATGACTCCATCCATATATACAGTAAACAACCACGGGGACATCACACACCCCTGTTTCAACCCAACATTCAGATCAAAGAACTTGCTCTGCTCATTCTCCACACGAACTGCCACCTTTGCACCCTCATAGTATTATTACATGCTCTTCACTGCTTTCAGCAACTTTCCACATACCTTCTCTATCTACTCTGTCATAGGCCTTCTCCAAGTCCATAAAGGCAACATACAGCTTATGTTGCTTCTCCGGATATTTCTCCACAACACAATTCAGGGTAAAAATCTGATCTACACATCCTCTTCCCTTCCTAAAACTGCCCTGCTCGTCATCTATCCATTTCTATGTTCTCGCTCCCACTCTTTCAATCACTACCCTACTGTACACCTTCCCTATTACGCTTAGAAGACATATTCCTCGGTGGTTACCATACACTCCTCTTTCCCCTTTACCCTTATATACGGGGACCATTATGCCTGTCTTCCAGTCACCAGGTGCACTCGCCTTTTCCCATGCTATTTTGCACATTTTCAATACCCATTCGATCACTATCTTACCACCATACCTCAGCATTTCCCCACACACTATCTATTCCTGGTGCTTTCCCCAGCTTCACTCTTTCCATGGCTTCACACACTTCTGACCTCCTGATCCCCACCTCCTCCTCCTCCACTACTTCTCCCTTCCATAGCCCATCCAACTATGTTTGCTGGCCTTTCATTCCTTATATTTAGCAACTCGTTGAAGTACTCCCTCCATCCATCGACTCTCTTGCTTCTCGGCTAGCACTCTCCCATTCTTATCTTTCACACCCTTACTGTTTCCCTTGCTACCTTCCCTAACTTTCTTGACTTCTTTCCAGAACAGTTTCTTACACTCCCTCCATTTTACACTCTGATTCCTTCCAAATTCCTCATCTACTCTTCTCTTCTCTTAATTTCCTTCACTACTGTCTTCACCACTCTATTTCTTCACGTACCTCGCTCGTTTCTGTCTCTCCAAATCTTCAATATATCTACTACCCAACCACTCTCTATACGCTCTCTTCTTGTCTTCCACTGCTTTTGTTTAGCTCTTCTGTCCACCAAGCTGTACCCTTCACTCCCCTCCCTCTTCTCCTTACGCCAAACACCTCCTCATATGCTGCACGGATCTCTTCCTTAAACACTTTGCTCATCTCCTCCACTTCTTCCAAACATACCTTGTCGTCTTTCTACTGCTCTCCTGTATTCTTCCCCGATTTCCTCCTTCTGTAGCCTCTCCACCCTCCTCGCCTCCCTCCAGTTCTCCTCACCCACTTATTTTGTATCCTAATTTTAGCTACTACTACACAATGGTCAGACAGGCCCCCTCCAATACCACTATACATCCTTGCATTCAGCACAGATTTCTTCATTCGTTCATCTACACATATATAATCAAGCAGTGCCTTTCGTTCCACCACTGTCTTATTCTTATCCTTCTTCCTCCACACCACTTTCCATGTGTACCTGTGTATCATTCTGTGTCGGAAGAAGGTGTTGGCTATCCACAGCCTCCTCCCCACACATACGTCCACAAGTGCACTACCATTCCCATTCACCTGAATGAAGTACGTAGTATAAAATATAGTAAATTGAGAACAGTTAAGCTGATAAGATTAAACAGTACGAATAAATTAGTCTGGTATACCTAATTCCACCTACTATAAATCGTAAATTTAAACCACGAAAAATAATGTTGTAACGAAGGCAACACATACGGCGACACAGACGCCTGGCAAAAATACTAAGACTTAAGGGGAGATTTCCACTCTAGGGAATTTTTTTCTTTACCCCTTTCTCCCTCATGTTTAGCCCCATTGCTTTTGAGATTTTAAGACGTTCGCCCCATTAGTTTGGCGATTTTACTAACTTTCACCCCATTTATGTCACTTTTAAGACCTTTAGTGCCATTTAGGTGTCTATTTTTTCCTGGC
The DNA here is from genome assembly GCA_032716605.1 of Paralithodes platypus. Taxonomy (NCBI): domain Eukaryota; kingdom Metazoa; phylum Arthropoda; class Malacostraca; order Decapoda; family Lithodidae; genus Paralithodes; species Paralithodes platypus. The sequence continues at coordinate 10,805,229 of CM064537.1, read as the reverse complement.
GAGCGATAGCGAACCTGTAATTTAAGAGGAACCGGCCTTCGGCCGGGAAATTTTTCTACCGAAAAATGTACAAATTTAACTTGAAAGGGGGTCAAGGGAGTGTAATTTCAAGCTTGATGGAAGTCTAGGAAACACACTAAAAACCTCCCCTTAAAATAATCGATAGCAGTAAGCGAAAACGTTAAGTAATGGATACATGACATTTAAAGTCTTACTCTACCTATTTAAATATTAAAGGGAACGGAGACACTTAAAACATGGAGGACATCACTTGGTAAATAGTATCAGTTTACAGATAACCTAATGAATATCAACGAACACAATATCCTATATAAACTTACAAAATTATAAACAGTCATCCACCCGCACAAGGGTTGACTGGGAGACTGAGCAGGGGGTCCTAAAGCAATCGGGGAAGAGACAAGGAAAACGATGAACCAAAGAGAAAATGGGTGAAAACTAAAGAAACAATATACTCGCCTAAGACAGACCTATAGGAGTTGTTGGAAACGTTTGGTTCTGGATTTTGCTTCTTTATTATCAATTTTTATGCGATTAATGCATCGTAATGATTATACAATTTAGAAAACAATTTGAAAATCCTTATCCGAGAAGGGGTGATCATTACCTAAAGAGTGATCACAAATGGCTGAATAAGGCATTTTTTGTAGGAACCGGCCAGATCTGTAGATCTTACCCTTATGCTCCAATATTCTGATTTCGAAAGATCGGCTAGAGCAGCCAATATACCCAGCCTGACAACTAGGACATTTGAATGTATAGACAATATTCGAGCACAGATGAAAAGGCACACGATCCGTGTGGTTGAAAAAATTAGCTAATTCTAAAGTAATTCGGGATTATTATTCTAAAGTTGATAGCTGGGAAACTGTCTTTTATAATTTAGTGAATCAGAATTCTTGAAATCATAACTAACTTTGCCTTATAAGAGCATTTTAATGTATTTGTTTTATTTTGGCACATCATATTTCTCCTGGTTCTACAATTATTTTTTTGCTGTACATACATATCTTAAATATGGATTTAAATAGATCCTCCCTATAAATATTATTCAAAAAATATTCTGCCACATACGTCTGCCACCCTCATCCCGTCAGTTCCGCTCACTCCAGTCTGCACCACCAAGGTCTTGCGAGAGTCTACCATATCTGTCCTTCCGTTGCGGTCTTCTCTGGTAAGCCGTGGTAAAGTCCCCAACGGTGTCTTTTTCAACCCCAGCGTCGTCAGGTATTGGTAAGGGGTCCCACATACAGAGGAAGTCCTGGCTGAGTCTGCAGGGAAGTTCACGGCCGTTGTAGTGGGTGATGAGGGGACGTATGGAAGTGTTCTCTGTTTGGTGTGACTTGGTGAACTGCTCTCAATCTCACCAACTCATGCCAGCTCAGCTCGTAAAAGAGAATTATTACATATTAGCCGATGTTATATGAAACTAAACTAAACTCTGTAAGCATTAGACGGACTCCAGTCAGTACCGTAGTTCTGTCTCGAAACAGTCTTGAAGCACTAAGAGGATTTACAACGAAACACAAACTCCTTAGTCGCATTGGTGGTACTGTACAGAAGACCGTATCCTTTAAAGTCAACACCAATGAACTTCAATGCTCGAACACACTGTTTTACGTAACTATATTATCAAAATTAATTTAATTTAAGAAATACACTACACTCTATAGCAAAACTAAAAGTAATTGTAGTTAATTTGACAGTACTCTGACATGCTGAATAAAAGAAAGGTGTCATCGCTTCCTGATATTGTTTACAAGTCATTTTAGGGTTAAAGGAGGGCGACCGTTAATACCATTGAAACTTAAGTTTGTTATAAACAAATAATATCGCAAACAACTATATTTGTCATTATACTACTACGACGGAATAGCTTAACCCTCACAAGCAGATTAATCCTTGTTTAGTCCAAGCTAACTCCACAAGATTATATTCAACTTAAGGGGGAGGTAGTCGCTTTTAATGGACCCCTTTCTCCCTCGTGTTTAGCATACTAGTTTTGACATTTAAGACGTTCGTTCTGTTAGTATGGCGATTTTAGACCTTTCGCCCCATTTTTTTGTCAATATTAAGACCATTCGTGCCATTTAGGTGTCAATTTTTTCCTGGCAAGCGATAGCGAGCCTGTAATTTTAGAAGGAACCGGCCTTCGGCCGGCACATTTTTCTACCGAAAAATGTACAAATTTATCTTGAAAGGGGGTCTAGGGCACAACAGATCAATATTGATGTGAGACAAAAGGTTTAAAAATCGACAAACTAATGGGGCGAACGTCTTAAAGGTGGTGGTGCATGGGTTGAGATAAACATGGAATAATAATTGCCAACCTGCACATATTTATCTTGTAAATTGCAATGGCACCAAAATATTTATTAACAAGTGGTCAATCCTGTAAGTCCTTCAGTAAACTGGCAAGGGTTGTCTCTCTTACAGGGGATAGGTCTGCTTTGGGGCATATTGTGTATGGCCACACCCATTAAGGGGAGTATGTCATCTGGCAATAGATAGATAGATAAAGGATTTTGTGGATCGTCTACACCGGATCTGTGTTGTCATAGTAATGTAAGTCCACCATCCAGTCCAGGATGAGGATACTCCTGTGACGTCACTATGACGTCACAGCCTGGTATAGACGATCTACAAAATCATTTATACCAATGTTAATAAATATTTCAATGACATTGCATTTTGCTAGATCATTAGGTTCAGGTAGGCGATTATTTGTCCATGTTTATCTCGACCCATGCACCACCACCTTTAAAATCCAAAAACTAATGGGGCTAAACATGAGGAAGAAGTGGGCCCAGAAAAGCTACCCATCTCCATTTAAACAGATGAGGGCTGTCAAGGAATGCTGAAAGTTATTTAAGCTTTCAATGATTTTATACAAAATATTCGGCAAACTTTAAATTTGACGATACAGGAGAATCTCACTTTCTAACGCTCTTCGTTTTAGTAACAATATAACTAACATTTTAAAGTTTGAAGATAGCACACAACATTAAGCTGCCTGTACATGTATCTCACACAAATACACACTGTATATATCCATTAATTTGATGAACTGAAGGACCTCTCAACTTAATAATTTACGTCAATAATTCATAAATATGATTCATGACACAGCAGGTTCCAAGCCTACTTCAAGCTTATTGGACACTTACAGGAAAGCAATTAGTGTTTTATATTGGAGGTGAATAGACACTTTCCAAATTCAAAAGGGCATAATTGTGAAAGATCCCCTACAACACATTACACGAGTACATACGGTACGTTCTATTATTTTATACTTTTAAGTTTGATTAACCTTTTAACATGCACTTTCAAAAGGACATAACATACAAGAAAGTGGACACGCACACACTTTATTTATACTCAGACTGGGTTTTCCTCGATTGTTTGCCAGAGTGAAATATTATTTTCATTCATTACATGGTTTAATTTGTACTCATTGTTGGAGCTATAGCCCCTTCAGACCAGTATTTTTGTTTTGTTCGTATTATTAACCCTGTTTTCCCTCTAAATAATAGAGATAGGTAACAAATTAAGTAGTCAATTACGAAGCCTGGTATCTAGACTTCAAATAGACTCTAAACATACATCCGTATCTTTCTTCATTTTCCTGATGCAATGAATTAAATACAACAAAATATAAAATAATAATAATACATAAGCAAATCTTCCCCATGGAAAGCCTAAATCTGAAATGAAACACATGGGGTATAATCTATCATGTAAATGACTAGTTTGGGTTTGATGCAAAATCAAATAGGTTGTTTAGTTATTACTGATCACGACTGTACACACACCCCGCCACCAAATATGCCTCCCCTTTCCCTTCCCGGACAGACCGATCTATAACTTATTCATGAAACTCACAACTCCAACCACTCATTACTCAAAGAGAATGTGAACAATCAGGCCGATATATTTGGGAAGGATAGACCATTAAATAGGGTTGGATATATTTAGCCTGTTACCTCCTGCAGGTCACAATGTCTAGACAAGCTCAAATGAACAGACCGGTGCAACACATATTATGAACTCCTATAACTACACTTATTAAAGGTGATACTGTGTTGGTGTGGTGAAACTTTTACATGTGACTGTACAAGAGGTTTTCAATAATCGTCTTCTCCTCCTCCATGTTTCAAAATATATTAGCATTGTAAACTCGTGTGTACAATAATATAATACAAATGATGTAACAAACAGGCCCAAAGTTTACGAATAATAATTAAAGCATAATATATTCAGAGTAGGCTACATTGTCAATATACTTTTCAAGTACACATGCAATATCAGGATTGTTTTCAATTGCCGAGCAATAACATAATTACACTTATATGTGGAGCACTATCATTACAGACTATGCTTTGTTCTATATTATACTAGTACACACAACATATTTACAGTGCAACCACATTCACTAATAATTCATGCTTCGCACACCAACTCGAATATAGACCAACATATAGAAACACTAACAACACATCCCCTATACCTCAATCTAATAGAATAACTAGCATATTACAACAAAGCGCTCTCCTACCTACCTACCAGGCAGGAGTGTTCACTGCGTTACAGATATTTGCTCACTCTCGTTATTCACCTGAACCGAAATTACGGCGCCCCCTCTATATCTATTTGTTCTCTACACACACACTCTCTCTCTCTCTCTCTCAGAAATAAGTACTTCACAATTGATCACTCAAATTACACAAGAGGAAATGGTTGTAAGATTATTGGAAAGCCTATTCACTCACATGTAATCTGTAATTCTGTAATCGAGTGAAAAACTTATGGAATGAACTACCTAGTAGTGTCATTGAATGTAGCACGGTTCACACATTCAATAATAGTTTTGATAAACATATATCTCTTAATCTCTGATTAACTACGTTGACAAAATTAATGGATATCACCACTTTATCATGTGCTATCCATTCCTGTTTTCACATAGGATTTAGAATTAGGTTACAAACAGCCTCGTAAGTATCGATAGGTAGGTTGTTCCTTGACTTCCTTTGTGCTCCTTTGTACTCTCTCTCTCTCTCTTTGTGTGTATGTGTGTATTTGTAAATATATATAGTGTATAGTAATATGAGTGTACTGTATAAACTGCTTGAATTTTCAAACGGTTATGAGAGTGGTTACTCGTATTTGAAGAATGCGTATGTAGCCTCTAACAATTTGTAGACATATACAATGTTATGCATACCCGGTAGGAAATGTGTTGTTATTTCATACTCTTTCCCATGTAATGAACTATGTTAGGAAGACGTTGACACCATATTAGGAGGACGTTTGTGAGTCTCCTTAATTAGGTAATATAAGGTAAACCGTTTGGGAGGTTTCCTTATGGGGTTATAGATTTTAGTTTATTGTAGTTTAGTAAGTTGATTGAAGTATTGGGTAGATTCTCTACGTCCTGCTTCTCTCGTAGATTGGTAAATATAAAATAGATATGGTAGAATAAATGCCGCCACCATCCCTTACACTCTTATTTAGGTAAAGGAAAAGATGTATCCAGCCTTGTTGATTTATTGAAGTAACAAATGATGATTGAAATATTACAAGGAGAATTTCCCTATGTTGAGAGGAAATCTCCGGGGCTGTGATCATCCCTATGTCTCGTGTCCAAGTCTGTCAAACCTTCCCTCCTACCTCTCTTCTTACCTCCCCACACACACCCCTAACATGTGATGTTAACTTCCGATTACATGAGCAGTGCCTGGGTGAGATCAAAAGTGCGAGTGTAAGGTGAAGTATAAACTGGCAAGACAAAACCAGACTAGGAAGTTGCATTGACTCAACCTCCTTGAATGTACAGTCCCTCGCTTTATAGACACAGTGCACTGTAAGTAAATCACCTTAAACTTATATGAAAATTGTAATAATGATTCCTATAATAACTACTGAATATAACATGTAATACGCCCCATTTAAATACTTGCGTTTTACCGCAAGGCAGACACTTAAATGAATATGAGAGTGGAAATAATGATTCTTATAATAATGACTGAATATAACATGTAATACGCGAGGGACTGTACATTCTAGGTTGAGCCAATGCGACTTCCTGGTCTGGTTTTGTCTTGTCAGTTTATACTTCACCTTACACTTGCACTTTTGAGCTCATCCAGGCTCTGCTCATGTGATCACCATGTGTGCCACTATAATTCATAGCTATAAAGCTTATATGAGCAATATAAGCCGAATATGATGTAAACCACCTACAATGCAAGTAAAAATGTTTATCTCTTACATTCATAAAATAAAGTATTGATGATAGACAAATATTCACCGTTAGAAAAAACGTGAAAAATACTTCTTATTTCATATAATTAACTATAGTGATCTCAGTGAAAATTGTTCCCCAATAAAATATAACTAGTTGAACTTGGATGAAGTCAGAAAAAACGACAACATATACAGTATATGTTCAGAATCAACTTTATAGCTATGTTTGTTTGTTTGTCTTATTGTGTGTATGTGTGTGTGTGGGGGGGGGGGGGGGGGGGCGTTATTCGCTTACATTGGAGAATGACCCTTCCTCTTTCTCATGATGTATAATACATTATAGTAAACACAAGTACTGTGGGTTAAAACCGAGCTATAATAAATGTTTATGGTCATGGCGCTACGTTTATGATTTCAGCATTCGAAAGAGTTAGATACATATTTCCTATTTCATAAAATGAATACCAAAGTTGCTACTGACATTACTCAAATATATCAAATTAAAGTCTGAAAATTATGAAATATCTTATTGGGGAACACTTTTCACTGTGATATTTTATGTGTTCTGCTATTTCTCTCGGCTATGATATAGTATGTACTCTCCTCTTGTTATATTATGTATAATATCTTGCATGTAGAGGCGATTATTGTGGGTGAAAACCCAGCAATAATATACGTTTTCGGCCTCCCTGCCAGTCTAAGATGACAGTCAGAGGCCTGAATTTTGGAATCATACTTAATATCTTAATACCACGTCTTAAAAGCTTGTTACTCTGATAACATTCTGAAAATTAGAAATTGGTGGATACGCAAAAATAACGAGGAGTAATAACATAATTTGTTTGCATTATATACCCTTCAGTACAATACAATCATTTCACTAATAACATACTGGCCAAGTTCAGACAAGTTTATCCATCCTTTCCCAGTGTATACCACCTCCTCTACGTAGGGTTCGTAGTACCCGTCTTGCAACACAATCCCACCCCTACTCTGTGCAACTCTCCAACCCATGAGTGAAACGCTATTCTCAGACTTTCTTCTATTCAACTTCTGAGCTCTGGAACTCTCTCCCTGAATCCGTCTTTCCCTCTTCCTATGACTTAACTTGCTTCAAAATCCGTGTGTCCAAGCATTTTAGCTCGAACGTCCCTTGATTTTGGCCCTGTCACTTTTTCAACTTTGGGGGAGGCACTCGCTGCAGGCACTTCTGCCTTTGTTGTCCCTCATTCCCATAGAAAAAAAATCCTAGGAAGGATCTCTGTAATTCAAATGGATGAAAGTGATCTTAATTAATTCCTCTATATTCCCAGAGGCCTTATACAAGTTAAATACAATCGTGTTATGGTTGATAATGGTTGTTTTGATCCGAAAGGAGGGAGAAATAACACACATGTGATGGTAACTAAGAAACCAACTTCTATTAGAGAGATTGCGTAAACTAAAGGTATATCGTATATTGAGAGGTCCCGATGTACCGAAAGTACATGAGGACGTGTACAAGTTTATTATTTTAAGGTTATATGGTTTGATATGAATATTTACATTTGCAGACATAAGACAATGCATGGATAATCATCAACATATACTGTTAAGTTAAAGTACAAATATAAGATATCAATAGGAAATACAAAATATAACACATACATTGAGAGACATAAGAATGATGAATGAACTCCTAAAAAGATTCATTGAGGTGGGGGGAATAGCTAGCTCGAGTTAATTGTAATGTTTGAGTTAGACAGAGCTCTTCACATATAGGTATGTATCGGTTTGGTGACTTAGTGGCCAGACAAACGTGTAACAATATACCTATAGATAAATAATTATGTTATTGGTAGCAAGTGAGGGTTTAATAGGCAAACTGATATTTATCGATTACGTTAAAGGGGGCCTGGAAGCCAGGTCTAAACTATGCAAAGCGTCTCTTAATTATTGCAGTAGTAGCCTTCTTTTAATTTGTGAGGAAGCTACCAAGAGGTCAGAATACACTCTAGGTCTCTACCTATCTAGAATTTACTGTTAGGTGATCTAGGGCTGGGCATCACCTAGATTCTTACCTGTTCGGGATTAGCTGTTGCAGGTAATGCAGGTCGGTTAACACTTCTGGAGGTCAAATAACACTCAGTAAGGCCATAGAGCATCTTTGAGGCCAGAGAGGACCCATATCTCTGAAGGGGAGGTGAAATAATGTCGTTCTGGTCTCAATGAGGGGGGTAAAGGGGAGAGTAGTGGAAGGGCCCTCCTGATTTGCCACCGGATGTCTTCTAGGGACCAATTTGAAGGGCGTCTGGCGGGCGACGTCATGGCGGCCTAATTGGTGGGGCGACGGTCGTGTTGGCTAATCCTAGGCCGAGCTGGGCTGGTGACGTCACGTCCGGTCTCTCTGCTAGGCGCCGCCTCTTAGGTTTGGGGGGGATCTGTTGTTGAGATGGGGGATCTGCTCTTTTGCAAGGGGGAAGTGTACTGTTTTGGGTCCGTTTTCTATGGGAGTTCACTGGTATATTTTTTTTGGGGGATAACTGGCCTATGTTGTGGCAGAGCAGAGGTTACTGGCCCATGTTGTGGTATAACAGTAACATGAATAGAATGGTTTGGGTGCAATATTAATGGGGTGAACGAAGTTGATATACTGGATATTCATATATTTGTTTAATCCATTAATGTTCATTTCACTCTTAGCAATTTGTATAATTGTATCTATTTATCTACATCTCTCTCTCTCTCTCAACATAAATAAATATATATTGTTACGACTGGGGTTCAAATATATCAGGGCTCTTATTCATTGGACTAGTAATGGCATAAATGCTACAACGGAAAGTGCTAGATCCAACCTCTGATGTATATTCCCAGTGAACAAAGAACACAAATACTCTACAGAGTTCTATATGCAATAATAGGCTATCAAACTCTCAATAAATTTGCGTCTACTCTAGGCTTAATGTTATGTGAAAACAGCCTATTACTACCTATAACCGAAGGTGCTTGGTTATGGTATGCAAAGTAAGGTGGTAAGAGAAGTTACAGCTTACGTTACTTTAATCAATAAATGTCAGGCACTCCTGCATGAAAGAAAGTGCACTAAAGTCCTTTAACACTAACAAGGAGTCTTCTTTAAATGTTAGATGCTATAAAGATGCTCGTATCGGAAATGGAACCCAAAAAGGCAGGCAGCGGAACAATGCTCGTGCAGGCTATGCACACAAAAGGCAGAATATATAATGCCGTCGGAGCCAAGAATATCCTAAACACTACAACAATAATAATAATCGCCACGACAATGCAGTATTCCTATCAACAAAAAGAGGCTAAGTCGTTTGTGTCTCCATACATCAAACTAGGCTGCGAAATGCTTGTGTAATGATAAATGGGTATGCATAAAAAGAGTAATTAGGTTAATATACTTAATGTCTACTGTGACTGATAAAGTCTAGCTAGAGTCAATGATACGACATACTGGTGCGCATGGCATGCCGCATAGCTTAGTGCAAATCTCAAGTCTGTGCATCCAATATTACATTATAGGGAAGGGTAGCTCTCTTGAGAAACCTTAATACCGAAGTATTAAGCGTTCTCCTGGCGTACCTCAAAGACAAACCATCGAGACTAGAACAGTGCAGAATTTTATAGGCAAAAAGCCCTCACTCGTGCATGCTCTACTCTCAATGGCACACAGACTAGAATTTACTCAATCAACTCCAGTTCTCAGGTATGTCGTGCAGCTTTTAACTAAAGCCAGCACTCATAGGAAACAATACCTTATAATATCCGACCCCTAGTCTAGCATTATCTAATCCAGCAGAACACTAATAATTAAAGGAAGCGGTACTAAATAATATGAATGCCAACCAATGCTTCGTGATCCACTTATCTTAACAACTAACATACATGGGTTATATCAGACCTTAACGCACAATACAACTGGCCAGCCTGAAGCTGATTTTGCAGAGTTAACCAGAGGGGGTATAATATTAATAAAAAGGTGGTGAAAGATATGAAAAAGAGAGAGGTAGGCAGAGGAAAAGATTCTCAGGTGCGGAGCAGGGGACAGATAGCAAGGGAAAAAGAAGGGTGCGTTCTAGAAACCAGATCTGAGGGAGAGAGTGGCGAGGAACTGTATATATACTCGCACTAGCTCGAGGCGCGTGGGAAAAAAGCGGTTACAAGTCCTCTAGCCACTAGCAAGGGAGCTAACAGCATGGGAAGGACCTCTCTTAACCAACCCCCACGAGGCAGCCAGCCGTGACGTCATCGAGCGGGACAAAAACCCTACGCGCTCCCTCTCACTCTGTTCTACTCTCTCTCTCTCTCCCAGATCCCATCATTACTAGTTAATGATAAAACATATACTTTACAATTAAATATATAAAGCCTTGACATTGGTGAAAACAAAGAGCCATTCTGGACTGCCCATGACACAAGCTTTCATATGAAATAAAGCACACTCTAATACATAAACTGTAGCCCCATCCACTGCCCTGGCGATCCTAGCGAGTCACTGTAGGACAAGCCATGCGGTTCTAACGGAGTGGTTAACGTCACACCTCCCCCAAGATTTTTCTCAGAGGCCCCAGGGCTCACAAAAATCTGATGGTTAGAACCCATGCTATATCTCCACTTCCCATCACCCAGCGGCAGTAAAATATCTGGCACAGTTCTTCAACAAAACATTTTTCAAAATTATAACCCTCCCCAACACCATAGGTTAAATTATATGTAGTTATGCTCCTCAAGAGCGAGCTTCTCTAGCCCAGCATTCTGAGAGGAGTGCAACTCAGAATTACTGCTATAACATACTAAACAAATTCAACTATCAAAGAAAGAGTTTTTATTTGATTTTTATGTTTATAATTTGTTTATTTCGACTGCACTATAGGGGCAAGCCTAGTTTTTTCTTCTATACCAAACGCTCAACTCCTGCTTTACGACCCAATACGCTGGGCTACAACCGCGAGCCAACAAGCACCAAGCGCAAAATACAATCCAAACTAAAGCAGGAGGCTACCCGTGTGTCAATCTACCCAGGATCATATACCCATGAATGACCATCTGCAACCACGTTGTCACAACCGGCAATATGGCGTATGTCCAGGTTATATACCAGTAACCTTAGTGACCACCTGGTCAGCCTCATATTCCGATTGTGAAACTGGTCCAAGAACTTGAGAGGGTGATGATCTTGGTAAACTACAACGACCGGACCATAGGCTGGAACATAGACCTCGAAATGCCCCAGCGCAAGCACAACCGCCAGCAGCTCCTCCTCGACAACAGAGCAGCTCCCCTGGGCCGAATTGTACTTCTCCGAGCAGAAACTAACAGGATGCTCCAGCCCATCATTGTCCCTTTCCACAAGGACGGCACCAGCCCCCACACCACTAGCCTCCGTTGCTAGTTGGAAAGGTAGGCTAAAGTCAGGGGCCCTGAGGATCGGGTGAGTGCACAACAGGTGGTTTACTTCTCTAAACACCTTCTCACACTCAGGCACCCATTTGAACTTCTTATCCTTCCAGTTATCCTCCACCTAAGCTTGACTGTCCCGTTCTCCTTCTCCACCTTGACTGCTAAACGTCATCACAGGCACAGTGAGAGGCTCAGGGGGGTGCCTCCCATACTCCTTCATGGGATTAACATGACATAACTGATTGCGCTTCCGTCTGTCTGGAGTGGCTACCAAGTAATCCAGGTCTGATAGCTCCTCCACCACCCTATAAGGACCAGCGTACTTCGCGGATAAGGGGTGACCTACAAGGGGCAGTACAATCAACACCTCCTGACCCCCGTGAAACTCCCTGAGTAAAACCTTGAGGTCGTACCTGTCCTTCCTGAGGGCCTGAGAGCTAGTCAAATTACGGCCAGCCAACTCCAGACTGCGCAACATCCGTTCTCGACTGTTGAGGACACACTTGAGCATAGAACAAGGTTTTTCTGCGCCCTCCCATACTTCTTCAACCATATGGAGAGGCCCTCTGACACGGTGTCCAAAGACGAGCTCATTAGGGCTGAATCCCAAACTCTCCCCAGGTACCTCCCACACAGCAAACAAAACACATGGCAGGCCAAGATCCCAATCCCTCCCACTCTCAAAGCAACAACAACGAAGCACAGATTTCAAGGCTGAGTGCCATCGCTCTAACACACCCTGGCTCTCCGGATGATACGCAGATGACACAACCCCAACAATCCCATGCTGCGGCATTGCTTGTACAAAGAGGCTAGAAGTGAAGTTGAGTCCCCGGACTGACTGAATCCCCTGCGGGTAACCATACCGGGAAAAATACACTAGCAAGCTTCGGACCACCGTCTTCGCCGACCCATTTCTCATAGGGTACGCGTCAGGGTACCTTGTTGCTACATCTCCCGACTGTGCATCACTGTCCTCCTTCAACTCTTTCGTCTTTTTAAGCCCATCCTCTGCCTTTTCCACAACAGTTACTGGGTCTTCTTCAGACTCGATATTTGGTCCTAATACCGAGTCCCCGATAAGGTCCGTTGATACTAAACTCTCAACCGCATCAACTTCCAACCCCTTCTCGGTACCCTTCCTCCGCTGATCTAAAGATTGTTGACCAGAATGTGACTCCCTGGATGCAGAATGTCCGGTGACAACACACGCCATAGGCTGCCCCGGACACTTCTCAACCCACTCCTGCTCCTCCCTACTCACGTCGGCCGGCTTCTCGGCAACGACCAAGGGTGGAGCCTCAGAAGTAGGTCCCGCAAAGTCGTTGCCGAGAAGGAGGTCGACGCCCCCAACAGGTAACTTCTCCACAATTCCTACATCCAGGTCCCGAGTCACACCATCAACTTCCACCTTCATTCTTACAAGCGGGTATGACCTTGTCGCATTAACTCCCTGAACCACAACCACCCGCGCCGTATTGACAGGTTTACCAGTGAAATTTCTCAACAGTGTTCGCGATGCCCCAGTGTCACGCAAAATTCTCACCTCATGTCTTCTACCCCCCCACTCCACACAACCGAGTCCCCTGAGGTCACTAAAGGCATCACGGACAGGGAATAAGCCTTCCGGATCCTTTTGCACTGGCAGTATATTTACCTCGGAAGAAATGCCTCTAACAAACTCCGATGTCCTCTTGAACACTCCAATGCCGTGAACAAAAGACACGGCTGCCGGAGGAGGTTGACTAGGGCACTCATTTGCCTTATGACCCTCCTGGTGGCAACTAAAACACATAAATTTCGGTTTCGGCTTATACTGTGATGTAAAAGGCCCCTGACTTTTCACATACGGTGTGGTGTAAGGTTTGGATTCAGTTTTAGTTTCATGGCTCTTCTGTTTAAATGTGTTATTGTTACGGGGAGGGGGAGGATAACGGTCCTTAGCACTTACATCGTACTTCTGTGAGGACCCGCAACCCCGAATCAAAGACAGCCGTCGATCAGCCATTTCTGCTGCTTCGACTAGAGTTCTTGGGTTTTTCTCCTTTAAGTTCAAAGTTAGATCACCGCCCGTGCTCTTAACCCTTATTTAGCGGCGAGCAACATAAGTCGAGTTAAAAAAAGCTGGACTATGTGGCGGCGCTCGACATAACTCGAGTGGCAATTTCAGCACGTAATGTGGCTGAGAGAGAGAGACAAGTGGTGGCAGGAGACTAGCGAGCGTATGACTGCTCCAGACCACCGCGGCGAACCTACTGACACAAATCTCAGCTCCCTCCTCCCTCTCTCACTCGCTACATACTCAATTATGTACTGAAAGTACCGAATTACCTGCTTTTTGCACTCGCGTTGCACGGTTATTGCAAGAAAACTATCCATCATACAAGGATCGTTATGGTGTCATTCGAAAGCTCTGTTTATGCCCTTTCAGGGATAGGTACTTGTTTTACGTTCTG